>CM070093.1:8247500-8297500 GCA_036178185.1 Liparis tanakae
GTCACTACTGATGTCACGGAATAATGATGACACACACACACACACACACGCAGCGCAACCCGGTCGTCATGGCGACAGCCCCATTAGGTGGTATAAGCCGGTTCATCATCCGTGATTCAGATGATTTCCACGTCAAAGTCAGAGGATTTCTTTTGTGGCTTTCCTTGCAGCCTATACAAAATAAATAACATACTGGTCTTATGTCTCTGGTCTCATGTTTAATGGTCCCTGGTGCCTGGTCCCTGGTCTCATGGTCTCATGTTTAATGGTCCCTAGTCTCATGGTCTCATGGTCTCTGGTCTCACGGTCCCTGGTCTCATGGTCTCTGGTCATCAAACACATGTGCTAGTTATATTCATGTAACCGTTGAACCTGCGTTTAAAAACTGCCTTGAATCACAGGAAGGGACATCAGGACTGGCCTGATACTCAATATTCATTATTCACGTCATGCTCGGATCCACTTCAGTTTGAGACATTTGTTTATTGACGCTATCAGAATCCAGAAGGGAAACAACCAGTGTGAGCTCTATGACTCCAATACCCACAATGCATTGCAGGCACCGCCAGGGAGCTGCAACCCAACACTCGCTCGACAGGACCTTCAGTACAGAGAGATGAACTGAAGGAGAGACGGAGGAGAGGAATCAGCCTGAATTCATGCTGCTGCCATGACAACAAGAATAGGCATGCTGCTATGGCGACACACACACACACACACAAACACACACACACACACACACACACACACATCTATGAAGTGTATGGTTGAGGATCTCATTGAGAGGCAGAGAGAGGTGAAGGTCTAATGAGTGAGAAGAGTGAAAAGCCTCCTCCTCTTCATCTTCCTCCTTCCTCTTCATCACGTCCTGCTTCCTCCGTTTCCCTCCTCTTCACCTTCCTCTCTCCCTCCTCTTCATCTTCCTCTCTCCCTCCTCTTTATTTTCCTCTGTATATGTTTTTGCAGTACATAGTGATTTAGCCTAAAACATCCGGAGTCTACAGAAAGCTTTTGGACCGGTTTACCCACAATGCAAAGCTGGAACGGCACTATCTACGATTGCAACAAGCGTCTTTTATTTCTTCTTTAAATGCCATTTATTCATCACCAAAAAATGTACTTTCCACAGAATGTTTGAGGAGAGTCAACGCTGTATATTTTAAATATGTTCAGTTTTAACGACGTGACGCGTGTGTGTGGTGTTTGCTCTGCCCCTCAAACAAAGACAGTAATACATTAATGAAGTGCTCGTAAAGAGAGGGCGCCGTTGCAACGTAATAAAGTTATTGCAACATATTTTCGTCTTTCCTCTCTCACTAATCGTCTCGTGACCTTTCTGATTCACCCGGTGGCCCTTCAGAGGGGCCCGACCCTCAGGTTGGGAACCACCGGACCAAACGGTGCTCTAACATCCTCCATGCTGCGTTTCACCAGCGTGAAGGAAAACTTTGACTTTTTCATACCAATGACTACTGTTTGGTCATATTCAATTAAAATGACATTTAAGTATATATATCATATATACAAATATATTTATATATTTGTGCAACATCGCAGTTTTGATAGGGTTTTTATTATTAATAGTAAAGCTGTGTGTGAGTGTCTGTGTGTGTGTGTATGTTTGTGTGTGTGTGTGTGTGTGTGTGTGTGTGTGTGTGTGTGTGTGTGTGTGTGTGTGTGTGTGTGTGTGTGTGTGTCTGGTCGATAGAAGTCTCAGCGGGGCTCTGCAGTTGCTGGATGTGTTGCTCATTTCAGTGACTCATCGATCCACAACATTACAGCCAACTGCACCTTTAAGTTCCTGTGGTTTCACATCAGTGTGTGTGTGTGTGTGTGTGTATGTGTGTGTGTATACTTACCTTCTTATCCAACACTGGATGTTTTTTTTCTAAATGACCAGAAACTAAAGTCCCCACTTGGTTGGAGTGTGTTGTGGTCACCGTTAGTTAATGAAGGAATGTGTGCGTGTGTGTGTGTGTGTGTGTGTGTGTGTGTGTGTGTGTGTGTGTGTGTGTGTGTGTGTGTGTGTGTGTGTGTGTGTGTCGTTGTGAGGACCGCATAATAAAGTGTAGATAGGGATTCTTTAAAACAAAACTCTCTAAATCTCTACTGAATTAGAGGACGGTATCAAATATTACGTACGTCTCAATTTAAAAAAATGTAATACATCCTGTGAATATAATGAATTTCCCAATGACAAAATAAACGTGTTGTTTAATTAATTGATTCATCACTTAATTAAATACCCGACAATGAGAACATGAACATGGTGGATTCAGTTCTGTTAAATTGAAGTATTCATTTATTCTGTCCTGATGATAATTTATTCGTCTCCTGATGGAGATCAAAGCTCAATGATTATTTATTTTTTCGTCTCTTCTATTTGCTTTATTGACATTACCATAACAAGGAAATAATGATTAACTATTCTTTTCAGGGTTTATATATGAACACACACGCACACACACAAATACACGCATACACACACACTACCGTTAAGTTTGGGGTCACCCAGACAAATTATTTTCCATGAAAACTCACTTATATTTATGAAATTAACTGCAAAATTAATATTAAATATAGTCAAGACATTGACAAGGTTATAACAAATGATTTTTATTGTAAATATTAATTTTGTTCTTCAAACTTATCGCTTAAAAGGAAGGCCAGTTTTTTAGCTTCTCTTACCAGCATAACTGTTTTCAGCTGCACTCACATAAAAAGGGTTCACGGGTTTTCTACTCCTCCGCTAGTCTTCTAAGGCGATAACACAATGAGCCATTAGAACATTGGAGAAGGGCCTCTAGACATGTAGAGACTTCATTTAACACCAGAGATTAGTCATGTACCACATTAACTCTGTAGAGAGTGGATTTATGATTCATTTAATGTTATCTTTAGTGAAATAGTCTCATTGTGGCTGCAGTAGGACGCTCTGCCTCCCCCTGTGGCCGCTTGGAGAACTGACGGCGGTGGAACTTGTTGTCCTCTTGTCTCTCCGTCAGATTCCCGAGTGTGTTTTCTACGGCATGTACGAGAAGATCCTTCTGTTTCGCCATGACCCGACGGCCGACAACGTGCTGCAGCTGCTGCGCTCAGCCTCCCAGATCCAGGAGGGCGACCTGGTGGAGGCCGTGCTGTCAGGTAGGAGGGCCGCCGGGTGGTGACATCACAGATGGGTGGGGTCTATGATGTCACAGTGTCAACGGAGCCGTGGTTGTGGTTTTGTTTTGGCAAATCCACAGTCACCCTCGAGCCGCTTAAATAGAAAACATACTTTATTTATTTTGTATTTTAACACTTTTTTATGCCACTTACTTGCAGTAAGTATAAAAAGCAAAAACACTTATTTTATTAGCCTTATTAGTTGAATTTAATGGGATTTTTGCGTTGCACAACACTGATTTTTATAACACTGAAAGGAGTTGAAGTGGAAGTTGAAACGCAGGGAGTGAATATATTGAGTGTAAACCCTCCTCCTCATTATTCACCTCTTCTTCCTCCCCCCTCCCTCCTCCTCCCCCTCCCTTTACTCACTCCTCCCACGGTGAAAACATTTGTGTTAACAGCTCTCCGCCGGTCGCAGTGTGGTGGAAACAAACAGGAAATTGAATTTGTTCGGTGTAACATGGAAGCTCGAGCCGAGAGGAACATCCTGATAATCCCCCGAACACTCCCCAGACAGGTTGTTACCGGCTGGGACTCCAACCAGAGAGGATACTTTAATAAACAGTGTTGTTTTCTTCAAACAGCTGACAGTACCGTGGTTTACAATGCACAAAGAACCCGGAGGATGATGGGCTTTTGTTGTTAGGAAGACAAACACTTACATTCAATTATGGGCAAACAAAAAGAAGTATAAAATAAAAAGTTGTCCATTTTACTACTTATAAATAGTCGTCGTGCAAACATCCATATGTATTTATATCTGTGTATATATTTATTTATTCTCAATCAGACTTATTTATGAATGAGCCCGAACAAACATGGAAGCTATCAACTGAGCCAGAGTTCATCCTTCAGGTGATTCAACCCAACACATGTTGCTATGATGTTATTTACCTTTAACGTGCAGACAACAGATGTTTTCCACAGTAACTGTCAGTGAGGAAAAGCAAATTAGAGCTTTGTTAAGCGGTAGATTATTTAACGTTTTTTCTTTCTCTGTCACTTTTAGTTTTTTTATTGGACTGTTAAATCAACACGTCGACTGACACTTTACTATTCCAATCCCGTAACTTCAATACTTCGATAAATAAACTTTCGGAATTATTTTATCTCAAACAAAACGATCTTTGTCTAAAACACAGAGACAGAGGTTTATTTTGAAAAGACTTTTGTGGGAAAAAAAAAAATTGCACGGAAAATGAGGTTTGACTTTTCACGAGACGAGAAGTCAAAATTGATTTATTTAACATTAATTAGGCCACGAAAGGATTCAACAGATTCAAGACAGTTTCAAACAATCCCTTTAAACCACAGGTGTGAAACACAAGGCCAAATCCGGCCCACCAGATAATTGTATGTGGCCCCTGACAACTCAAAAGACATATGATCACCTTTTCTAAAAGTCATGTAAGAAAAATATCAATATATTCAAATGATGGCCATAATGCCGTCGTGGCCCACGGTGAACATGATTTTTTTTTTTTTTTGCATAGATTCCTAAACTAAGTATTTTCTTTTTATTTCTTACATAATAATATGTCAAATTTACATATTTAAAAAGCTGTTAGGAGTTAGTGGTCATATATCGTTCATACATGTACTCTCCAATGGAAGTTTTTGGCAAATATTCAGGGATGTTTTTTGCATTATTAAAGGCTGAGATGTAAATAAAGGACATTGACGGAGCTTTTTCCTGTGTCGGTTGTATCTGGGCTCGTAAAACCAGACGCCTCATGATTAAAGTTCACTCTTACCGTTTCAATTAGTCGTGGAGATGAACGGCTTAACATAAACGTAATTATTACGACACCGCCGCTGGTTTACAGTTCCTCCACCCGCAGTGTTTGTTTTCTAGTTTGTGGGTTAACAAGCCACCAGAGAACACACACACACACACACACACACACACACACACATCTTCTGAAGCATATAATAACAGTTTGGGAGCTTGTTCAGACTTCCAAACGTATGTTGGCTCTCCAAACAAAAGGCATAAACAATAATTTGAATAAATGGAGGTAATTTCCTGCAGCAGAATGTCTAATCAGAGCCGTATTCTACTGGAGGACCACGGCACGGGGCGAGTGTGTGTGTGCGTGTGTGTGTGTGTGTGTGTGTGTGTGTGTGTGTGTGTGTGTGTGTGTGTGTGTGTGTGTGAAAGAAGAAAAAAAGGACGAAAGAGCTTTCAGTACACGCGGAGAGAAAGAGAGGCAGAAAAAAACGATATCCCAAACTACCCATCATGCTTTGCCAAGCCTGCTGGCCAACCCGACCAACCCGGGTCCATCTGCGCCGCTGAGAGCCTCTCTACCTCCACAACGTTGACTAAACACCGGCTCACCACCGCTCATTACTCTTTGTCTGTCTCTCCATCGCTGGCGACTTAAAGGAACTCTGGTGACGTACTTTCAACATGTTTCAGACTCAAACGAGCACCGAGTGTATCTACTTCACGAGTAAGAGTGTGTGTGTGTGTGTGTGTGTGTGTGTGTGTGTGTGTGTGTGTGTGTGTGTGTGTGTTGCAGACGGATATCTCCATTAAAACACATCAATGAGCCTCGCTGTGTGACGCATCCTCACATGGTGGGAAAGTCACTCCTCGTGATGAGTTGTTTAGTCCAACTCTAAAGGTCCAACTCTAAAGGTCCAGCTCCTATGGTCCAGCTCCACGTGGGATTTCTACTCGTTGCATGAAGTCTTTTCTAAATAAATTAGTTTTGCTAACACAGAGGCACGGTGAACGTGTCACTGGGTTTTGGTGTCTTGTTTCCTGTTTTATTTTGAAGTCTTTGTCTCTTGTGTCCTCTGTTTCCCTTTACTTCCTGTCCCTGTGATTGTCTTCCCTGTGTCCCCTCATTGGTCCTTCCCTTCACCTGCCCTCAGCCACTCCTCTGCCTCCTGTGTGATGGCAAGCCCCGCCCACATTGTTTCCACCTGTGTTCCTCTGGGTATAGAGTCTGTCTTCTTGGTCCAGGTCCTTGTTGTACTTCCTGTGTTCCTCTGGTTTAGAGTCTGTCTTCTTGGTCCAGGTCCTTGTTGTACTTCCTGTGTTCCTCGGCGTCTGGTTTCGTAGTAAAGAGTTGTTTCCTCCGTCTCCTGAGTCTCTGCCGTTGCCCTCGGAAACGTGACTAAAATCCTTTATTTACATTGAAGCCTTAATAAAACTCACAGATCCAACACGTCTTCACACCCTTTGCCAAGAACTCCAACAAATGACCTTTATGACCTTTGGTGAGTTAACATGACATGACGTATGACCTTTAACTCTTCACATTAAATATGTCATTCTTACACATTCCATGCCGTCACCGCAGAAACAATCTAAGTTTAAGACCACACAACTTCTTGGTTTAAGTTAGATTTAGAGAGGAAAAGATTATAGTTTGGGTCACGTAACTAACTATTTCACCTTAAATAAACCGATGTTAACCTGAAGCGGCACACGAGTCTCCTCGGTTCACGTATCGTCCTACAGTCCAACAGGAAATTCCTTCGTGTGGGTTAAAATAACTACCCGAGTGCCGTAACTAAATTACGCAGTAAATTCAGAATGAACTTACTGTATTGCACGTTGACACGTAGAAAGACTTCTGCCACGTTGTCAATGTAATTCATAGTAAATATATGAGTTGTCACAAACACCTTCATCAGCTGTGACACACCTCATATTTAAATTATGGCACTTTTAAATTATGGCACTTTTTAAGGAAATCTCGTTTGTTAAATGCCTGTTGCCTCGACTCCTCTCTCCTCGCTCGAGGAAAGGAGTTGAGGAGGCACACACAGGTGTTCTCACTGGTTCATCCTCTGGGTGGAGTTTAGAGGATTCATTAACCTAGGATGTGCAAAAAGTGTCCAAATAATATCAAATATTTAGTAACTGCGGCTTCTTGTTCCAAATTCATTGAATGTTTTTGTAGCTAAAACACATTTCTCAAAGTTAGGGATGAAAAATATCCAACAATAATAAATTGAGATTGAAACAATGCCCTGCTGACGAGCCCCGTGTTCTCCATGCTCTAAATAAAAAGCAGCAGAGAATTACAAAATGCTCGATTTTCCAAAAAACATCACAAACTTAAATGATGATAAACTGTCATCTGTCACCAAGTCGCAATTATCAGAAAAAAAGACCAGATGTTGGTGAATCAGGGACATATTGTCCCAGACCGTTGTATGGCTCATTAAAGCAGCACATTCCTGAAGCCAGATGTTTTCTCCTTTACCTGTCGTAGAAACCCGAAAGCGACACCATTATTTATTTGGTTCGTCTTTATTTTAGATCTTAACTTAAACAAAATCTTCAACCACATCTTTTCTTTTTTTATTAAAATACACTTGCCATTTTTGTTTTATAATATATATTTTTTTTACAGTAATATTATCTCTTTATTTGTTTTCATGTATCTATTATTGCATGTTTATTGTTTTTATTATAATATTTTTTTATTATTTAACTGTTTGATTATATGTCCATGTATACTGTTGTGCACAAAGTTTTTATATTTTATTACATTTTTATATTTTATTGTTATGTCTATGTTTTTGTTCTTCACCATGTTTATTGTTTGTGTTATATTAGTATTTTATTATGTTACTGTTTGATTCTATGTTTATTGTTCTTTTTTATTATAATTTTTGATTTTATAATTGTATTCTTTTATTCTATGTCTATGTTTACTGTTATGTACCATGTTTATTGTATTTGTATTATTATATATTTTTACTACATGTCTGTATGTATTATTCTGTACTATGTTTATTGATTTTATTAAATTGTATGTATTTAATGTTATGTCTATGTTTTTGTTCTTCACCATGTGTATTGTTTTTGTTAAATTAGTATTTTATTATGTTATGGTTTAATTCTGTCTATGTTTATTGTTCTTTATTAATGTGTTTATTCTATTCATAATTTTAGATGTGATCATTTTATTCTATGTTTAGTGTTATGTACCATATTTATTGTATTTATTATATTTTTATTTTATATTTTTACTAAATGTCTATATTTTCTGTTCTGCACTATGTTTATTGTTTTTATTATTTTACTGTTATCTCTATGTTTAATGTATTTATTATATTTTTATTATTTCATTATATTAATCTACATATTTGTTTATTGTATTTTTATTTTATATTCTTTCTTTTATTCCGTGTTTATTGCTTTTAGTCAAATCATCAGTCATCAGCGGGAGGTCCGGTTGCTGCCCGTGTTCCCCGCAGAGTTTTTGAGAAAACATCTGGAGGACGTTTGAGCTCACGTGGCCGTCATTTCCGCCGGCTGATTTTCAGTCCTGTCAGGGCTTCAACACTGACATGACCTATCCTCTCATGACTTTAACTGTAATCCCCGCTTCCACTCCTTTCATCTGTTGCACTTCGACTGACAATTAAAATCATCCCAGTGCCCACAGTTTCTCTTCAACTTCTTTTGGTCCTTAAGTCTCAACTACAAAATAAAGTTCATGCAGCTCCTCCGTTTCCACTTCATGTCCTTTTGAGACTTTCTCCTCAATTGATATCTCAACTCTTCTCTCGGTTCTCATATCGAAACGTAAACTCCAAATTAGTTTAGCGCTTCCACTTTTAACTGCCACTTCAACTCCTTTCAGTGTCTCATGGGTACAACTCCTTTAAGTGCCTCAACTTTACAGCAAAAAACAATTACAAAAGCTCCAAAATATAAAAAAATGTTAAGGCTTTTAATCTGTTATAACCATTTCGACTGAGGGGAAAAGTGATTGCTGTGTTCATTGGGGTCTCCTTCCCCCGACCGAAAAAAAATCACTTATTTCATCGTGGAATTTATTTGCATCCTTTTTTTTTCTTGCAGCTTCGGCCACGGTGGAGGACTTCCAGATCCGTCCACACTGCCTGTTCGTCCACTCGTACCGAGCTCCGGCCTTCTGCGACCACTGCGGCGAGATGCTGTGGGGACTCGTCCGACAGGGACTCAAGTGCGAAGGTATGGAAACACACCGACGGAGCTCATTGGTTCTAAAAACAACAAGGTTTTCACTCAAAGACAAAAAAACAAGACTGAATCCCAACGTGGTCTGTTTTTGCGATCAGGCTGCGGTCTCAACTATCACAAGCGCTGTGCCTTTAAGATCCCCAACAACTGCAGCGGGGTGAGGAGGCGTCGCTCGTCCAACGTCTCCCTGACAGGCGGGCTGGCCAACCTGGGGCGCCACCTCTCCGCCGAGCCCTCGCCGCCCCTCTACACCGATGAGGCTCTACTGGTCAGTGGATTATCTCGTTTGATTAGCGGTTTGAGCCTCTAGTCCGAGCGAACCAGTTCTTAATGATGGTGCGTTTTCCGGTGGTGGTGATTAATACGAGATGGAGGCCAAAGCTGAGAGATCCCAGGCCAAAAGCTCAATGACAGAAAACATAATCCTTCTTGTATTTTGGGGTCGAGCCGTCACGTTATTGATCGGTATTGGCCAATAAAATATGTTCACGCTCAATCTGACTATAAAAATAAAAGATGAGATTAGTGTGTACAAACAAACGTACTAACTTTTGCGAAATCATCCCAGTGTGTGTTTTAGTGGTACAGTGAATAGTAAAATAATATCCGTAAATATTCCTTCATTCAAAAATTAAAACCTCACCAGTAAATCCCTTTCTTTTGTTCTCCTTCATTGTCCAGTCTCCCGTCAGTCCCAGCATGGAGGTGAGTTACACCACCTTTATCCAGAGTATTAACCCTTTAGAAATGGTACTTAATATTTACAGGACTTTAAAATCTGCTCCTTTTTTTTTGCTCATGCTCCTCATTGGTCTCTTGATCGTTGTCTCCGCCTGTCCTCGCAGCAGAAGAACCAGATGGATTACTTCCCTGGCCGAGAGCGGCGCTCCAGCTCCCAGTCGTACATCGGCCGTCCCATCGAACTGGACAAGATCTTTCTGTCGAAGGTCAAAGTCCCCCACACTTTCCTGATCCACTCGTACACCCGACCCACCGTCTGCCAGCACTGCAAGAAGCTGCTCAAAGGCCTATTCAGACAAGGCCTGCAGTGTAAAGGTGGGCGTCACAGCCAAATGTTCCCTATTAGCTTCTTTTTTTTTTAAACATTGCACTATTTCCTGCTTAATGAATAAAATGGTTTTGTGTCCGAACTAACATGTCGAACTGTGACCTTCCGGGACCTAATGGCTGCTCTTCCTAATGGTTTCTCCCTCAGATTGTAAATTTAACTGTCATAAGCGATGTGCTCCTAAAGTGCCTAACAACTGCCTGGGAGAAGTTTCCAAAAATGGAGGCAAGTTTCAACACACACACACACACACACACACAGCTGACCCTTGACCTGTAGCTCTACTTTATATATGAAAACTAAATCACAACCGCGTAAATAAACGTTAGTGCTACGATCGGGTCTTCATGTCCCCGCAGTGATGGTCGAAAACATATGGTCCCTACAACCATAGAAAAACAAACTACACACACACAGATCTCACCCTTGACCTGTAACTCTACTTTATATTTTAAGAACTACTATCATAACAACGTTAACACACTTTAGTGCTACGATTGGCTCTTCATGTCCCCGTATTGACGGTCTAACATATGGTCCCCACAATGATAGAAAAATAAAAACATCCATGTGTGTGTGTGTTTTTTGTTCATTTTTTGTAGAGCTCCTAAGCCCGGGGGCGGAGTCGGACATCAACATGGTGGAGGGTTGCCTTGACGATCACGACGTCGACCACGGCGGCGGTCTGTTGGATGACATGGACGAAGCTCTAACATCAGAGGGCGGTCTTTCGCAGGAGGCGGGACCCGGCGACCTCTGCGACCTGCACGACCCCGACCTGGACGAGTCCAACCGAGCCATCAGGTATAGAAACACACACACTAAAACACACTCACACACACACACATCGACGTGTGAGATAGAGCTTTGTTCCGCCCTCTGCAGCCCGTCCACCAGTAACAACATCCCTCTCATGCGAGTCGTTCAGTCCGTCAAACACACAAAGAGGAAGACGAGCAATGTCATGAAGGAGGGCTGGATGGTCCACTCAACCAGCAAGGACACTCTGGTAATGCATGTTACTTTGTTTATGTCTTCAACACCTTTACCTTTAATACATAAATACATACATTTCAATCCAAGTAATCAGAAACGAATCATGAAAGTTTTTCAGCAACGAGCAGAAATGTTGCTGCTTGAACAATTTATTGAAAAAGATCAAACACAAACGGTTGTGTGAAGATATGTTCTTTAATAGATGTTACACCAGCGTAATTGTTTTTATATAAGTGAGTAAATAAAGCTTATTAAACAATTCATATTTGCATTCAAATCCAAGTTGGAGACTGTTTTTATAGTGAATCTTTCAAAGCACAATTTATTTTAATGATAATTAAAACTTGGAACGATTACACGAACCATCAGGAATGTAATCTCTGCTTTATTGTGAGGACATTTATTTTGCGACAGGTAATGAAAAGTGCACAATATTTACAAAAATAGAAAAGAAAATCTAGAAAAGTGCACCTTAAAAGAAAAAGAATAATAATATGATATTGAATTAAATGAACTAACAAACAGTAGTGTACATATGTCTCATGGTGTTACAGCAGAGTGATGGATTTATAGATGATCTCATTTATTATGGACACAAACATATTTATCTTCTAGAACTGCTCACACCGTTTGATTGGCGGATGAGAAGTTAACAATTAGATAATTTAAAGATCATACGTGTTATTTTTAACACGTGAATATGCCGATAACCGCTTGTCGAGTGAAAATCATTAGTAATAATACGAGCAGGGTGATTTAATTAGCTACAGCGCGAGAAATAAAAACGATGACAATATTAAACAGAAAGGTATTATTTTTTATTCCCAGTCGTCTCTCCAAAGTGTTCGTGGGAGTGTTTTCTGACAGAGGTGTAATGACATTGGTATTCTTTTCCCAGTCAGACGAGGTGTTGCTGCTCTGCACTTTTCAGCTCCCTGTGAAACAAAGTTTCTTTGTGATTCCATTTAAATGACGTCAGCATTTCTCTTCCTTTTGCTCTCTTTCCATCTCTTCTTCCTCCTTTACGTTTCAGAGGAAGAGACATTACTGGCGACTGGACAGCAAATGCATCACGCTGTTCCAGAACAACACAGGAAGTAAATACTACAAGGTAAGAAGAGTCCTGGAAAAGTATGTTAAATGTGTATTTGGAGTGTTCTGTCCCTTTAAGGTTGTAGGAAGACTCCCAGAATCCTTTTAGTTCCACCAATGCCCACATCCTCTCAAATATCCTTTAACTCTTTCCTCAGCCTAGTTCATTCTGGAAATGAGGGGAATATGTTCTCACCAAAACATATGATGCACACAAACTCAAGTGGAATTATCTGCCTCTATATTCAATGAGTTAGCCAATAAAAGAGATTATGTTGATGTTAGATCAAAGTTAGTACCTTTAAAACAATTTGCTTCACTTTTTACACAAAAGGAGGCTGTGAGGATGAGAAGTGTTGGCGGGCGAGAAGCCGGTGAGGGAGCATGTCCTTTTTTTGTTTCGTTTGAGTTTTTCCGAGATTTCAGAGAAAAACTTAAAACCAGGGATGCTTTACGTTTGTGGGGATCTATTTTGGGGGTCCATCATAGTTCTTTTGCAGCCACACACACTCTGTAGTGATACACCGATGTTCTGAAGTAAGGAGTGCGACGCTCAAACCCTTTTTCCTTCCTCCGTGCCGCCTCTTCTGCAGGAGATCCCTCTATCAGAGGTCTTGTGCCTGGAACCGGCTCAGACCTTTTCGGTGCTCCCCGATGGAGCCAGTCCTCACTGCTTTGAGATCGTCACTTCGTCGCTGGTGTACTACGTCGGAGAGCACCTGCAGAGAGCCGAGTCCTCTGTGACCAGCAGCCTGCTGGTGAATGCACGAGTCAAGATGTATTTAGATCTGTGACTCACGTAAAATTAACAACAAGCACGTATAAGTATTCCATTATAATATAGTACATATGTTATAGTTATATATATATATATATATATATATATATATATATATATATATATATATATAGAGAGAGAGAGAGAGAGAGAGAGAGAGAGAGATACTGTATATGTTTTAAAAAGTATATATATAAATATATATATATATATATATATAATATATTACAATGTGAAATATAATATATTAAACATTTTATGTACATATATGTATATATATATATATATACTGTATATATAATCAAATAATATATTGTATATTGTAATATAATTTATCTATATAATATATTACAATATACAATTTAATATATATTTTAAAAATGATATAACAAAAAGTCTAATGTAAAACTTAATCTGAAAGGTAACTAGTTTCTACAACATATGGGGGTAAAATGTACTTGAGGAAATGTACTTCACACGTCTGTTTGGTACACTGACCTGTTTGTTGTCCGTCTTCAGGTCAGTGGAGTCGGACAGGACGTGGCTCGGATGTGGGAGATGGCCATCCAGCACGCTCTGATGCCGGCCGTCTCTACTGGAGTCTCCCACAACTCCCACTGCACCGGACACAGTAAGAGACCACTACCGTTCATGAGCAGCTTAAAACCCTGAGCAAATGTTGGAGCAAATATTGGTATTGTTTGGAGGATTTGTCTTTAAATCTGACTGTTTGAAGCTCAAATGTGTGGTATTGCTCAATAGAAAATGTCCACGACCTGCTCGGTTGATCCCAATGTATTTGAATGAGTCAGACATGAGTCGGGGTCTTAGACTGAATCCCCTACTAGTTTCGATCCAAGTCACAACTTTATTGTCTCAATTCAAACATATGGATTTAAGTCAAAGTAAGAAAAAAACATTTATATGGAGGGTCGATTAAGGATCCAGTAGGTCTGTGTGGTAAGATGAGGGGCCGTCGTTGGTGAGCATAATGTTAATGTTATTGATCGATATGCAGACGACACCCGGCTCTATATAGCAGTTGGTTCTGATGACCTGAGCTCCTTTTACTGTCTGTTTGGACATGTTCCTGTACCTTTTATCCTATAGACATTAAGAATAACAACTGTATGTTTCTGTTTTGACACGGCAAGAGTTAAATCAGCAAACTTTCAGCCTCAGTCTGTAAAAACCTATCCAACCAAACTTTACCATCACTTTGTTAAAAAACAGGTTGTGTTCATGTTTTTCAAACTTTATTTCAATTAATTAAAAAAGAAAAAGATCACAGACACACATAGTCAACATATATCGTTCAGAAAAACTATGAATTAATAGAAATAAATAAAACAAAAAATGCAATTAATGAATTGTATACTATTTAAAATAATGTGATGAATAAGCTAATTATAATTTTAAAAAGCATGTAATTTATGGAAACAAACATACATTTTCAGTATTCTAAGTTTCTAAGTTATAAGTGTGAGAGTCAAAAGAGCAAATATAACTTAAAATATAACAGAAAAATGGAAATACATATAAAGAATAAGTACAATATAAAAACTAAACGTAATTAGAAATTATTTCCAAAAGTATACAACTATATGTCAGGGTTGAATTTGGGGTAACATTTTTGTAAAATAATACATCATAAATATGTAATATAGAAATATAAATGTATTTCGCAGCCTTTGATCTGCTTATGTGAAAAATTAAACAGGAACACATCATGTTGAGAGGTTAAGAGCCACGAGTGTCTTTTTCTGGCGCTACGATCACATTTCCAGCTGAAGTATTAATGTTCATGTTGAATTTTCCAGCAGACTCTCCACGATCCCCTCATGGCCCTCGACATCCACCCACACACACCCACCCACACACACACACACACACACACAAACACATTAAACATCAGAGATATTTCAAACCTTCTCTGACGTCAAACTGAGGGTGACTAACGGCTCACTATTGGTCTCCGTGCGTTCACCTGCGGGGGAAATGCACCGAAATAATACCATGCTGTGTCATTTAGATTGTCTGTGTTTATTCAGTATTTCCTTTTAAATGTACGATTCACCGCAGTTTTGAATTAACAGCCGGTCGCGCTCTTGTCTCATCAACAGAGGAGATTTCCATCAGCATCTCCGTCTCCAACTGTCAGATCCAGGAGAATGTGGTAAGCACACACACACAAACTTTCAAATATTCCAAATACTCATCATAAGTAAACGTGCGGACTTCAAAACATTACTTCTAAAATAAACTAGTATTTACGTAATAAGTACTCATAATACAGAGCGGCTACTTCCAGTGATAAACTATGAAGTATCGGAACATTATTATTGATGTATTGATAAGTATGCGGTAATACTCACCGCTTCAGATACTTTCGTATATTTTTGTATGTAATATCTTAATTGGAAAATGTACTGTAGTAAATAGTGAAGTATAATTATGATGAATATGATCTGAGCCATTCGTGATCAACCAATCAACCAATCAACCAATCAATCAATCAATCAATCAATCAACAAACCAATGAATTCAATTCAATTCATTTTATTTGTATAGCCCATTCTCCTTTCTACCGCCATCAGGCAGATGGAGGTAGAGAGGAGGAGTGGGCGTAGCATCAGCTGGGTCCGATAAACCCTATGAGACGTGAAGTCAAAAGGAATCCGGGGAGGAATCAGAGTTAGTAATGTGCAGTAGAGAGATGAAAATTCATCCAAAAGGAGAGACAAAAGAGGAGATAGGTGCTCAGTATATCCTAAAACATCCCCCAGCAGCCTATAAGCCTAGAGAAGCATATCAAAGCACTGGACCAGGTGAACCTGATTCAGCCCTTACTATAAGACTATCAAGAGGAAAGTCTTAAGTCTACTCTTGAATGTGGTGACTGTGTCTGCCTCCCGGACTGAAGGTGGAAGCTGGTTCCATAAAAGAGGAGCTTGATAACTGAAGGCTCTGGCTCCCATCCTATGACTCTAGGAACTACAAGTAGCCCCACATTTAGTGAGCGCAGCTCTCTAGTGGGGCAATATGGTATTACAAGCTCCTTAAGATATGATGGTGCATCACCAATCAAAGCTTTGTAGGTTAAGAGAAGATTTTTTTAAGTGATTCTTGATTTTACAGGGAGCCAGTGCAGAGCAGCTAGTGCAGGAGTAATGTGATCTCTTTTCTTAGTTTTAGTGAGAACACGAGCTGCAGCATTCTGGATCAATTGAAGGGACCTAAGAGACTTATTAGTGCAGCCTGATAATAAGGGGTTGCAGTAATCCAGTCTAAAAATAACAAGTGCATGAAACAATTTGTCTGCATAATTTTGAGACAATATGTGCATGATTTTTTAAATATTACCTAGATGAAAAAATGCAGTCTGTGAGATTTGCTTTACATGTGAGTTAAAGGACAATTCCCGATCAAAGGTAACAAAGATTCTTTACTGCGGTGTTGGATGCTAGAGCAATGACATCTGCAGAAACCACATCACCAGATAATTGATCTCTGAGGTGCTCAGGGCCGAGTAGAATTACTTGTCTGAGTTTAACATCAAGAAGTTGCAGGTCATCCATGTTGTTATGTCTTTAAGACATGCTTGAATTTTACTGAGTTGGTTGGTCTCCTCTGGTTTTATCGATAGATATAGTTGAGTATCATCTGCATAACAATGAAAGTTTATGGAGTGTTTCCTGATAATATTGCCCGAAGGAAGCATGTACAAGGTAAATAGAATTGGTCCAAGAACAGAACCTTGTGGAACTCCGTGACTAACGTTGGTGGTCATCGAGGCTTCATCGTTTACAAATACAAACTGAGATCGATCTAATAAATAGGATTTAAACCAACTTAGTGTGGTGCCTGAAATGCTAATCGACTGCTCCAGTCTCTGTAACAGGACGTCATGGTCAATGGTGTCGAACGCAGCACTAAGGTCTAACAAGACCAGTACAGAGATGAGTCCTTTATCTGCTGCCATTAAGAGGTTATTCGTAATCTTCACCAGTGCCGTCTCTGTGCTGTGGTGTTTTCTAAATCCTGACTGAAACTCCTCAAATGAACTATTATGTTTTAAAAATTCACACAATTGTTTTGCGAGCACTTTCTGAAGCACCTTGGAGTGGAAGGGGAGGTTAGAGATCGGTCTGTAGTTAGCCAACACCTCTGGATCCAGAGTGGGCTTCTTCAGGAGAGGTTTAATTACAGCTACTTTGAAGGAATGTGGTACGTGGCCTATTAGCAAAGACACATTGATAATATCTAAAACAGAGCTGCCAATTAAAGGCAAAACATCTTTAAGCAGCCTCGTCGGGATGGAGTCCAGGAGACAGGTAGACGGTTTAGGAGTAGAAACGGTTAAAGATAATTGGTCACGGTTGATGGGAGAAAGGCCATCCAAAGATAAACCATGCAGGGCATACAGTGGTTTCCAAGGCCACTCCACTTGAGGAGAGATTGGCACTGGTTAAGGGCAAGAGATTATTAATCTAGCCTCTTATAGTTAGAATATTTTCATTAAATAAGTTCATAAAGTCATTACTACTGAGGTCTATAGGAATACTGGGCTCCACAGAGCTGTGACTCTCTGTCAGCCTGGCTACAGTGCTAAAGAGAAACCTGGGGTTGTTCTTATTTTTCTTTATAACTGACCAGTAATAGGCTGCTCTGGCATTACGGAGGCCATATGGCATATGGCTGTTCGTTGATCAACTTGGTCATGTCAACAATCAATCAACCAAACAATCAATGAACCAATCAATCAATCAATCTATCAATCTTCATCTGTATAGCACCTTTCATAAAGGTTCGTGCAATCCTAAATTACGGAAAAAGTGTCCTGACGGTCTCAGTCTTGTCATCTCCCTCTTGCATTTGAAGACCGGAGGACGTGTCATGCTCCTGGACATTAACTTTAACATCAATGAAGGCTGAAAAAATGTCTCCAAACTCTACTCAAGCTAATTTAAAACCTCCGAGTCCAAATCTTCCGCGCGGGCGCCGCCCCGCTCACATTCTTTTTCCACCAGGTGAGCGGGGTCTCTTCGAAGCGCCTCGCATGGAGATTACTGTGATTATTCACTCAGCCGAAGCGGTTTCCATGGCGATGGCGAATGGTAATTAGGCAGCGAGGCTTCTGGGGGGGGGGGGGGGTTATAATATTGTATTTCTGTCCTCTTTGCTCGGAGGTGTGATATTAGGCTGTCAGCTAACGGGGGAGAGAAGGGAGACGGGATTGCAGACAAGGAGAAAATATTTAGCAGTTTTGGTGTCAAAGCTGTGGCAGATCGGTGACGCCAAGGAGGTACACTCAAGGGGGGGTATGAGGAGGTACACTCAGGGGGTACACTTAATGGCTCCTCGGGGGGGGGGGGGGGACACCTAGAAAACTCCACCAGTTGATGAATTGATTTCTTTGTAGTCTCTTCAGTTGCTGTTGAGCCCACTGTGTCAGGCAGCATCCTCCTCCTTCTCCTCCTCCTCCTTCTCCTCCTCCTCCTCCTCCTCCTCCTCTTCCTCCTCTTCTTCCTCTTCAGCCGAAAAACTCTTTTTTATAAAATCTTTTCTCCGAGTACATTTTTATTCTTTTTTCCACGTTCTCACATGGAAGCGTCACACTGTGAACATGAATCACTAAATGAAGTGCACGTTGCCGTGGTGACGACCCATCAGATGAATACAATAAACTCAATAACACAAAACATATTGTTCTACTTTTGTTAAAGCGACACTATGTAACTTTTCCCCTGTAGCGCCCCCTTCAGGTATTTAACGTCTGGCTCTCGAGCCATATATGGCTCTTCAGGCTCGTGCCCTCACAGCTGATCGAACAGCTGATCAATGCGCGCTACCGGCAGCGCGTCTCGGCAGCCACAGCGAGCCGTTCAGCCGTGGCATGATATTCTGTCTGTACGCATCTCGTAGCGGAGCAAATAAGAAGTCACCTGCGAGCGTGGACTGGCACTATATGACGTTGCCTAATCACTGCCAGACAGCAAGTTGAACTACTTCCGCCGGAAGTACCAGGTCGTTACCAACCATCTTACATTCAGCAGTTTTCCGCCCACAGACCCCCGATGGCAGTGGCGGAGGAGCAAATCAACATATTAAAAGTCATTGTAGCGGCACAATTTTTTTCAAGCTGTTATTTTAAGGTGAAAAAGTTACATAGTGGGGCTTTAAGTTACAGGTCATAATATCAAGTTTTTGGTCCTACTTTATTACCTTTTCTCTTCACTTCCTTTACTTCCTTTAGTTCTTTTCTCTTTAATTCCTTCACTTCCGTTAGTTATTTTCTTTTCACTTCATTCACTTCTTTTCTCTTTACTTCCTTTGCTTCCTTTACTTCCGTTTCTCTTTACTTTCTTTACTTTCTTTACTTCCTTTCCTCTTTACTCGATTTACTTCCTTCCTTCTTTAACTTCTTTAATTTCTTTACTTTCTTTACTTTCTTTACTTTCTTTACTTCCTTTTCTCTTTACTATCTTTACTTCCTTTCCTCTTTACTTTCTTTACTTCCTTTACTTCCTTTCCTCTTTACTTCCTTTACTTCTTTCCTCTTCACTTCCTCTTCCTCTTTCCTTGGACCAAGTGAACAGCTGATGTTGGTTCTTCTGTTCTTCAGGACATCAACTCTGTGTATCAGATCTTTCCGGACGAGGTTCTCGGCTCGGGGCAGTTTGGCATTGTCTACGGAGGTAAAACGTAAAAGTTTAAGAAGTTAAAGAATCAAAGTCTTGTTATTGTTGCTCTCAATCTCAGATATATAAATATTCAGAGAGAGGATACGTATTCGGAGGGCAGTTCTTCTTTCCCCCCAATGAATGTATTTCAATTTAAACTCTTATCTCTCATTATTATTAAGATCATTTTGAATAAAATATATAGAAATAAATATAAAAAGATTCAAATACATAAAAAAAAAATAATAATAATAATGATAACAATATTAATAATAATAACAATAATATTGATCGTTTCAGGTAAACACAGAAAGTCCGGCCGAGACGTCGCCATCAAGATCATCGACAAACTCCGTTTTCCCACCAAACAAGAGAGTCAGCTACGCAACGAGGTGGCCATCCTACAGGTATACACACACACACACACACACACACACACACAGACACACACACTCACAGCAGAGCCTATTGGCGGTGAGTGAGACTTCCTGTCGTGAACGACTTCATTACCGTGGCAACACCGTAGGGGTGTGACATCCTGTAATATCACAGCGCTGCTCAACCTGCAGAAGCTGCTGCTGCACACACACACACACACACACACGCACACACGCACACACACACACCTGCAATGAAAACACTTGTCTTTTCTCGGTTTCTGCTTCCCCTGCACTGCAATCTTGATTCTCAAGAGTATTTTATTCACAAAAAAGCCAAAATATAAGCTTCATGAAGCCGCGGTGCACGCTGGTGTTTATATTTCTGACTCATGGATGACATCATACATTTTTCGATGAATCATTCGCGTTGTTACCACGCTCCCTTTTTGTGTTGCTCACGACCCGATCACCGGGATAAACAGCTGCTTCCTGTTTCCCAGTGAGATACCATGGTTTCTTCCTCCTCTTCCTCCTCCTCTTCCTCCAGAGTTTGCACCACCCAGGCGTGGTCAACCTGGACTGCATGTTCGAGACGCCGGAGAGGGTGTTCGTGGTAATGGAGAAGCTCCACGGAGACATGCTGGAGATGATCCTGTCCAGCGAGAAAGGACGACTCCCCGAGAGGATCACCAAGTTCATGGTCACGCAGGTAACGTGGCCAAGTCCTCGTTTCATTATTATTTTTTTTTAATTCTTTAATTTTTTGGGTGAAAAGCCACAAAAAGAAATGTATTTTTTTTTTCGTCTTCTGTTTTTAAGAAACGTTTTGTTCATATTTTAAATTTTTTTATTATAATTTTTATTTTAAATGTTCTTATTAAAGCAAAAAAATATATTCTTAAAAAAAACAGCAATACATTTTTGTTTATCTACAACCCAACCAAATTCCTGTTTAAAAAAAAGTATATTTTTTTTAAAATATTTTTTTAAAGCTGAATTTTGAAATACTTTTTCCGTTTTTAGTTTATTCCGTTTTTTCCAGGGCTGTATATCAAGGTGCGCGGTGCACCTGCAGCTGTCATTACTTCATCAGTTGGGTTTGTGTCTCTGGAAAGACGAATGCACTCCAACACATCTTAGAAAGCTCCTCTGGACCAATGGGAGAAGGCGCTCAGCGTCACGTGACGTCCTTCGTCCATCCGGTCACATTCCTGCCCCCCTGTGGGTTTAAATGACACCGTGACCTTTCCTCCTCCTCAGCGCCTCCTTGAACTTTTATTCTCTTGATTGCTGAGACAAAGAGAGAGAAGTCTCGTTCAGAGTTCTCCACCAGAGCAGCTCTTCTTTATTTAAAGTCCTGCTCCTCAGAACCACAGCATCTAGAAGAGAAAAGCAGAATAAGACGGTTATAGGGACGTAAATCATTATTAAAAAAGTCAGATTTTTATTTTTTATTTTGCTAAACAATGTAATCTACATATGTAAGACTTTAATAAGTGTAATTGAAATTGTTGGAATGTTGGAAAAATAAAAAAAGTCTGTGTTCAGTCAGAGTTTCTCTGATTTGTTGTCACGTCACTGTTGGTCTCAGATGACTCAATCATGATGTCATCGTTTCCCGGAGGAGCTCAGAATTTTATGTTTTTTACAGAATCTGTTTAAAATAAACGGTTTAATTTAAACGAGATGCGTAGAATAAAATATAAGTTTGTGTGTGTGTGTGTGTGTGTGTACGTGTGTCACCCTCAGATCCTGGGGGCTCTGCGTCACCTCCACTTCAAGAACATCGTCCACTGTGATCTGAAACCTGAAAACGTGCTGCTGGCTTCTGCCGATGCATTTCCACAGGTAGTGTGTGTGTGTGTGTGTGTGTGTGTGTGTGTGTGTGTGTGTGTGTGTGTGTGTGTGTGGGTGTGTGCGTGTGTCTCTCTGCCTGTTTGTCTGTCTGTATTATGATATATTATATGTATTATGATATATTATATATATATCAAATTATAATCTAATATAAAATAAAAGTGTTAGTGTTTTCCTTTAAACACACACAAACAAGAGCATTCCTCAGTGTAATATTCTCTCTCTGAGGAGTCTTAGAGTCTTTCCTCTGAAGCTCTCTAAAGAGTCTTAGAGTCTTTCCTCTGAAGCTCTCTGACTCTGACCTCTGTCCTGGACTTCCAGGTGAAGCTCTGTGACTTCGGCTTCGCTCGCATCATCGGGGAGAAGTCCTTCCGCCGCTCAGTGGTGGGCACGCCGGCGTACCTGGCGCCCGAGGTGCTGAGGAACAAAGGCTACAACCGCTCCCTGGACATGTGGTCGGTGGGCGTCATCATCTACGTCAGGTGGGCGGGGCCTGATATTCCCCTCGGGTTCCTCCTTATTATTATTATTAACTGATTTAAATCATACGTTCTGCAGTCTTTTCTTATTATTTCTTTACTTCCTTTATTTCCTTTGCTTCTTTTCTCTTTATTTCCTTTTTATTGTTTTACTTCCTTTTCTCTTTACTTCCTTTACTTCTTTTACTTCTTCTTTACTTCTTTTCCTTCCTATAATTCCCTTTCTCTTCACTTCATTTACTTCTTTTCTCTTTACTTCCTTTACTACCTATTGTCTTTACTTCCTTTACATCTTTCTTCTTTACTTCCTTTACGTCTTTACTTCCTTTCCTTCAGCCTCAGCGGTACGTTTCCTTTCAATGAAGACGAAGACATTAACGATCAGATCCAGAACGCTGCCTTCATGTACCCTCCTCACCCCTGGAAGAAAGTGTCCCAGGAAGGTACGTGACCTCCGACCCTGGAGGATCTGATGTAGTCCTAGAGGATCTGATGTAGTCCTAGAGGACTTGAGGTAATCTTAGAGGATTTAGTGTAGTCCTAGAGGATCAAGTATAATCCTAGATGATTTAGTGTATTCCTAGAGGATTTAATGTAGTCCTAGATGATCTAATGTAGTCCTAGATTATCTAATGTAGTGCTAGAGGATTTAATGTAGTCCTAGATGATCTAATGTAGTCCTAGATTATCTAATGTAGTGCTAGAGGACCTAATGTAGTCCTAGAGGATTTAAGGTAATCCTAGAAGATCTAATGTAATCCCGCAATTCAAGTTTGAGGCTCTCTCATTGCGTATAACATCAATCACAAACAGAGTCAATGACAAAGACGCCAAATGGACGCCATCGACCTTCCGAGGACACAAGACATTTGGGTCGTCGGAGCCTTTGACACCTGTTGTTAGTCCATAAACCTGAAACCATGTGTATAATTGTTTGTGTACATGAGTGTGCGTCACGTTGTATTTACCCCTAGAGCACTGCAAGTTGAGCGTTGATGGAGCGGCTACGTAGTTAGCTTAGCATCCAAACTCCATCAAAGAGAAAAAAACATTATAAAGGCTGCCAGACCTTAACATTTTTATTGCCAGACCTTTTATTAATGAATTGTTCTGCGTCAATTAGATCAAGGTATTCACAAGAAGTACTGAATCAAAAACAAATGTATTGTCTCTCGCGGTTTAAATATTTAATGCCAAACATTAGCACACGTTAAAAAAAATGTTTTATTGACGATTGCAAAAGACAAATTCAGAGACAGACATCACATTATTTTGCAATCAAGGCTTTCTGTGGGTCCCGGACCCCTCCAATCCCCCAGAGACCTCTCTTTATTTGTATTCCTACATGGAATAAGAAGGTGTTACTGTGTTCTGAATGTGAATTTCATGTCTGGAAAAACTTTTAAAACGTGTTTTTCTTTTTATTGAAAAAGAAGAAAAACGTTTTAAAGCGTTTTTTTCTGCTTTAAAAAAAACGTTATTTTGTTTTTTTACGTCTTTATTCCTTTAAAAATAATTCCTTTTTAAACGTTTCTTTGTTCTTTTAAAATTATATTTCCTTCTATTTCTAAATTCCTACAGGGAATAAGAAGGTTTTGGTATATTCTGAATGTGAGTTTCATGTCTCACTGCCTCCACCAACAGGTCTCAATATTCGGAGCGTTCCCCATAAAGAAACCTGGATCACAGACGAAGGCTTTGTTCCACCTGTCTGAGTCACACAGGTGGACTCAGAGGGTTCTAGTCCTCGTCCGTGTCGGTGACTCACGCTGTCGGCCTTGTCATCGTCTCTAAATGTGTCGTCCTGCAGACTGAGAGACGGATTTAAAGCCTTTGACTCACTCGCTGCTCGGCCCGAACCCCCCCCCCCCCCCCCCTCCCGAAGGCTCTCCGCCTCCTCTTCCCTTCAAAATAAACCTGATGCGAAGATGATGTCAGAGAGGGTTGAAAGTCAGAGAAATGCTGGAATGAAGAAGAAGAAGAAGAAGAAGAAGAAGAAGAAGAAGAAGAAGAAGAAGAAGAAGAAGAAGAAGAAGAAGAAGAAGAAGAAGAAGAAGAAGAAGAAGCTTTGTTTGGTTTAGGCACATTCCTTAGTTTTTCTAATCACATGAATAATCTTTTTTTTAAAGTTTAACACATGCACCATATACTTCTATACAACAAGAGGAGTCGCTAGAGAGAATCCAGCGTTAACACATGACACATAGACTTCTATACAACCAGAGGAGTTGCTCCCTGGTGGTAAGGCGAGAGAATGCAGCTTTAACACATGAAGCATAGACTTCTATACAACCAGAGGAGTTTCCCCTTGGTGGTCAGGAGAGAGAATGCCGCTCTGGCTTCATGTTGTCGTTAGTTTAGCACAATTGGAATACCAGCTGAACCCGAAATGGACGTTTGTTGTATTAACTTCTTTCAGACTATTTCACATTTAATTCAAACGTTTGGTATCTGATTTTTTTTTTTATCTTAGAATTGTTAATTTAATTAATTGAATGTTCCTTATCATGGAATTACTATTCAATCACACTCTGCTGGAACAAAAACTGTCAAGAATAATTCACATGAATACATTTCGTGGAACAATGGGACAGAAACCTGTAAATCCGGTGGAGAGTCGGTTGAAAAAGAAGAATTTGAGAGGGGTGGAAGTCTTGAAAAGCGGCGAGAGTGCGAGGCAGTTCCTGGAAAGAGAGAGTGAGACGGACGGATTCGGAGGGTATTCATGTGCCACTCCGTTCATGTGCATAATGCCAAGCGATAAAGGGCCCCCCTTAGACCTGAGGGGCCCCCGGGGTCCTCGGAGCTGTTCAGACCGCTGACCCTTGAAGAAATGTTAACATCATGTTAGCTTTGCTCATTAGCCCCGACGAGCCCCTCACAATGGGGGGGGGGGCTCTTTCCTCCCTCCCTCTGTTTGATACTCGCTTCAAACCCTCAACATTCATCCCTCATCGCAGCTTTTCTTCCTCTTCCCCCCCGCAGCGATCGACCTGATCAACAACCTGCTGCAAGTGAAGATGAGGAAGAGATACAGCGTGGACAAGACCCTCAGTCACCCCTGGTTACAGGTACCCTTCACCACCAGAGACTGGACTTGAACCAGGCCTAACTAGAGACCTGACCCAGGCCTAACTATTACCCTGAACCAGGCCTAACTATAGACCTAAAACAGGCTTAACTATAGACCTAAACCAGGTCTAACTATAGACCTGAACCAGGCCTTATTATAACCCTGAACCAGGCCTAACCCTGAACCAGACCTACCTAGAAACCTGAACCAGGCCTAACTATAGACCTGAACCAGCCCTAACCATATACCTGAACCAGGCCTAACTATAGACCTGAACCAGCCCTAACTATAGACCTGAACAAGGCCTAACTATTACCCTGATCCAGGCCTAACCCTGAACCAGACCTACCTAGAAACCTGAACCAGGCCTAACTATAACCCTGAACCAGGCTTAACTATATACCTGAACCAGGTATAACTATAACCCTGAACCAGGCCTAACTATAACCCTGAAACAGTCCTAACTATAACCCTGAACAAGGCCCCACTATAGACCTGAACCAGGCCTAACTAGAAACCTGAACCAGGCTTAACTAGAAACCTGAACCAAGCATAACTAGAAACCTGAGCTAGGCCTAACTATAACCCTTAACAGGGCCTCACTATAACCCTGAATCAGGCCTAACTATAACCATGAACCAGGCCTAACTATAACCCTGAATCAGGCCTAACTATAGACCTGAACCAGGCCTAACTATAGACCTGAACCATGCCTAAATAGAAACCTGAAACAGGCTTAACTAGAAACCTGAACCAGGCCTAACTATAGGCCTAACTATAGACCTGAACCAGGCCTAACTAGAAACTTGAACCTCTCCCCTCCAGGACTACCAGATGTGGCTGGACCTGAGGAACCTGGAGTCCCGGATGAACGAGCGCTACATCACACACGAGAGCGACGACCTGCGCTGGCGCCGCCACGCCCAGCTCAGCGGGCTCGACTGCCCCGCCCACCTCAGCAACGGCCCCCGCGGCGAGGGCGGCGGTCAGGCGGTGGAGCGCTACCAGGAGCTCGCCGAGGAGCTGGAGACCCTCAGTGAGAGGGTCAGTGAACTCTGAGGACTCGGGGGCCCGGACGCCGGGACCTCCGGCAACGGAAACGAAGATTAGGGAAAAGCACAAATTATAACTTGACACTTCAAAAATGTTATTGAAATAACCGAAAAAAATATGTCAAATTATAATGTTCTTCGTTCACTGAATGGAAATAATCAAATACGGGTGATTTATTAGAGATATATTAGTGCAGCATTCACTACTAAGAGTAAAAGATAAAAATCTACCTTTCTTTTGTCCTTATCTAAATTATTTTTTATGACTTTCTCAAGTAATTGAATTTGTAAATGTGAAGTCCTTGTTACATAATAACAAGGTTATAATTTAAGTAAAATCCCTGTTTAGAAAGCAGAATTATTTCAATTAGGAATATTTAAAAATTAGGAAATCCTTTTTTTCATGTAAATATCGCTAAATAATATTTTTACAACATTTTCCTTTTCATTATTTTAAATCATGAAATTCTTGTTTGTTGATCCCATTGTGAGGATTTCTCATTCATATTATCTCGTTATAAACAGATCCTTGTTATGTTAGTATTTCGTAATTATTTCCTAGTTTCATGGTAAAACATTTATTTGTGTTGTTTGTTACAAATAAACAAGCAAACAATGTCAAATTAACGTACTTCATGATTAAAAAAGAACATATTTCATGATGTACCTTTACCTTGTAATAAATGAACACAAGGATCCACAGCTTCTCGGTGTCTTTAGGATAGCTAGACATGAAGTACTTATTAAATGTCGTAATGAATATTCTTTTCCCGTGACGAGGTTGTTTATCAGAAATAATTCAAACCGGCGCTTCTCATTTCAGATAATCAGGAAAAAAAGACTTGCACGTTTTTGGACAAAAAACACGGAAAACAAAACTCAGGAAGTTTGTCGTCTCTCGTGAAAAACATTGTAAAAATTATCGCGCTTGATTTTACGAAAAATGAGCCGCAGCTTTAAAAACAAAAGTAAATCACGGGACTCGGAGGCAGATCAAGGACCAAAACATTTGCTCCATCTTTAGGATATTTAAACAATATTCTACAGTGGATTTTAACTCTCTGTACCTTTAACACAGCTTTACGTTACAACTTCTGGCTATTCGTTCATTGTTTATTGTAACTTAGTGATATTTTCATTGATTCTAACTTTCACAAACCTCAGTCAGATAAAGGATCATTTGAGATTTTACCTGGTGTAGAATAAATGTTTAAACTCTTAATCGACTAACTAGTTTATACAATAATAAAAAATCAACAACAATTCCAAGTTACAGCTTTAAAACTGGTGAAAGTACCAAAAACTAAGAACATCTGCTTTCAGTTTCATCCTGACGAAATAGTGTTCTGTGTGTTATGTAATGATGTAATTAGCTTTAAATGTGACTTCTCGTTATGGAACTCAAGCTCTACGAAGGACAATTAACCGAAGGGGGGGGATCCAAAGTATTAAAGAACCAACCCACTGCGTCCATGAGAACAAAGCTCTATGCTGATGATGCTGTACTTAATGTTTCCGGTACCTTTTATTTTGTTTCTGAAAATAGAAATGTACAGTAAGTCCTCAAAAAAACTAAAAAAAGATAACAGTGGCAAAAATACAACAACAAAAAAGCCATACTGATTTAACTTTGTCTGTATTTTTTTTTTTCACAGTTGAACTGAAACCAACTGAAAAGGTTTAATGTTATTTTTGCATTTCGAGGTTATTTCTTTTGTTTTCACCTTGGTGAGATTGTGGTTTCATATATTTCTGTCTGAACTCACCTCTCAGAGGGTGTTACCATCTTTCAATGTGTCGCTAGCATCGGTTCATTACACTGAATATTTCTCAGCACATTGACTGGACCAGGAGCCCAAACACAGCTGTTTTCTTTGTAGAGGTCAAACTTCTACACGCCCTAAACTCTTCAGAGGATTTTTTTAAAAATCAATATTTCACCCAGTTTGTCTTTTTGAATCATGTTTTTAAAAAAATCTTAAAAGTATCTGCCAACTTTTGGATATTCTATTAATCTAATAACAGTTTGTGAATGTCTAAGTTGTGGACTCACGGAAGATGTTTCATCTTGGACTTGCAGAACTAGGATAACAAATGTTTACTTATTTTCTGACATTTTTTGACTAAAACCAAATATTTAATTAATCTAAAAAAAAATCATCAACATATTAATTGATGATGATTATTTTTTTACTTTTAGTAAATGTTGGCCAGACAGCACCCAGTGTTAAACTCTGTCTCCGTCTCTAATCACTTCTATTTCACGGTAGACGGGTAAAAAATAAAATATATATCTGATAATTTTTTTAACATCTTGTGAGCAGTCGACCTCGTCACTGAGTTTCAATGTAAATGTAGAAAACGTGTTTTGTTAGAACTTTGAAGAATCCATCTTGCTGTGCTGACATCACATCTGCCTCCTCGCTGTGATTCAATGTTTCTGGCCTAGAAACTGAAAACATTCAACAACAGAAAAGGTCTCCGCTTGATAAAAACTTGACTTTTTCCAAATGTCGTGATGCTTTTAGCACTTGAGCATTCAAAAAGACTTAAAAAAAATAATAATTTGAGAAGCCACCACATTACGGGCCTTTAGTACCGATACGCCAGGAAGAATGGAGCGGCCACATCTGAAACTCCCCCCCGGGCGGAGACACAGGAGAACAGGGGGGGTATCAAGGTTATTACGTTGTTATCATACCACCAGGGGACGACTCCTCTGGTTGTATAGAAGTATTTGCTTCATGTGTTAACGATGCATTCTCTTAACAATATGTTCCAAACACCGTTAGCTCTGCCGGCGCTGTTGCGGTTGTTTGACCGTTAGCCTTGATAGCTGAAACACAAGGGCTGCTCCTCTGAAGCCTTCACGGCCTCGTCGTCTTCTTCGTGCCTCTCTCTCTCTGATCGGGTACAGGAACGTCAACTGTCTCATGTGTTATATTGTGTAACACTTGTTTTGTGTGTGTGTGTGTTACCTGTAAAGAAGCTGGAGGTAACTACTCAGCTGCAGTCTGCTACCGAAGATGTGAACAGGAAGTAGTATTAAAGGGTGACCAGGTAATAGTTGGTCTCATTTTCCCGGAGACAAAAAAAAGCCTTTCTCAAAACAGAGCACGCCAAATCAGAGTTTTCTACTACTACTCTGCCAATGGTTGATGTCATACGTACTGTATATATTTATAAAGTGTAATGTGGCGAGGTCTTTAAATAAGGAGGAGAAAAAAAAAATGATGTAGAAAAGTTTACGTGTTATATGTTAAAGATGACGGGGTGAGAGCAACGACAGGAAGTCCCTCCTCCAGGACAATAACGGGTTGTTTTACAAATGAGATCTACTACTCTATATATGGATGAGCGATTTGTTTCCTCACAGTCATCGAACAAAGCCAGGCTAGCAGTGCTTTAAGTCTTTATGCTAAGCTAACTGTGTGCTGATCATTTCGTCTGTCTTAGCCAAAAAGAACAGAAAGAACATTTAACTTGAGTCCGAATTCACAATATCCATGGACAGGAAGTATGTGTACTTCTGGTTGAGTAGATATTTATGGTTTCTGTATCTCAAAACAATCTTCTGATTTAAAATGTACCTGATATCTGTCAATATTTAGTTTGCGTAAATGTTTTTATTTGGACTTTCGCTTTGGCTGCTGACTGTGGTGTGTGTGTGGAAGGTCACCGGGTTGATGCTGTGAGCATCCTTGTATACAAATACAGGGCTTCAGCTCCGTGTTCAGCTTCACTCGTCTGCCCAAACTAACCGGCTCAGCCTGAACAGCTCTGTGTGTTTGCTGCCTGCAGGAACGTTGAAGATGTATTTTGTTTTGTTCTGGATCATGTTTCAATAAAGATATTTAAAAAATCAACCTGGAGAAGTTGTTCAATGGCATTTCTGTTTGACGCATAAATACAAGACACTGATAATTAACTGTCATGTGGATTCCTTCTGTTCCTCTTCAGCCATTAGTTTGAGTATAGTAAGTCTTAAAAGGTCCACCAGGGGGCGACTCCTCTGGTTGTATAGAAGTCTATATAATGACTCTACTTCTCTTGATGTATTCCCTCAGTAAATATTGTAAACATGAGTTTATGTCTCAATCTCTAGTTTCAAGTCTTCTTCTATACAGCATCATTTGGTACTTTATGGTCATTTAGAGTACCAAAGACCATAAAGTGGGGGCGCTTTAGGGGCGGGGCCACCAGGTGATTGACAGGTTGACACCAGTTCATGTTTAATAATTAAAGAATAAACACTGTTTGTTCTGCCGGCACTTTGACCGTTGTTCCACCGTTAGCCCTGATAGCGCCGTTAGCGGCTAGCCGTCGGCTGGCTTCCGACATCTTTTAGATCCGTTCTCGGATCTCGCACCTTGAGGCTCGGCTCTCTAGTTTTTCCAATTTTCCGTCTGCAGAGGGAACAACAAGCCGCGTGTGAGTGACAGCTCCTTTAATGAACCACCTCCACGGATGGCAAGACACATCTGCTGCCGCCGCACACGGTGAATATGGAATTAGAACAGATCATTTCAGATCAAATATTTACCTTTTTTCTCCCCCACACGTTGTAACGGCGGCTCGAATGTCTGATGCAAAGTGGCAGCACGATAAAGATGAAGCGAGTATTTACATCCAACTGTTAACAGAAAGGAGGTTTAACAGTTGGATGGGGAGGTCTAAAGTCGTACGTTCAACTTGTGTGTTCAGGCACTCAAAGATCTGGGAAAAAAAGTATTTTTTTGACTTGTTTTTCTTATAATTTAAGAAAAACTATTATTATTTTTTTGGCGTGGCTTTTCGAAAAATTCGATAAATTTAAGCAATGAAAGTTTTTTTTAAAACAGGAAGAGTGAACAATTTAATAATTAAATATATGAATATACAAAAAAGGTTAATAATAGCTGACAATTTGAAAGTCTTTTAATTGGAAAACAACCACAGAATACAAAATGATGAAGAAACATATTTAGTTACATCACAATTAAAAATAATAATCTTATAATAAAAGTTTTTTCTTGTAATTATCAAAAGAAGTATTACTAATAATACATACAACTTGAAACCTTGAATGTATACAGTAGTTTGATGGATGTAGTATTGATTAACTCTCTGTATATGTGTGTGTCTTTAATCTTTTATTACAATAATATAGACATACTTTTTATTAGTACTATATCAATGTCACTGCTACAACTGCAGTACAATTACAATTGCAGAGTGTGCATGTAGAATAATACTCTTACCTGTACCTGAAGTACTTCTACAAACCTCAAACATTCATAAATGCCTATTAATATCTGTTAAATCTAGTAGCTGCATTTCATTTATGTATTCTTAACATGTTTTTTATTGTTTTTTCTGATAATCGTTATTGTTTTCCAATGTAAATACACTTGTTTGTGTATGTATGGCTCATAAAATTGAACAAAATATTCACAAACAATCAAGAGAGCCAATACAAATAATGAAGGGTTTTATTTATATTACAGATCTTAATTAGTCATAATACAGTTATGTATAATATTGCAGCTGTTTAAACATCTTTTTAATAAGGTATTTCTTTAGCTGCAACTTTAACTAAAAAAACAAAATAACATCTCATCATTTTTAAAAAGACAGGCAATAAATATGAAGGTTCATGTCGCCACTAGATGGCGCCCCTTGAGAGGCAACCGCTTCCATTGAGTGTGTGTGCGTGTGTGAGTGTGTGTGTGTGTGTTTGTGTCTATGTGAGTGTGTGTGTGCGTGCTTCTCGATGAGGATGTGTGTTTTTAATGTTCTGTGTGTCTTAACGGGTCGTGTGTGTGTGTGTGTGTGTGATTTCCCATGGTATGAGTCTTTGTGTATTTGTTGTCTTTGTGCGTTTCTGTGTGTATTTTCGTCTTTGTCATCCATTTTCGTCTAGTGCACTTCCTCCTGTGTGTGTATGTGTGTGTGTGTGTGTTGTCTTGTGTGTATTTGTGCCGCCGAAAGCGCCTCCCAACACCTACCGCGGTGCTTGTTGGGACACCGGGGGCCACATGAACACGAACACACACATTTAAGAAACAGCAGACAACAAAAACAAACAAGCCTCCCTATATGCCAATTAAAAAAACACAGAGACACAGAGAGAGAGGGAGAGTGGGAGAGGCGGGTTTAAGACAAAAAACTGAATTATTTTAGAGACTCAGTGTGAGCCATTAAAGAAAAAAAACACAATTAGTGGAATTGAGTGTCTTCGTTCTTGCAGCTCGGAGAATGAAACCCTCAAGATTCACGTTTTCGGATTGTGAATACGAAACAAGACGATAACCACAGAAGAAGAATCGCCATTTTTTTAACTAACGTGTAAAACACACAAACAGTTGAGGATTTTTTTGCATGCATGCATGCGAAATGCATGCGGTCCCCACAGGGCTTCATGTCCCCACGCCCGCTGCTGAACAAACACACACACACACACACACGCTGTGAAACCTGTCACATGTGTGTAAATGAGCAGCTGCAGGAAAACTGAATTGAGTCCTGTCTGTATTCAGTGTGTAACATATATTATATACAATAATAAAAAACACTCTAATATTCACTTTATTAGTAATGTGAAATTAATAAATATACACAAAAAGCTGTAACACGCTTTGTGTGTGGTGTTTTTTTTCAGTTAGTTTATTTGATTCTCAGCTCAGAGTGAATGAATGAAGTAAAATAATTTCTGGCTGTTTTTTAATTAAATGTGTTATAATAACTGTTTAAACTTTTGTAAAATATTAATATTATTTAGTGAATTCGGCCTAAATTAACAAAATACAAAAAATATATACGATGAACGAAATGTAATTTTTAAAGTAAACACAAAATAAAACCATTTGATACATTAATGCAATATGTATGTTTGTGTTTATTGTATACATTGTTTTATGATTTACATCATATTAATTATACCTAATATAAACAAATTAGTAATAATAACTTTAATAAAACATGTTCAAATTCAAGTTGAAAAAATTAAAAAATGTAAAAGCATTTCTAACTTGAGGAATAATTTATCAATGGCATCATAATTTATAATACTTATGTATGTTTATTAGTCATTTATAAAAACTAATTATGGAAGTAAAACAATAATAAAAAGCAATACACTTTATTTGCCATGAAACTATTTTAAAACAAAATTGTATGATCATGTTATTATAATCATAATCACAATAATAATACAACAATAATAAATGTGGTCTAATAATATATCTTTTTTATTTCACTATTAATGATCTTCTAATTTTCAATTCAATTCAATTCAGTTTATTTGTATAGCCCAGTTTCACAAATTACAAATTTGTCTCAGAGTGCTTTACAATCTGTACACATAGACATCCCTGACCCAAAACCTCACATTTTGTACAGTTGGAAAAAAACACCTGCTTCATGAGCTCATTTAAATATATATTTATATTATAAATGGTTCAATGTCATATATATATATATATATATATATATATATATATATATATATATATATATATATATATATATATATATATATGTGTGATAATATATTATATTTAAACTAAGTAAAATAATGAGAGAATACTGATAACAAATGTGCTTCACATTATAACGTTGGAATAAAATTAACAGGAGGCATTATTTATATGCAAGTACAAAATAAAATAATAAAACCCATATTTATATAAATATATATATATACACTTCAGGTTTTTTTTCTGAGGTCTTTGTATTTTAATTTCGTTTGTATTGAATTTCCCATTTCCCCATATGGTCTCTTTTCGTTTTTCTTCACTTTCCTGCCGCAGAGAGAAGCTTCAGCTGAGGAAGAGTAGGAGGATGAAGAGGAAGGAGAAAAAGCCCACCTTCATTGTGTGGAAACTCTCGTTAAGCGTCCGCCCGCTGCGGCAACCACCGACCCGTAAAGGAGCTCGCGCAGCCCGGTACAAAGCGCGCGCCGCGGGGCCGGAGCCGCGCATGAGGACCTGCGGGCCGCAGACCGGAGGAACGGTGATGGTCCTCCATGTTTGAATATCATCGTTAGGAGGGGGAGGGGGGGGGGTCATGCAAACAGTGAACAAGCAGATAAAACAAATAAGAGAGAGAGAGAGAGAGAGAGAGAGAGAGAGAGAGAGAGAGAGAGAGATAGTGAGCGAGAGAGAAAGAGAAAAAGAGAAAGAGCAGGAACGTATTTCTGTGCCCGAGGTGACAAAATGCTATTTGTGTTTTTAAATGTGTATTAATCCTGATTATTTCTTTATTGTATTTCTTTATTTGTATTTGTAAAAATATTTTTATTCGAGAAATAATTTAGTATATGAAGCTAAACTGGTTTATTGTTATATTAAATATGATTACAAATGGACTCCTGTCTTCTAATTCATTTATTTCTTTAGTTTATATTTTTTTCTATATTCATTGGTTATATTCTTTTCTATTTAATGTTCATTGTAAAAATAAAAATAAAATATTATCCTTACATTTTGAAATCAATAAAATACTGTTTTCTCAGTTGTTTTGGTCCTATTTTCTAAATATGTAATGTGTGTTATTTTAATTGTTTTAATACTTGAAGAAGAAGAAATAAGAAAAAAGAAAAGGCAGATTAAATATCTAACATGATGATTTATTTATTTATTTTGTTACTAATCCTATTTAATCTGTCATATATACCCAGAGATCAGTGTCACTGTATATTAATACACATACACACGAGATGAGGTCTCATTATTAATGATGCAGTAATGCCTCACAGTGACATGCAACACAAACTTATAGTTTTCATTTTAATTCTTGTTTTCATTCTTGTATTTCATTTTATTTTCTTGTGGTAATGAATATACTTCATAGCTGGTATCCACACACCGGAAGTGGAGGGTCGGTTTCACACAGATGTGCCGCAGCACTTCTCTCGCTTCTATTGTCTCTACCTTTTATTTCTATTTTTACATGTTGTCTGTTCTGTCAGCGCGACACGAGCCGCCATATGCCTTGCGCACTGATCTCTCGCTTCAATACTCCCTTCCTCCATCTCTCTCCCTCTCTCCCTCTCTCTCTATCTCTCTCTCGCTTCATTACTCCCTTCCTCCCTCTCTCTATCTCTCTCTCCCTCTCTCTTTTCAATCCCTTTCTCCATGTCTTCGTATTGATTTTTTTCTCCCTCTTGTTTGATCACTACCTCTTTTCTTCTTTTCAGTTCAGATCTCTGGTGTTTAGAGAAGTTCTGATTGGCCGCTGAGCGATGAAGTGATTATATAAATATACAGAACATTACAACATGAAGTTTATCTTCGTCTTCATGTTCAGAACATGTTGCACCAATGAGAACCCAGTGACACAGCAAAGCTCATGAGCCTCACCCTGATCCTTCATCACCATCATCATCATCATCATCATCACGATTATCATCATCATCATCATCATCATCATCATCACCATCATCATCACCATCACCATCACCACCATTATCATCATCATCATCATCACCATCACCATCATCATCACCACCATTATCATCATCATCATCATCATCATCATCATCATCACCATCATCATCACCACCACCATTATCATCACCATCATCATCACCATCATCATCATCATCATCATCATCATCATCATCATCATCACCATCATCATCATCATCATCATCATCATCACCATCATCATCATCATCATCATCATCATCATCATCATCATCACCATTATCATCATCATCACCATCTCCATCATTATCATCATCATCACACCAGTTTGTCCCCTTAAATGTGACACGTGGGACCAGGTTAGAGCTAAGAGACACTACCACTTTAGTCCATAGGGGGCGACATAACCAACACTACCACTTTAGTCCACAGGGGGCGACATAACCAACACTACCACTTTAGTCCACAGAGGGCGACATAACCAACACTACCACTTTAGTCCATAGGGGGCGACAGAACCAACACTACCACTTTAGTCCACCGAGCCGACAGAACCAACAATACCACTTTAGTCCACAGGGGGCGACAGAACCAACACTACCACTTTAGTCTACCGGGGTGACAGAACCAACATTACCACTTTAGTCCACCGGGGGCGACATGAAAGCTCCTCACAGTTATGAATTAAAATAATTCTGAACCCCATTTCTCAAAAACAAAACAATGATAATAGTGTTTATCTTAAGAACAACTTAATTTAAATTTGTAATTTTCATTATTTTCTTTTTTTTGTGCGTGTAAACAACACAACGGCATTGTTTACTCCGATTATGTTACTCCCGTTTCCTGTCGCCATCTCACATGATCTCTCACTCTCTCTTTCTCTCTCTCCCCGTCTCTTTGTCTTCATCCCTCCCTCCTCTTCCTCCTCTTCCTCCCCTTCCCGTCTTTCACGTCTCTCTCTGGCAGACGGCGAGGGATGATGGGTCTGTTGCCGTAGTAACTCCTCCATTCAGCCCTCGGTGACGACACACAAAAACAAACACACAGTTTTCCCACATTTAAATTATTTTGTTGTTTCTGAGACCACAACAACAGCGCCCCCCCCCCCCCCCCTCACTTGTTGATAACACAGCAGCAGAAAAGACAACAACTGAATCCAGCGACACAATTATCGCCTGTACGGTTTAAGGTTTAATAATTCACAAGAGTAGATGAAATATGACTGATCAATGCTGGTGGAGGAAGACGATGAAGACAAGGAAAGACAGGCAAAGACCGAGAACGAGACAAGACAAAGCACGTTGAAGACGAGCGTCGTTGTTTTTATATTTTCTGTTGATGGAAAAAAATTACAATCTTTTCTGATAATAAAAACATCCTAGCTTCATCTCCTACATCCTCTCTTCATCTCCTATGTTCTGTCTTCATCTCCCACAGTATATCCTGTCTTTATCTCCAATGTCCTGTCTTCATCTCCTTATATTCATTTTTTTATTATTTTTATTTTATATGTTCTATAAAAATATATGAAATTATATTTATTTTTTATATATATATATATATATATATATATATATATACACATATGTTATTTTATATGTGTATGTATAATTTTTTTAATTGTATATATATAGATATATATAATAATAATATACAAATGATATATATATAATATATATGTTTATAGGTAAAGTAAATAGAAAGGAATATTAATCTGCAGGATAAATAAATCTCCAAACAGGCCGACGAGGCGTTAGCGTGTTTCAATTTATTTGGATAAAAGCAGGAAGTATTGATTTCGACGCCGATGATGATAATGATGACGATGATGAAGATCATGACAACGATCATGATCATGATGATGATAATGACGATGATGATGATCACGATGATGATCACGACGACGACGACGACGATGATGATCACTGTCAAGCACGGCGCTAACAGCCCAGCGGAGGAGAGGGTGTCGGGGTCGTCGTGAAGACGTGAAGAGCCGTGCTCGCGAGCTGATTGGACGAATTAGCGACCGTAATCGTTAGCGGCCCTGCCGCCACAGACAAAGCCTCTTTAATGCCTCCGTATTAGAACTAATGGAATGCAATGTCCTCTCTCTCCCGCCGCTCGCCCCCCCCCCCCCATCCCCCCCCACACACACACACACACACGGACGCCATCCCGGGGTTACGCGCCGTACCGTCGCCTAGGTAACTGCAATCACGTGCCAACGCCCTCCTTCCTCCCTCCCTCCTTCCTCCCTCCCTCCTCCTCCTCCTCCTCCTCCTCCTCCTCCTCCTCCCATGAAACCCCTCAGTGAGACACAGAGACAATTAGAGATGGCTCTTAATAAGAGTCCATGGTGCTGAGAGGAAATGACCAATTCTCTTTCTATCGGACATTATTTGAGCTGCAGACAGTTATTTGTTCTTCCTGTGCATGAAGCAGCGGGGGAGATTAGCTCGATTACGGCCAAATCAGACCCGCTTCCAATTTGATGAGGAAAGAAGTAGATAGTGTCTCTCAGATTGGTTTCCCATGCCGCTCGGGGCCTTGGAGGGAAAGAGAATTAAAGCTCTCTTTGTCTCTCAGGGAGGCTCCAGCTCCCCTCGGCCAATCAGAGGAGCTACCTGCTCATCTAGAGAGATAACACAACCTTATTTTACCCGATAAATTATCTTCATATCCAACTTGGGTTCATTAGATGAACTATTTTAGGAGATTAGGTTTTCAACATGTTTCCGCTTTCTGTGAATAAACAGGACACGTCTGGTGAATCAGTTCATCGGAGAAAGTTCACCTGGTATGGAGTTCACCTGCAGGTGAACATAGCAGCACAGACTTCTATACTACCTGAGGAGTCACCCCCTGGTGGTCAGGAGAGAGCATGCAGCTTTAACACAAGAAGCATAGACTTCTATATAACCAGCTTTAACACATGAAGCATAGACTTCTATACAACCAGAGGAGTCACCCCCTGGTGGTCAGGAGAGAGAAGGCAGCTTTAACACATGAAGCATAGGCTTCTATACAACCAGAGGAGTCGCCCCCTGGTGGTCAGGAGAGAGAAGGCAGCTTTAAAACATATACTCCTGGTTTTCCACACAGTAAAATATGTTCTTTGAAGGTAAACACTTCAACACTGTGACTTCCGCAGTATTAATGACTTCATCAGTTAAACATATCACCTCCTTCCTTTTCGGGATTTATCTGAAGAATCTTCCAGAAGTGAGGACGGACGGCTCCACACAAATCCTCCTCTGAGCACCAGAGCTTGGACCACCTCCGCCCCGCTGTGTGGGAGTGAGCCGCTTCACACCGGGTGGATCTAAAGGAGGTATAACATGTAGTCCTCAGCAGACATGTGTTTGATACCGAGCTGTCAGCTTCTTTCACACCACCGAGGGGAAGCCATCAGGCTTTTCATACCGTTAGCCTCGAGCTAACAGAGTAGCTTTAAAAATACTCAAACTATTCTCAACAGCTGTTACACTGAATGTGAAACAGATTTCACCAACTTAAAGTACTGTTTACATCTGTGTACTTATTAATTCTAACTGAACACATTCTTGTTATATTACACATGCAGCAACATTAAGGTTTCCATAAAGAGTTCTTCAAAGAACCTATAAAGGTGTCTCAAAGAACCTTCAGAAATGGATCTATAAGGTACCATTCATGGTTCTTTAAGGTACCATCTCCAACATGGTTCTCCAGCAGGCTATGATTCTTTCTAGAACCACAAATCCTCTTAAAGAACAATTTAAGAACCTTTATTGTTCTGTGTTTATTATTTTTAGTTGCATGTTGAATATTCTGCCTTAAATGTATCATATTTACTTCAGCATCTTTAAGATATGGGATAGTACTACCAAATATACATGTTTGCTAACTTCTACAATAATATTTGTTCATGTTCAATGTTAAAGAAAAATTGTGAGAAAACAAACAAAACAAACTGACGCAGATGTAAGCAACACACTGTCTGTCAATATTTCCGCTTTAATCCTTTTGTTTAGTAAACTTTGTATTTTTCTTATTTTGATTGCAGCGCTGCCGGTTGGGGAAACATAAAGTTTTAAGATGCCAGTCGTCCTCTGTGCTGAATACATGTCCGATGCTGTTGTATTTTTAGTCCTTTGTTGACGTCTCGGTCGATGATGTGTGTGGGTAAACTCCATGTCAGAATGGTTCAGCGTTTCTCAGCTTTAATTAAAAATGATGTTGAAAAGTAAATATTTAAACTATGAGAAGTGTCTGCAGGAAAACAAAACCCATTAAAACTCCACCAGCCTCCGTTTTGAACACAATAAAGAACATGATGGTAGGAATTAAACAGTCATTACACCGACAGCTGCTTTCAACAGCTTTAAGAGCACGTACACAATATTATGTATGTATTTATTACATTTGCTTTACTGAGCACAAGTGGTGACAATGTACACTACCAATTTAGTCCACAGGGGACGACAGGACCAACACTACCACTTTAGTCCACAGGGGGCACCGGAACCAACACAACAATGCTCAATGTAGCTTTAAGTATGCCTTTGAGTGCAGAACCTTTACTTGTAGTTGGAGTATTTTTGATATTTGTAAAATTATTTTTATTTAAGTAAAGATACACATATTCAAGTAACTGTATATACAGGAGTAACACACACACACACACACGCACAGATTCCAGAGACCAGATCAAACCGTATTGTGACATTAAGACAGGCCTAAATATAGGATACACATCAGAGTTGAGTTTCAATCATTGGAACCCGAACATACCTGGTGGTGCATTCAGGTTCCACCCTTCTTTTGTGTTTTACCTGATATGTTCTGGCTGTTTGGTACCAAAACATGCCGATGGTGCATTCAGGTTCAGGTATTGGAGGCCGTCGTCTCCTCGGCAGGGGGGGGGGGATAGGAAGAGGGGAAGGAGGGAGGAGGATGGGGGGGTGGGGGGGGGCTCCATCCATCCGTTCAAATCAGCATTAATCAAGATGGCTCGCCTCATTCCTCCTCGTATCAAATCAGGCAAATGATTGCCGGCATTCAGCTCGCCGAGGCCCGGCGGCGGCGAGGGGCCGAGCGGCGGCGCCGCAATCAGACCGCTGCTCGCTTTCCCCCGCCGCCGAATCACAGTGTTTTTCTCCTCTTAACTAATGGTTTAATAAAAAGGACGATGATTGACGTGCTGGGAAGAAAAAAAAGAAACGACTGTGTGTTCCACGCCCCCGACACGCAGATCGGAGAACCTGAAGCCGAGAGTATTTAGATCAGCCGGCTCAAAATACTCATCATCCAGTTGCTGTTTTTATTTTTTATTTTATTTATTCTTCTCTCAATCAAGCTCGGTTCCAGCAGAGATAATTTCATTTCCACTGTGGTGTAAATACGGCAGACTGTCCCCGAACACCACAGAAGAAGATTTAATTCAACAATTTCTGATCTCGGAGCTGCAGGCTCAGAAAGTTCCTCTTGGGAACAACAAGGACGTTTATATCGTTGATCGTCGCTGAATTATAGGATGTATGATCCTGTGTGTCTCCCTTAACTCTCATCCAACACCTTTAAAACCTATACAACCTTGAAATTCTCTCAAATGCTTGTCTTCACTAAAATATATTTAAAAAAAAATATTGATCAAAATCGGCCTTTTTTCAAAACTGGCCTTTTTTCAAAAACAATATTTTTACCCAAAAATGAAATTTGTGAGGAGGAAGAGGAGGAGGAGGAGGTGTAGGAGCGAGGAGAAGGAAGAGAAGGAGCAGGGAGGAAGACGAGGAGGAGGGGGGAGGAAGAAGAGGTGGATAAAGAGGAGGAGTAGGAAGAAGAGGAGTAGGAGAGGAGGAAGAGGAGGAGGAGGGAGTAAGAAGAGAGGTGTAGGGGCGAGCCAATCGGACAACGTGTCTTCACTTTTAAAGTTACCCCCACTTTTCCCAAATGTCTTTATTTTCCCAATTTTCCTCACAAACTCTTTATGTCCTCAAATGATTGGCCATGAATCTGTTTCTGAGGATGACTTTGCCCAGCAGCTGAATCTATTTGAAGGACTCTGATTGGTCAAATGTATGTCACTCGTTTATATCTTTAATCAGTAACAAGAAAATGCATTTCCCGCTGAAAATGCGTTAGAATGCTAACATCTGAAAGCTTGAAGCTGAAAAGAAAATGGCGCGGATGAAAATAACTGAAATATGAAAAGAATAGCTGAAACTATTTGGAAACATCTAAGAATAACTGCAAAAGGTATAGAAATGAGAGTTTAATCGCAGTTCAGAAAGTGTTCCTGTTTGCTTTAAAAAAAATTAAATTGTGAGGTTTTCAATAGAGATGACTGAGCAGAAAGCCGGACTTCTCCCCTCGTTAAGGCTTCTCTAGAAACATCTGGGAACCTGATGGATTCCATAGTCACATGTCTACGACAAGCACACTATCTCCTACTACTTTACCAGAACATAATGCCTAAAGAGTAAGAATTGCGGCCGTAGTGACGATATTCAAACTGCATCTCTCCCCTCTAGCGATGATGTCACAGCTCCAGACTTCCCCACGCACACCCATTGAAAACTCCAGGAGGAGCCGAAGAACACATCAAACTAAAATGGGGACAGTTAAATAACTATAAGAGCTATAAAAAGAAGCTGGATTACAGAGTTATAGCTAATGATTTCTCAAAATGTGAAAGGTGAAATGGTGTCTTTAGCTAAACGTACGCCGACATTGTAAGCTTTTAAAGTTGAAAAGGTTTAAGCAGATTTGAAGCTTTGCTCCATAGGAAACCATTCATTATTTATTCCATAAGCATATTAATCATTTTATAATGTGGAAACACAACAAAATATCTGAAAATATACAGTAAAAGTTGAAGGTTATGTCAAGATTAAAAAAAAAATGTTTGAATTAGCTGAAAGTATGAAGATCTTAGAAGCTTTTAAAGTTGAAGACTTTCTCCATTTGACCCCATTCAAATTAATAACCATAACGTAGTTATAATATGAACAGTTGAAGAGTTAGAAATATGAAAGTGATATTGATCATGAGCTGAAGAAGCTGAATATGTTAATATTTGAACAGTTTCTGTTGCTTAATATATGAAGGAGGAGAAAGGGTCCAAAATATATACGGAAGAAAAAGAAGAAGAAGAAAAAGAAGAAAAAGAAAAAGAAGAAAAAGAAGAAGAAGAAGAAGTTTCTTAAAGATTACAAGAACAATAGTTGGATTGCTTCAGCAGTCCAACTATTGTTCTTGTCTTCTTTGTTCAACTTCTTCTATTTTCTCCGTACCTTTTTTGTCCCTCTTCTAATCCTTCATATACGTGTGACTATGGAATCCAACAGTTTCCCAAATTTTTCTAGAGAAGCTTTAACAAGGGAGCAAGTCCACCTTTCTGCTCATTCATCTCTCATTTCTAAACCTAAAAAACATTTAAGGACATGTAAACGTTCACAAAATCCTTGAGCATCTCCTAATGTAGACACCTTCAGCATCAGAGTTATGGTTCTCTATCAAATCCAAATGTTCTGGCAGGTTGCTTTCATCAGATTCAGAGCTATCCAACTCTCACTCACACAGGTGTTTCACGTTAGGCTAATCAGAGGCGGATCTCACACACACATTCTTGTTTATGATACATTGTGAACCACACATACAGACCAACGTTTGTGCAAATGTGTGTCTTAAACTGAGAGATATCAGAGGAGAACCAGCTTCAGAGTTTCTCACGTCACATTTCAGCGACAAACATAACAAACATATCGACACGTTCGGCTGAATCTTTCCTCTTGATTCTACTATTTTTGTGATTTGATCATGTTTTTTTGACAGGGTTTAACAAATGCTTTTGTAGGAAATCCACTCAGTGTTTAGATCTTGTCCATCCTTCACCATGGTTTCGCTTTCTCAATTTTATAATTATAAAATTTTATTATCTCCGTGTCTCTCAATTTTTTTATTTCTCTCTTGTTCTCGTGTCTGACTTCTTGCCTTGTTTCTTATTTCTTGGGTTGTGATTCATATCTTTGAATATTTAGATTTAGTTTTGCTTTTCTTTTCCAGTTATACATTTCTACTTCAAGGATGTTCAGCAGTTCAGGTGAATGTGTTTGTGCTTCAACACTTTCAACGAGAAGTTTCCCTTTTTGGTATTTTCATCTGTTTTAAGACATTTTCAGCTATTTTCTGCTGTGTTCAGCTATTTTTTTTTTATTTCAGCATCAAGCGTTCAGCTTTTAGCATTCCAACGCATTTTCAGCAGGAAATGCATTTTCTAGTTTGCAAATATTATCGGGTACATTCCATATTTTAAAAACCCTATTATCCTACATGCTTGAAGACTATAGATCTTGTGCAAATTGTTCTCATTGGACATTTCCAAAACATCTTTTGTGTCCTCACAAACCACTAACGTCCTACAAATCGTCCTGAATTTAAAAAAAGAAAATATCCCCCACCCGAAATGTCCTCACAAAGAGAAGCGGACCAACTGTCTTCACTGTCCAAGAAAAACTGTCTTCATCTTTCATTTCCTGCTGCGCTGCTGCTAACCTCAGGAGCTTACGTCACTAGCTAACGTCACTAGCTAACGTCACTAGCTAACGTCACTAGCTAACGTCACTAGCTAACATTACTCCCGTTGGTCTAAACACTGATTGGTTGTTTCCAAAGTCACATGGTCCGATACTATAGAAACATCCATTAATTCCATTTTTTTTATTTATTTTTTTAACAGAACCACCAGTTAAACCTTATTTCCGTGACATCACTAAGACGTCTCACAGGAGTACAAATGTGCATTTGATGGGGGACTACCTTCAGCGGCGATGGATCCACACTCGGCCTCTCACTGCTGATGGAGATGAAGGAGCCTGTTTATTCATTACCAGCACATCCGGCCCGTCTTCCCACGCTGCACCTGGTCCTCTGGGTCCTCACCTGGTCCTCTGGGCCCTTACCACTCTCCCTAGGGACTGGCTGTGGTTTTTAGCATGGCAGTGCCCCCCACCCCCCCCCCCCCACCCCCACCCCCCCACACACACACACACACACACACCTCCCCTCCTCGATAACCCCCCCACCCACCGGAGACCCTCCCAATCCCTGCAGGACACGGAGGTCTGAGAAACACTGCGAGCGGCTTCTCCCAGAACCCACCAGGCTCTCATTAGACATTAGAGAGAGAGGGAGAGAGAGAGAGAGAGAGAGAGAGAGAGAAAGGCAGAGCTTTCTACCATAGCGACGTGGTCTTCATCCTCTACTCTCAATAGAAAGACCCTCATGTGGTCTTCATCCTCTACTCTCACTAGAAAGACCCTCATGTGGTCTTCATCCTCTACTCTCACTAGAAAGACCCTCATGTGGTCTTCATCCTCTATTCTCATTAGAAAGACCCTCGTGGTCTTCATCCTCTACTCTCATTAGAAAAACACTTGTGGTCTTCGTCCACTACTCTCACTATAGAAAGAACCTCATGTGGTCTTCATCCTCTACTCTCATTAGAAAGATCCTCACGGGCTGCAGAGGAGCTTCTGAATTAGCTTTCGGAGGAGCAGGAGGAGGAGGAGCAGAAGGCCCACAGGGAGTCGTGACAGTGGGAATGTTTGTCATTAGGCGTTGGAGGCGGAGTCAGACCAGGTGACAACAGATTGTGTTTCTGGGTAATTGAAGGATCGCTGCATTTAAAATGTGTGTCGGCGGATCAACAGACAGCCCAGGATGGGGGATGGGGGGCGGGGGGGGGGGGGGGGGGCGTCTCAGGCGCTTCCAACCGTTGGTCATTTGCTAACAAAAAAGTTTCAGTTCATGTAAACATGGAGGAGATCATGTGACCGCGGGGGGCCATGAGAGGCCACACCTCCTCCTCTGCAGAGCAACGGCCATTTAAATAAGAAAGTTAAAGTTGATGTGTTTCTATTTAAAAATGGTAAATTTGTAAATATAGTCTTGGGCTATTTTCTTACCAGAACTTATATTCTTAATTAAATTATTAAAGTTAATATAATTATAACAATACAATAAATACATTATTCTTTTAATAAAAAGAGTTAAAATCCACATTATTTTTTAAATAAAAAACAGTTATTAACAATAATATATATACATTTATAGATTTTTTAAAGTGAAATTCATCTTTTCTGTTAAGAATTAATTCTTACACACATAAATGTATGTTCACTGCCTAAATAATTATTCACTAACGTTTTTTTAAGTGCTTAACACTTTGGGATTGTGTGTGTGTGTGTGTCTAGGTGTGTGTGTCTAGGTGTGTGTGTGTGTGTGTGTGTTTGTGTTTGTGTGGGTGTGTGTGTGTGTGTGTGTGTGTGTGTGTGTGTGTGTGTGTGTGTGTGTGTGTGTGTGTGTGTGTGTGGGCACCGTAAACAATCCCACGACCCGCCTCGGACCCCTGAGCCATATTTCCCGCGGGCCCCTCGGGGGACAGCGGCGATACCTGTTGGCCCCGCCCCCTTTCCTCCTGATTGACAGATGGCCGCTCCATTAGATGAGAATGTAAGTGGCTCTCCGTTCACCAAAAAGGACTTCCTCTTGACCCCTGACCCCCGATCCTGACTCTTGACCCCTCTCAGGGGTTGACCGTCTCTCTCTCTCCAGGCCGGAGTGGGGGTCTCTCGGCCGTCCACAGGTGCAGGTTAGGGCTAAGTGATGTGGAGAGCAGCTTTTGTTCCTCTAGAGGAGGAATCTGTCCAGAGAAGACGGACGAGGGGTGATGATGAAGAGTAGAGGATGAAGAGGCAGAAGAGAGAGAGGGGAAGACACAGATATAGAGGTGAAGAGAGAGAGAGATAGGAAAGGGGGATAGAAAAGTGAATGAAAAGAAGTTAAATCTCAGACCGATTTCTCCAGTCCAAAGTGAACTCAGTGGTTCCTTTGAGGTACTTTGAGTATTTATACCTGTGAGTCATGGTAGTACCACGGGGTCAAAGTAGTATCTCCTAGTATCTCCAACAATATTTATACTACACATTTTGGGTCAGATAATAATTATTTAATTTTTGCTTCTTGTTGAATTCATTTTGTCTCCTTCCTATTCCTTGTCCACTTTTCTCTCTTTCCTTCCTCGCTACCTTGCCCTTCCAATTTCTTGTTCATCTTTCCTTCGTTCCCTTTGCTTTTCTATCTTTCGTTCCTTCCTAATCCTTGTCCATCTTTCTCTCTTTCCTTCCTTTGAACCTTCCTTCCTTCCCTATCTCCTTCCTTTTCCTCGTCCATCTTTCTCTCTTTCCTCCCTTCCTTACTATTTCTCTTTTACCCCTTCCTCCGATTCCAAAGAGAAAACCCAACTCTTCCTCACAGTTGTTGTTGTTGTTGTTGTTGTTGTTGTTGTTTGTTTGTTACCGTGCCTCAAGTTCTCCAGTCGGCCACTCTGGACTCCTTAATAATTATAATAATCCAGCAGCTTCCTTGTCGTATTTACCTCTTCCTCCTCCTCCTCCTCCTCCTCCTCCTCCTCCTCCTCCTCCTCCTCCTCCTCCTCTTCCTCTTCCTCCTCTAGAGTCTTACAGCAGCTGAGGAGTTGACCCTCTCTCTCTCTGGGTATTATTATTATTATTAATAATAATAATAATAATAATAGTAAGCAGCACTCAGCACAGCGCGTGGTAAAGCTCCGCCATGATTACGGCGCTCCATCAACAGAATTAGTTGTTTCCACACACGGCGGCGCTCAGCAGGGGGCCGCGGCACAACAAGTGGCTTTTGTTTACGGCGGCTCCTCGCCGGCTGTTTTCGTTTATGCCGACACGGCGAGGAGAGGAGGGATGAAGAGGAGGAGAAACGAGGAGCGCCGACGCAGCTGCCGGGAATCACGCCTTCAATTATTCTGCTTTGCTCACGAGCATCCAAATATTTATTCCACTTAGCGCCAGCAAAAACAGAGGAGGAGTGATTACAGCAGGAGAGGAGGAGGAGGAGGAAGAAGCAGAGGAGAGGAGGAAGAGGAGGAGGTGTTGGAGCGAGGAAGAGGAGGAGGAGGGAGGAAGACAAGGAGGAGAGGAGGTTTAGGGGCGAGGAGGAGTGATTACAGGAGGAGAGGAGGAGGAAAGGGACGAGGAGGAAGAGGAGGAAAGGTGGACAGGAAATAGGAAGGAAAGGTGGACATAAAATAGGAAGGAAGGGAGGAAGGAAGGAAGGAAGGAAGGAAGGAACATGTTTATCTGATGTAATGATGCTCATTCACTGGAGACCATTAACTCGTCAGATAGAAACATTCTGAAGAGAGGAAGTCAGTTTAACAGTGAGGTGGGGGGGTCATCCTGCAGAGGTCAGAGGTCGTGACCCTTGTGGTCTCCGGCCTTTGAAGAGCAAGAGGAGCCGGTCTCTGAGGGTCTGTAGGTCTTAGGGGTCCCACAAGGCCTGTTGAGGAGGCCTACAGGCTGTGGTAGGAACCCTCTGTGTGGTGGACTAATCCTTTAAAGTAAACACCAGAGAGACTTCCTGCTGTGAGGTCCGGGCGGCGCACTGACACCGGCGGGGTCGCGAGTTCAACTCCCGCTCACGGCTAACTCGCCAACAGGGAAATACCGCGTAAAATCATCGTCTCGTTCCTCCTTAAATAATATCACAGCTGCTTGATTCACTCCCGTACATTCAAAGGACAACACGTTTATTTATTTATTATATATATATATATATATAAAACTGGACTTTCTGTTGTGTGTGTTGTGTGGAGAATACTGATGAGACATGAAATAACGAGTAGCCAATTGAATAAGCCCCTTTTGGGTTTATATATTTGTAAATCTGACACTAAAGAAGTCAGTGCCTCACCAACCATGAACCTCACCACACGTGACTGTATATATATATATATATATATATATATATATATATATATATATATATCCCACCAGCAGGTGACTCCTCTAATATATGATGATGACGTTGTGTATTGATCATTTAAGGTCCTGACCTGTTGCCTGGAGGTTAAAGGTCAGGGGTCGGCTACAGAACAGCATTGGCAGAGGCATCAACGACACTCTGATACTGACAGCACACTGACGCTTTGAGTACATGTATTCATGACACTGTCACTCAAATATACAACAGTATTCTTTTATTTGTGTATTTCATTCAGTAATCCTCACGGAGTACTTCAGGTGATACTTCAGGTGATACTTCAAGTGATATTTCTAAAGAGAGGAATTCATTCCCTGAGTTGTATCACTGACTTCAACCAGAAATGATTCAACACTGAATAGACTAACTTGTCCTGATTTACCTGTTTGTACCTCTATGTACATGTATTTATCTATGTTTAACTGTATATACCTATATTCACCTATATTAACCTATATTCACCTATATTAACCTATATTCACCTATATTAACCTATATTCACCTATATTAACCTATTTGTTTTACCTATCTTTCCCTATATTTACCTTTATTTAGCTATTTGTACCTCTATTTAACTGCAAACATAAAACATTCATAAAAAATATCTGTGATATTCTGTCAGAAAACAATAGAATAATTTATGCTTAATGCTTAGTCATGAAACATTGGTAAAGTTTATTATGCTACACGTCAGAGGTCAATATTAATAAAATGAATAATATTTACCTCCTCGACAACGATGACTCTTGTGTTTTATACTTTAAATGTATTTTTTCTTTTTTATACTTCTGGCCTTTTTTTCCTGAATAAATATCTGACCATTCCTCCAGCGCTGCTTCACGGTACAGATAACAAACAGTCAGTAACCTCTGCAGAGACTCACACCTCCACCCACACAAACAACACAACAACAACAACAACAACAACAACAACTATTTAGCAGATGATGTGAGAGACTTGCTCACCAAGACCTGCAGAACCAATCCGACCAACAGAGAGCGGAGAAGGTGACGGGAGAATACAACTACAAATATACATTTAAAAAAAGAGAAAAAGAGAGAGAGAGAAAGAGAGAGAGAAAGAAAGAGCTCACGAAAAAAAATAAAAAAAATAAAAGCTGTGGGTGCCGGGCCCTCAGGGGCTCGG
>CM070093.1:8305000-8315000 GCA_036178185.1 Liparis tanakae
CTTCATCTTCCTCAATAATCAAATATAGTTGTGTTGTTGTTGTTGTTGATGTTGTTGTTGTTGTTTAAAGTCTTTTAAAAAACATTTATTTGTACTTTATATTTGTATAACTATCGTTAATATACAAATAAGATGTAATACTACATTAATATATAAATACCATTTAATATACTCTATAAGAGGTTTTTAAAAATATGAAAAAATTATAAATTGTTTGTGCGTAAACACGTCAACAATAAAACTTCATAACAAACATTTTCAGCTCAGATTTATTTTTCAAGTCAACAAATTGAATTCTGTCAAAGTCTCCGATTACTGGTGACAAACGTAAACAGAAATAAACGAAAACATTTGAAACCACCGCACAAAAACAAACAAACAAACAAACAAACAAACAGACAGGAAGCAGCCGTGGGCTCGAGTCCCTCCAGTGTGACGGAGGTTTCTGACCCGTCGGTCCTCTAGAGGGCAGCAGGTGTTCAGGATCACTCACACACACACACACACACACACACACACACACACACACACACACACACACACACACACAGAGCGTCTGTTAGCTGCTGCTCGAGGGGGCAACGCTGTTCAGAGTCATACGTTTATTTAAATCTTTCTTTTGTTAATTTTATCAACGTTTAATGTGTTCATTACTTTAATGCACTTTGGGCCCCTGGTCCAGTCAATACTCCATCCATGGTCTTCCTCCTCTTCATCCTTTCACCTGGCCTCTGTGACCTTTGACCCCGAGCAGACGTAACCAGACTGATCCTGGAGCTGCCCCCCACCACACACACACACACACACACACAGCCCCCCAGTGGAAGTGATTGAAGTGTGAATGTAAATGTGATCACTGACGCCAGCTCTCCGCTTCCTTCAGCATGTGAACTTCCTCTTGAAGAAGTCCTCGAACGCACCGCCGCAATCTTTTCAAATCACTTTGCTGCTGCCGCACCAAATCAGCCTGATTAATTAAGTCTGATGCTCGGCACGTTTCTTCAGCCAGTCGGGAGGAAAAAGTTTATATGTGTCTTTATTTCATATGCTCGACACATCTGATAACTTCTTCTGTGAGGATCAGACGGGCATGTTTTAATTAACGTCTGACATTAAACACAGGACAACGTTCTAATTATACATATAGAGAGAAAGACTTTAACGTATAATGATGTTTGTTTTCATTGGGTTCATTGTAGTATGTAGTTGATATTAGACACACTACATGTTTTACACTATTTACAACTAACGGGTCTTAATACTTTGAATCAGGGACGTGCGATCAGGGGAGGCAGAGCCTGTCATCATGAGTAGAAAAAGTAACAAATAACAAGTAAAAAATAAATAATGATAACATCAAATGTATATTAATATTTGTCCAACAATCTTTATGTATGATTCATTTCCAACATGTCATAGTCAAAATCACTGAATTTGCCTATTTCCTGTTCAATACAGATGAAACGAGAGTTGAGGCGACGAGTCGAGCCTCACCTCTGATTACGCAATCCTTCACAAACTGGGTTGAGACATGCGTTTGGCCCGTGCGGGTTGCCGTATTTCTGCATGTCGCCAATATAATGTTTTCAGATATGTTTATTTGCCATGCTTTTCCACAGTCTGGCTAAGGTCTTTAACCATTAAGGTTTAATGTTTGTAAGAGACATATTTAGTTTTGCTGATGGGAAATAAAGCCTCAGTGAAAAGGCGCAGGGTGATGCAGATAGTACTCTGCCTACTCTGAAGGGGGCGCTAGTGAGCCAACGGGGACTTGTTGCTGCTTCTTTACGCAGAGGTGCCAGGCGAGTCGAGTCCATTTGTTTTTGTATTTTGCTGCCAGACTGACAACATGGAAGAGGATTAATAAATGTCTAAGCTTAAAAATGTCTCAAAACTGGACTTTCAGTCAAAAGTGGACGTGATTAACACAGGTAGACCAACGCCGGAGCTAAAAGGTTTGCTTCAAACTTTGTCTTACCTTTACGTACCTTTATGTATTTATGATGTATTTTGCATTCTTGTACAGTATTTCATCCTCTTGCGTCGACGGTTGCCATGGTGATAACAGTTGTTTACTGATCTCCTTCTTAGATTGATGACCGTTAGATGTCTCCTCTCTCCTCAGCGTTACACCTCCAGCGGTCACTTCTCTCCATTGATGACGCTGGACCGGAACCTCCGGACCGGAACCTCTGAACCTGAACCTCTGGACCGGAACCTCTGGAACGGAACCTCTGAACAGAGTTTGGGTTCGTCCATCTAATGGACACCAGGCGGTTCATGAGAAGTTTATTAACGTTTTGTGTCTCATTGTTGCGGTTGTTGATTCTCTTTGTGGTCATTGTGAGTCTTCGTGGTTGTATTTTGTCTCTCTGTGGTCGTTTTGTGTCTCTTTGTGGTTGTTTTGTGTCTCTTTAAGGTTGTTGTGTGTATCATTGAGTCTCTTTGTGGTCGTTTTGTGTCTTTCTGTCATGGTTTTGTGTGTCTTTGTGGTGGTTTTGAGTCTCTTGGTGGTCGTTTTGTCTATTTTTGTGGTGGTTTTGTGTCTCTTTGTGGTGATTTTGTGTCACTTGGTGGTAGTTTTGTGTATTTCTGTGGTGGTTTTGTCTCTCTTTGTGGTGGTTTTGTGTATTTTTGTGGTGGTATTGTGTCTCATTGAGTCTCTTTGTGGTGTATTTGTGTCTCTGTGTGTGTCTTTGTGGTTGTCTGATGATCTTCTTAGATTGATGAGCGATAGATGTCTCCTCTCTCCTTCGCATCACACCTTAGTGTTGTAGCCTCAAACCTCTGGAAGGAGTTTGGGTGTGTCAATCTCGTGAACACCAGCGCGGTTCATCAGAAGAACAAAGCTCGCCATTGCTGCGTTCTGGCAGTTTGAAAAACCTGCAAACTGACTCCCCAAGAACAGAGAAGTACCGAGCTGAAAACAAGGTGACATTTGTTAGCCGCCGGCTGATTGACGGGCGATGAGTTTATTGTTGCGCGGCCAGTTGGGCGCACGGCTCCCACAAGAAGGAACTTGGCTCGCTGAGTGACAGCTGTATTGGGAAAAGCAGCGTTTGCCAACCGTGGTGATATCTGGCGTTCCCCGGACGTGTCTGCAGGAGACACCGAGCCCTCCTGCCCCTGACGCCCGGAAAACTCCTTCACTTAATCTAGAATAATAGTTATTTATTATGTCCAGACGTGGTGATGGAAACACTGATCATGCAAAATACAAAAATACAAGTGTTCAAGTAATAGTTCACCCAAAGATTATATATATATATATATATATATATATATATATATATATATATATATATATATATATATATATATTAGGGCTGTCAATCGATTAAAACAAATTAACTAACTAATCGCACATTTTGAAACAGCAGAACAAGCGGCCTTGGTAAACTGACTGACATTCAAATGTGTCACGTTAACCCTCTGAAAGCTGGGCGCATGCTCTCCATTCTACAAAAAATGTAAATTCACCTTTTAAAGGCTTTTGCATATGACAAATATCCATGGGTTATACGTCAGACAAACCTAATTTATGTTTTTACGGGTTTCTCCTAGAACTAGCACAGGGGCTTCAAGTGAGAACCCTTATACATCCCATGGGTTTCATCTAAACCCCAAATAGAGGATCCACTGAGAACCCTTAGATATCACAAAGGTTTAATCTAGAACCTTCCTGGAAGGGTCGATAGATAGATCATAGTTTCATCTAGAACCCTCCTACGAGGGTTGATACATAGTTTCATCTAGAACCTTCAAATGCAGACACGAATTTCCCCATTGTGGGATCAATAAAGTATACATTATTATTATTATTATTATTATTATTATTATTATTATTATTATTATTATTATTATTATTATTATTATTCCTGGGAGGGTTGATACATAGTTTCATCTAGAACCTTCAAATGCAGACACAAATTTCCCCATTGTGGGATCAATAAAGTATACATTATTATTATTATTATTATTATTATTATTATTATTATTATTATTATTATTATTATTATTATTGTTAATATTATTATTATTCCTGGGAGGGTTGATACATAGTTTCATCTAGAACCTTCAAATGCAGACACAAATTTCCCCATTGTGGGATCAATAAAGTATACATTATTATTATTATTATTATTATTATTATTATTATTATTATTATTATTATTATTATTATTATTATTATTATTATTATTCCTGGGAGGTTTGATACATAGTTTCATCTAGAACCTTCCTGGGAGGGTTGATACATAGTTTCATCTAGAACCCCGTAGCATCATGCAGCACCAGAAGTCACATTACAATTATATGTTAAAAATACCATATGGCTCTCCCAGTCAAAAAGGTTCCTGACCCCTGATCTATAACCTTTCTACGAGGGTTGATACATAGTTTCATCTAGAACCTTCCTGTGAGGGTTGATACATAGTTTCATCTAGAACCTTCCTGTGAGGGTTGATACATAGTTTCGTCCAAAACCTTTCTACAGGGTTGATACATAGTTTCATCTAGAACCCCCTTGGGAGGGTTGATACATAGTTTCATCTAGAACCCCCTTGGGAGGGTTGATACATAGTTTCATCTAGAACCCCCTTGGGAGGGTTGATACATAGTTTCAGACTGGCCAAATGGACTGAAACACCATGGACGTCTTCACGAGCCTCAAACAACGGTCGATATGATGTCATACGAAAAGTTACCTTCTAACTTCTTAATAGCTTTAATAGCTTTTCCTATGAAATTCCAGCTTTGTGTGTCGATGTCTGGTATTAACATGAATACAGAGTTTTAGTTTATTGTATATATATATATATATATATATATATATATATATATATATATATATATATGTTTAGTTTAAAGCCCATTGAGGCCTAAACAGAGCCTATGGGGGCAGTGTATAGTTAAATTAACTGCTGTAGGTTTAACCAACTTCAAATGATTGTTTAAAATTCAACTTTTTCTTTCTTTTTGTCGTCTAATTTAAACAAAACTAGAAACTAGACTTTTTCTTTCTTTTTTTAAATTGTGAAGAACATTCATCTGAGTTTTTTCAAATTGCCTTTTCATTGTGGCTGAGGAGACGGAGGCCTTTCCTGTTCCTCCTCTGACACGTTAAAAGCCTAAACTGTTATCATTTATGGGCCGACAGGCCGGGCTGGGTTAGCTCGGGTTATGCAGTCGTGTTCACCTGCTGTTGTGGGCGATCCAAAATAATACAAATAAAAAAGTTCAAAATGACTCCGCCGTTACATTCAACGGTGCACGTGCGCCTTTTTTTCCTTATTTTTCCGGGGGCCGCCTGAAGGTGATGATTTAAGCTGTCATGTTGCCGAGCGGTTTAACAATGGTTTTATAATAATATTTCAGAAAAAAACTCCGGTTAAAAAAAAGAAACATCCCGGACCGGGGCCCCGTAAAGTGCTCCAGTGTTTGTGCCTTTTGTGTGCGGCTCAGCGAAGGTAACGATTTAATCTGACATATTTCTGGAGCAGCAGAATAATAATATTTCAGCTCGGTCTTTTCTTTAATAGCCGGGGAGAACAAAAGGCTACAGGCCATTCATCGGGCTGACGGCTTACTTTGACACCGGCTGCTCCGGGGCTCGGCGGGGGGGTGGGGGGGGGGGGGGACTTTTTTTTTTATAGATGAGCTGCTGCTGCTCGGGCGCTTAGACAGGGAAACATTAGCCGGGCTGGGCGGAGGTGACGACCTCGTGGTTTATCCACGGGAGGAGTGAAAAAAAAAATGAACGAATCCCTTTCCGACCCCCCGAGAGCCTGAACTCTCCGTCGTCAAGTGACCCCCAGTGGCATCCAGTCGACCCGGGTTGCACATGGCAGCGTTATATTTTTGTCAATTTTTTATCAAATAAATGTGTTCAATATTTACCCTAATTTTTCAGGAATTGTCTCAAATTGTACAACAACATTTCTACGTTAAATAACGTTTAATAAAACTGTCTTTGTTTTTACTCTTTAAAAAAAGAAATATGTTTTATTGATTTTCACAGTTTTTATCCCACCAGGAAAGAGGATTCACACATGTGTCAGGGCAAATACAGATTGAAATTTAAAACCTCATTCCCGACCCCACCCACCCCACCCACCCATTGAAGGGTTACAGGCTACGGAACTTATACAATACATTCAGGAAATTTCAGGTACATTCAGGAGACGGAGATGTAAACAAAGTCAAATAATTATATTAATCCATCAGGTAATGTAAAGCAATTTGGAAATAAAAAAATATAAAATGAGAAGTTGCATGTAAAAAAAAGAATGAGTAATGTAGCTCAGCGGAAGTTCAGCTCGCTGTTGCTATGGAGTGGATCCACCTTAGTTTATGTCGAGAGGTTGGTGTAAGGAGTCGTATTATTCTAGAAAACTACTAGTACTTACTTAAAGTACATACTTTACTGAAGGTTTGGGAGGACACTCTGAGGGAATACATGACATCTTTGATCCAGTGGGGGGACGATGGGGGGGGGTGTGTGCTTTCATCTCAGAAGGATCAAACGTCGAGCAAGATGCTCAAATTGGCTTTATTTGGTAAACGGGTACGGACTTCCTCTTGAATTAAGCTGAAGAGGGCGCAAATTGGGTCTGGGTCAAATTGAGCCGCAAACATCTCACCATAAGCTTTAAAAATACGTAACCAGAAGTTGGCGAGGGTAGGGCATAGCCAGAACATGTGCAACACGTCTGCTGGCTGGCCTTGACATGGAGGACATAGCGGCTCAGAGTTAGGGTATTTCTGCTAGTCTAGCATTGGAGTCATGCGCCCTGTGTACCACCTTCAGCTGTATTGAGTTGTCTTAGCGGATGTACATGACGTGTGTATCAAGTCTAAAATAGAGTCCCATTGCCACCTTAAAGGGGAAAGGCTGGAGGGGAGTTTAGAGGGAAAAGTTCACTCTTTTGCTAATTCAATTTATAACTTGATATTTTCCCAAACTGATTCAGGATATCTAGAATATAGGGAAGAGATAGAGAGGAGTCGGAGACATACAGCAGCAAATCATCCACATAAAGAGAAACGCTTAGTTCCAAATCACCCCGAGGTATACCCCGCTAGGGGCTCCACGGCGAGAGCGAACAAGAGAGGAGAAAGGCTTCACTCCGGGTATTGAACACGTGCCTGGTTCCATCGGCGATCACTCGCAGTTTAGCCACGAAGATCAGGCTGAATTGGTAGCCTTTCTTAACGGGGGGAAAGGCAGCTCTCTTTTTAGCCACTTCAGCGTTATAGTCGGCGTAAATATGAATTTCCGAGCCTCTGTAGGACCATACGTTGCTTCGTCCGGAAGTGATAAACGCAGGCGATGAAGGGCCGAGGCGATGAAGGGCCGAGGCGATGAAGGGCCGAGGCGATGAAGGGCCGAGGCGCGCCGTCCGGTCTCCTCTGGATAGCCACCCCGAATAATTCCTCGATGAAGGATTCAATGAAAGTCGTTGGCTGGGTGCCCTCCGCTCTCTCAGGTCTGCCTGTAATACGGATATAGCATCTCCGTCATCTGTTCTCGAGATCGTCGACCGTAACCTTCAGTATCTCGTCCTCCTTCACGAAGCTTCCGCCCGCAATGCCTTGAATTGGCTGGTCGTGTCTGGCAATAGTGGCGTGGTTGGCTGAAATTGTAGCTGTCAGAGTGATGATTTGATGATTATCCACTCCTCCACTTTCTGCATGTCAGCGAAGGACAGCGCCGTGTTGTTGCCGTTGCCATTGCCGTTGCCGTCTCCATGTGTCGTGTCGCCGCTAGTTAGGTCTGATAGGCTACTAGGCCGCCATCATGGACTTGCTTGCTCTCGCTTTTTTTTTTTTTTCATCCTCTTGCTGCGTTGGGTTTGACCATGTTGAACTGAATACAGGGTTCACCATAGCAGAAGTACGTTTTAGAAAATGGTTCTTCAATTTTGTATTGTAGTTAAAAAAGCAAATCCCAAATAGATGTAAAATAGAGACAGAGCCCTTCCGACGAGCTGCCTCGTAGCTCGTAGCGTCTTCACACACACACACACACACAAATTAAATGTTACATTAAGAAATAAAGGTTGGGAGGAGGAAGAGGAGGAACATCTTCACACGTTAGAACTTCAGGATTAGTTGAACAATTTTAAAAAATGTGTTTGTGTGTGTGTTTGTCTGTTTTTGTTTGTGTGTGTGTGTTTGTGTGTGTTTGATAAGCATTGTCCACAAAATGAGCAGCGGTCACCGTCGCCACCGCGGTCGGTAAACACACGACGACAAAAACAAAGAAAAGCAAATAAAGTTGCCTCCTTCCGCCGCAGGAGGACAGGGCGACGCCCACACGCACGCCGCGTCCCCGTCGCCGCTCGAAGGGTCAGGAACACGCGTGTGCGCCGCCATCTCTGTTGCTAGGCGACAGCAAAAGGTGGAGGTGTGTTTACTCTCTTTGCTGTTGTTTGTTACAAAGTGGGTTTTATTTCTATTTCTCTCTTCATCAGCGGAGCTGAAAGCTGCATTACTGACGTGCTCAGTGCTAACTCAAGGGGCTGAGACGAGTCCAGTGTCACCTTCTGTAGTTTCTACACTATTTACACACTAAAAGGACCTGTGTCTGGGTTTATTGTAGGAGTTTAGTTGTCTAAAAATAACTCATTAGTTTAGTTGTCTAAACATAACTCATTAGTTTATTTGTCTAAACTAACTAAGTAATTTAGTTGTCTAAACATAACTCATTAGTTTATTTGTCTAAACCTAACTAAGTAATTTAGTTGTCTAAACATAACTAAATAGTTTAATTGTCTCAACATAAATAGTTACATTTTCTAAACATGACTAAGTAGTTTAGTTGTTTAAACATAGCTACTACGAGTACTAATTGTACTACTACGAGTACTAATTTTACTACTACTACTAGTACCACTACTACTACTGACTCTACTACTACTAATACTAATACTAGTACTACTAGTAGTACTACTAGTCCTACCACCACCACAACAGAGTCCCGGTGTCCACGTCACCGCCGGCGCTCCCGTGCCGACATCACCTGAGCTACTTATCCACTTAGCAGCAGCTTAGTGGTGTGTTCAGGTAACCGAGGAGGCAAACTGATATTTGGGTTATCCCAACAAAGGGCCTTCAGTGTGAAGCGCCGAGTTCTCCGTAATCCCACCGCTGAGCCAGAGATCCTCTCTTCTTGGAGGATGGAAAGAAACACCGATGAAGAGGATTCAGCCGCGACAGAACAAACAAGCTCCCCTGAGATCCATTTCAAAATAAAAGCTTGGCAGGGAAGCGGTTGTCGTAATAAACGGTTGAGAAATAGCTGCGGGGAGAGTTCAGGTGAGGTTGGTTAGTTCACGAATCATGCTTTTTAAAGGGCCAGTTCACCCAAAAGAAACAAGAACATATTTTACCACCGATGCCAGGATTTTGTTTTATGAGCCGAGCTCATGAGCTGTCATGGTGGGGAGGTCACGGCGCTCGTTTATCTCACTTTTATCACCTCACATTCATAATGTTACGTATGAAAACACTTCACTAAACACATGTGTGTGTGTGTGTGTGTGTATGGGGGGGGAATCTAATCTAATCTCTGGTTGAGTCAATATTTTTATTGAATACTCGCAGAAAATAGTGATAAAAGAAAATGGCTGACATTTTTGTCCAGGCATATTTTGAGGTTAATTATGTTTAGTTTATAGAGTAAATTATATTTATGAAAGTTTAATTTAAATGATTTATTATTCATTCTTTAATTTTAAGGTTTTTTTGCAAACTTTTATACAAAAGCAACAAATAAACAGATATTCTTCTATGTATTTGTCTTTGTAAAGAGTTATGGATTATAAACAATATTATATTTAATGCTGTTACAAAATGCATTTATTAAAGATATTTTGATAGTTTTAAGAACTATTCATACTTTTCCAGATTAACAAAATATAATCAAATCATAAATATCCAACTACCAGCAGAACATAACTAACGTTATTAAAGTGATGAACACATTAATGCCTCAATG
>CM070093.1:8320000-8330000 GCA_036178185.1 Liparis tanakae
CACACACACACACACACACACTCACACACACTAAAAATATTTGGAGTGTGATATTTACAGGTGGAATCAGAGAGGTGATGTTTGGGGTCTGAAGCCATTTTAGATGTTTAGTTTATAACCAAACATCTTTAACACATGAAGCTCAGACTTCTATACAACCAGAGGAGTCACCCCCTGGTGGTCAGGAGAGAGGTCAGGAGAGAGAATGCAGCTTTAACATGTGAAGCAGAGACTTTATATGAAGTCATTAGTTTCTTTAAAGCTTTAAGTTTTTAAATCAAAACAAAGAGTACATAGAGTGACTTATTAAAATTAAAATGATATATTTTGGGACTATTTTTAGCGGGGGATTAATACAAAACATTTGTTCGTGGTTTTAAGTTCTAGCGCCACTTAACACCGCTACGGGAACGTTGATCCTGTTATCAGTGGCTTGGTGTGAACAGAGGGTCAGTCCAATGACATCTCACTTTTATCTGTGTGTGTGTGTGTGTGTGTGTGTGTGTGTGTGTGTGTGTGTGTGTGTGTGTGTGTGTGTGTGTGTGTGTGTGTGTGTGTGTGTGTGTGTGTGTGTGCGTGCGTTGGGCTAATTGCAGTGTGTGGATTGACGTGTTGAGACTGGGTGAAAGCGGAGCGCGGCCCCTCAGCGGTCTCTCTCAGGTGGGTTGTAGATGTGTGTCGCGCTGATATCGGATCTTCACGGATGAGTGTGTGTTGGATAGCGGCTTCTGGGTCAGAGGTCAACCTAAATCCTGCAGGAGGGAAGAGGGTCTTTCTGCTTTCTCTCTTTTTCCCCACTGGAAACCAAAAGCCTCAGAGTTTAGTGGGCGCCGTCGGCCCTGGTGACAGTCTGCAGTTGTTTTATTTTGAAGGACCGAGACGTTCCTGGATACAAAGAGACGGATATTAGAATAATAATCATCCGTCGGCTGGAGTCCACGGTGATGGAAGATTATTTACTTAAAGTGACAGTGAGGAACTTGTATCTGGTCCTGGACCGGGTCTCGGCGTAGTCCTGATCCTCTACGTGACCTCCATCAGTAAACCAGACCACCGGAGAGAAAACGTCCACTGACTTCTGTTACAAGTCAAACAATACAAGTACCCGCATTAAAAAGTACCAAAAGTATAATAATATATATTATTGATGCTCATTCAAAATACTTTATTTACTGTCATTATTAATTCATTATATTTCGTTTTTATAAGTAATTAAAGGTTTCAGATATATATATATATATATATATATATATATATATATATATATATATATATATATATATAATAGTGGGTACAAGTACTTCAAAGTCTACATGAACACATTAAACTTGAGTAAATCTAAAAAAAAAATCGCCGAAGAAAATAAAAAGGTCACAAAGTACATGTTGATAGTTCTGTTTCTTCCCGCGGTGCGCGGAGGTTTTTGAATGCACCGTCGTGGAGGAGCTCCATTGGACGAGAGCCAAACTTCTTCTCTTCACACCTTCAGAGTAAAATTAACTTTGTGTCACCAATCAAATCAAATCTGATGGGAATAAATGAAGTGAGGCTGACGGCCAAAATGTGTTCTTCTTCTTCCTCATCTTCCTCCTCTTCTTCACGTCCTCGCTTCAAGAGGTATGTTTAGCCACCGCGGCGTCTTCTTCTTCTTCTCCTCCTCCTCCTCCTCCTCCTCCTCCTCCTCCTCCTCCTCCTCCTTCTTCTTCTTCTTCTTCTTCTTCTTCTTCTTCTTCTTCTTCTTCTTCTTCTTCTTCTTCTTCTTCTTCTTCTTCTTCTTCTTCTTCTTCTTCTTCTTCTCCTTATTCTCTTCATTCTTCATCATCTTCTCCTCCTCCTCCTTCTTCATCTTCTTCTTAGTTTTCTGCTTCTTCTTCTTTTTTTTCTTCTCCTTATGTATTATTACAGATTAAACTGCCTGAATACAAACTCATTAAAATGAGCCGCAGCATTAAATTGATATACAAAAATAACAAGTATTAATCTGCTAAGTATTTTCGCTTTTGTATATTAAAGTATATGTAATACTTTTAGTAATATAAAAGTATTTCAATTTTTTTTCATTCAGTGCTTATAAGTCAAATATTTAATAACATCATTTATATAAATAAAAAATGTTTAAAAATAAAGCGGATATTTTAATTATATTTGGGGGGGAGATCCTAAAAAGTTATTTTCTTTCTGTTAAAAATAAACAAAATTTCTAAAGTTCACCAGCAAGTTGGAAAAAAAGAAATTTAAGAAAAAAAATCCTTATGAACATGATGAAGATGAGGGTCTCGGTGTTTGGACTCATGTCAGTCTGCATGTTGCTCTCTCGGTGTCGGCGGCCGACAGCTCCCTCTGAGGACGCGGGGGCGGAGCCTTTGTCCCGGGGCACAAAGGACCAGGAGACACCCGGCGGGCTGTGGACTTAACCCGGAGACACGCACTCTGAGAGGGGGGGGGGACAGGTGGAGACGCACCGGAGGGAGACGCATAAAGAGACAGCGGGGGGCTCTCAGCTGATCAGTCAGCTGTGGGAGAGGAGAGGAGGGGAGGAGGGAAGGAAAGGAAACACGCTCATGGGAAAGAATTTGGAGGAAAAGTGAAAACATTCCCATTGGTTCTTTTTTCCACGCAGGATGTTTAAACCTGGAGAACTGCACAATACCCTCATCATCATCTTCATCATCTTCTTAATATTCCTCATCTTCTTCATCTTCCTCATGAGAGGGACTTTTTTTCTTTTGGGGAACTTCTGAAAACTCTTTGATAGAAAGAGGAAACAAATATTTTTCTGAGGTTGTGAACAATATTTTTGGGGTTGGGTTCACTAAATAATATATTAATAATACAATAATATTCTCTGAAATATATATTTCTAAGATAATGTCATAATTTTTATTATAATATTTTAAAGAGGATTATTCACTAAATAATAACATAACAAAATATTTAAAATAATATTATAATATTCTCTAAAATCTGTATTTCTGATATAATGTAAACACTATTTGATGATGTTTTTATTTAGTAGTTGTGAAACTTATTTTTAGGATTTAATCACTAAATAGTAACATAACAAAAGTATTTTAAAATATTTTAGAAGTATAATAATATTCTCGAAAACATTTATTTTTGAGATAATATAAAAGATATTTGATGGTATTCTTATTTTGAGATTGTGACAAATATGTTTAGGGTTTAATCACTAAATAATTACAAAATAATATTTTAAACAATATTCTAAAAAATAATAATATTGTGTATTTCTGAGATAATTTAATAATTATTTGATGATATTTTATATTTAATACAAAACATTCCTTTGAACGAAGAACTGTGATCTTTTAAATACACATTTTCATTCGTTTGTGTATCATATTATATTTATACATCTTCATATCTTGCATGTTTTAATTACATCTTTTAACCTTGCACTCTCTAGGAGTCACGTAGTAACCACAGAGGGAGGAAGGAAAGAGGAAAGGAGACGAGGAAGCCAAACTGACTGAAGTTCAGTTTGATTAACTCGCCGATTGCTGTTGCTGTTGTTGTTGTTGTTGTTGTTGTTGTTGTTGTTGTTGTTGTTGCTGTTGCTGTTGCTGTTGCTGTTGCTGTTGCTGTTGTTGTAGGAAAGAAGAAACTTCTGAGTAAATATTTTGCAGCCAAATCAAATATGTTTCCGGTATGTTCAACGTTTTATTTATAAAAACATGAAATGATTTTAGGATTTAAAGAACAAAGATAGAGCTCACCTGCCAACACCAACCTCTTCCACCTGAACACACACACACACACACACACACACACACATACACGCACACACACAAACCTTCACAACAAAAGCTGCTGTTTCCTGTGTGTGTGTTGTGCGTATGTGTGTGTGAGTGTGTGTGTGTGTGTGTGTGTGTGTGTGTGTGTGTGTGTGTGTGTGTGTGTGTGTGTGTGTGAGTGTTTTGTATATTTCCTCCTCCCGGCCAATCAGAGGCGGAGATGGGGGGGTCGCCTGCGGTGAGAGAGACAAAGCTGCTTAATTAGCGACGCTGGTCAGCAGGTCAGCGGCACGGCGGGACGCAACAAACACACACACACACACACTCACAGGAAACAGGAAACACAGCCCAAAGACTCAGCAGGTGTGTGTGTGTGTGTTGAGGTGATCGGGGGTTAAGAGGCAAACAGCAGGTCGACAGGAACGACGCGGTGGAATCTTCCTTTAATCAGAGGCCCAAAGGTCACCAAAGGTCACCGGAGGTCACTGGAGGTCACGCAGCTTGTTCTTCCTCCCTCCTTCTTCCCTTCCCGGTGTAATGTTTGTGGCTCGTCTGCAGGTTTGAGACCTATTCATAAAAAAACCCAGTGATGTAACCTCTCAAGACACGGAGCCCACCGATTGGTCCGTTGCTGCTGTTACGCAATAACACACCTCCAGCTGAGCTCCTGTCACGTGACCTTCAAAACACTCCAGAGGTGAGAGACACAAACACGGCTCTTTAAAAACAATTTAAAGAGTAAACGTGTGAGTTTGAATAAAGTTTTTATTGAACTGGTTTGTTGCAAAGAGCTCAAGCATTATAAATATTAACCGTTACCGATGACATCATCGTTTAGTTTCACTCAATTAATGTGTTTTTATTTAATGAAAAGGAACTTTTGAAGCTGTAACTAATGTTCTATTGACAAGTGTTTAAAATTAACACGTATGTATGTGGTCTTATTAAGGCATAATTATGCTATTAGCATCACATAAAGGCAGATTTAGCTTTTTAAATAACACACTTTGTCATTATGATGAATACAATGTAAATTAAATTAAGTCATGGTTAAAATAAGTCTGTTTGAATAAAGTAGTTTATTAACTTTGTGACGAGTTATCCAACCTGACAGATTAACGACTTTAATTAATGATTCAAATAAGAAAATAGAATATAATAGGGGAAAAAAGTAATTACAATCCTCCGCAGAGTTCATGGAGTTCATCTTTTGATGTTAAAGAGAAAGAGAAGAAGAAGAAGAAGAAGAAGAAGAAGAAGAAGAAGAAGAAGAAGAAGAAGAAGAAGAAGAAGAAGAAGAAGAAGAAGAAGAAGAAGAAGAAGAAGAAGAAGAAGAAGAAGAAGAAGAAGAAGAAGAAGAAGAAGAAGAAGAAGAAGAAGAAGAAGAAGAAGAAGAAAGGCAAATATACCTGATGGTTTTGACACAGAGAGCGACGCCATTTTTTCTTTACTCCCACCCTTTCACTCACACACACAGACACACACACACTCATACACTCTCACAAACTCACATACGTACACGCACACAAACACTCATACATACTCATACACACTCACTCACACACAGACACATTTACACACTCACACTCTCTCTCTCACACACACACACACACACACACACACACACACACACACACACACTCTCTCAGCCTCCTTCACCAGTGGCAGCGTTGGGTGAATCTGTCACTTTTCACCACAGGTAGCGATATAATGCAGCCTGTGATTAATTTTAATGAGACACTTTATGGAGGAAAAACGGATCAAATATTAGTGAGAAAAATAAACTGATGCAATTATGAGAGAGAAAAGAGAGAGTGGAGGGGGAGGAGGGAGGAGGGGTAGAAAGATGGAGGAGAAAGAGGGGATGAGAGGAGGAGACAGATTGGAGGAGAAAGAGGGGATGAGAGGAGGAGACGGATGGAGGAGAAAGAGGGGATCAGCAGGAGATAAAATAGCCGTTAACCGTTAGCCATTAGCTGTTAGCCATTAGCCGTTAGCGTTTATTAATATTATTTGTAAACCTTTATTTACCAGGCGAGTTCCATTGAGATTAAACATCCGTTTTCCGAGGGAGACCTGAAGGAGACGGGCAGCAGCAGAAACACAACGTTACAAACACACAGAGGAGCTAATAGCTGTTAGCATTGGCCGCTAAACATTAGCCGTTAGCCGACAACGGTCTCCTGGGTGAAGGTAAAAGACGTGATTACCGCTTGTGGTGTGCGGAGTGTCTCCCAGTGTCTCCCAGTGTCTCCCAGTGTCTCCCAGTAGCTCCCAGTGTCTCCCAGTAGCTCCCAGTGTCTCCCAGTATCTCCCAGTGTCTCCCAGTGTCTCCCAGTGAGTTGACGTTGTGATGTCATAATTTGCAGAGAGACAGAAACGTGTTAAACTCTCACTGAGCGGCGGCGCTGCAGCCGGACGCCATTTTGTGGTTCAGACTTTGACTCACCGGTTTATTTTAGTTTATTTTAGTTTATTATATTATTTTATTATTTTATTTTATTTATTTATTATTTTATTTTAACGGTGGAGTTCAGATTAAGTCAGGTTTAGGTTTGGTTCAGTTTATTGTACTTAAAATCTGAGATGAGTTTGGTTTGTTTTAGCTCTGTTTAACTTAACTAAGTTGAGTTCTACACTATGTTCAGTCAAGATCAGGTTAAATTTGCATTAAATTTGAGTTTGAGTTTGAGTTGGTTGAATTGTAGGTTTGAGGTTTTGTTTAGTTTACTTTGAGTTAAACTCTATGTTTACTTAGGGTTCAGATCAGGTTTATTTTAAGTGAGTTTATGTTAGTTTCATTTAGTTAAGCTTGACTAAGCCGTAGTTGAGATGAGTTCACATTCACTTCAGTAAAGTTTGATTCATTTAAGTCTGATGTTTCGTTAGTTTAGTTTAATGTATTGTCGTTTAGTTTGAGATTATCTGAGTCCAGGTGCAGAGATTAGTTAGACTTTATTTTGAAGCTTTCGGTTTGAGCCTCTGAACGATGCGTTCAGGAGCCTCTGAATGCCCCGTTGTGTTCAGAGGTCGTCTGGAGGTCGGAAACCTTTTGTTGCTCCCGTCCCTTTAAGAGGATCGACCCGCCTGTCTCCTCCGATAACGTGAAGTGTGAGGTCAGCTGACCCAACAGGAAGTGATGACATCACCGCAGCATCAGAGGGTTAACCCCCCCCCCTAAACACACCCACACACACACACACACAATTGTTGACTCCCAGGAGGAAATACAGAGGTTAAACCCTGCTGTGTGTGTGTGTGTGTGAATGTGAGTGTGTGTGTGCGTGTATGTGTGTGTGTGTGAGTGTGTGTGTGTGTGTGTGTGTGTGTGTGTGTGTGTGTGTGTGTGTGTGTGTGTGTGTGTGTGTGTGTGTGTGTGTGTGTGTGTGTGTGTGTGTGACCCCTCTCCATCGGTACTTGAGTCGGGTCGAGTGGCTGACAGACTCAAGAGTCTCTCTCTCTTTGATCTGAGATCCGATGTGTTTTCACGCCTCGTCGCTCCGACGACGGAAATAAATACAAATTGAAAACAGTAGAAAAATGAAAACAATAAAACAATAACCTCCTGAACCCCAAAAGGATGTTTTTTTATTGGTGTATTTTCTATCCTTTCAAAATAAAGCCCGGAACATTTAGTAGAGAGAACTAAAACACGTCTTCAGTGCAGAACAAGGACACACTTCCTCCTTATCTTTCTCCTCCTCCTCCTTCTTCTATCTCCTCCTCCTCTTCCTGATCCTCCTCCTCCTCCATGGTTTTCTTCTACTTCTCCTCCTCCTCATTCACTGTAATAAAAATGTATGTGGTTCAACTTAAAAACACAAATTAAAAGTACAATTGCTGCCCTAGACTTTCAAGTTCAGTCAAATTGCATTTATAATTTGATACAACTCATGATCGTTAGTTCACTTAAGCTTTTGAATGCTCTGTGTACGTTCACTTGACTGTATAGTACAACTTAGTTCAACTTAGCAATGCAAGTTCAAAATATATATATAACTTATCATCATGCATTCTGTTTACTTGTCCAAATAAGTAATGTCAACTCTTAAATAAGTTAGAAGGAAGTTTACATTACTTTTCTAGTTTATTTGACCTACAAGTATGCATCATTTCAAATTAAAATGTAGTTATAAGAAACACCATATTTTGTGGAAAACAAATCTTATTTATCACATTAAAACAAAGTTTAGATAAAAAATCAAAAAATCCCTAACAACTTCCAGACTGTGGTTTAACAAAATATCAACAACAAGTTCAGACTCAGCAAAAAAACTTAAATGTTAATGTAAACAGTAACGAAATCAGTAGAAACAAATGTGTCCAATTGGTTTCTGGATTCCGTGGCATCTTGCCATGTGTTGTCACAGCGAGAGCGAGAGAGAGGACCCAAATGCCGACACACTTCCAAACCAATACTTAATTCTGAATTACAGGTAATACAGGACAACAAAAACAAACCAAACAGTACGAAGCCACACTGGGGATGAGAAGAACAGGGTTTAGATACACAGGCAGGTGATTGGACAACAGGGAACGAGACACAGGTGGACACAATGAGGGCGGGGCCAGCAATCACACAGGAGGGACCAATCAGCCACTCGGTTGGCTGAGCCGCCGTACTGCGGAGGGTCCGGCTCACATGTGTGATCCGGCTGTCATAAACGTATCGATCCGCCGCGTGGTTCAGGTTAGTTCGCCGTCTGGTTTTTACATCGATGCAGCGGAGCAGACAGAAAGCACACTGTTTGCCACGTGGTACGGCCCGATTATACATAACTTTAAGCCTCGATACAATTTAAATGGATTAGTTGACATTTTATAATTTAATGGGGGTCCAATGAAAATGCAATCGCTTTTAAATTCTCAAGTGGCCGTTTGAGGAACAGTGTTTGATAACCATAATTATAACTCACACTATTAAGTTCAATTGACTTCTTGACTACCGAAAACGTATACAACTAAGTTTTAATTGTATAAATCATAATGATAAGTTGAAGTAAATTACGTTAAACAACGTTATCATGACTTATTGTTTAAATCCCTTTTTAAAGTGTTCTTCTTTTCTTCTTCTTCTTCTCCACCTACGTCCTCTCCTACTTCTTCCTCTTCATCTTCTTCTCCTCCTTATCCTTATCCTCCTCCTCTTAAAGAATATTGCACAATATAAAAGCAGGTGTAACAATGTGATTTTTAAAGTGGGCGTGGCCTATCAGGAAGTGAAGCTAAACCAACGTTGTTTTCTTCTTTGTACGATTCAGGTTAGATTTGAGCTCCGGACGCCAGTGTCTTCTAACGGGCGTGGTTTGTCGTGCGGGCGCATGCCAGGCTCGGGCCGCTCCAGACGGCGTGGCGCCGATGTGATTATGTGGATGTGGGGCTGTCGGGTCAGTCGGAGCAGCCGATTGGCGCTCGCGGTCGTTTCTCTGAGGCCGGATTTCATCACATTACGAGGTGTTTTCTGTAAAACGTTCATCCTGTCTCAGACTGCTCTGATTGGATCAGACGGATCGAGTGTCACAGCCAAGGAACCAATTAGCCGCTGACACTGACCTCCCCCCCCGCCCCTGAACCATAACGGCGTCTTCGCCCTGGCGTGCGGCGCAGCTGTCGGCGTATTAGCCTTTCCGCCGCCGCGGCTAACCGCGCAACCTGCTAACCCCCCTCTGCCATTAAAAATGGATGTGGAGGGGCTTTTAAAGTGGGCGGGGGAGGGGGGGAAAGGGGGATGAAGATGCTTATGGAGGGGAAGAGGCTGCTGTTTTCAAGGGAAAATATTGTTATTGATCCCATCCCGTCGTTTTAGACGTAAACCGATCCGGCCTCAGATTTTTTCCCGCTGTAACGTCCATCATCGCAGAATCCGATACCTCGTTAACCATTCTGGTCTTAATGCAGCGGGATGGAGGGGGGAGTGTGTGTGGGGGGGGGGGGGGGTAGCGGTGTGTGTGTGGGGGTGGGGGGCATGTGTCCCAGGAGGGAGGCCCCGGATCATTCGGGCTGTTGTCGCAGCCGAAGAGGACGATGGAGTCGAGTTATGAAAATGAAGTGGCCGTAATTGATTGGTAAAGTTTTTTTCTTCTTTTTTTTAAATTCCCGCTTATTGATCCGTAGACAGCGAACAATATTGATACAAGAGGAGGAACAACTCGATATGAAGAGGAACATAAACACGACAACGGCACACGTAGAAGGAAGGAAGGAAGGAAGGAAGGAAGGAAGGAAGGAAGGAAGGAAGGAAGGAA
>CM070093.1:8332500-8335000 GCA_036178185.1 Liparis tanakae
CACACAGGGTCAGTGATGGTTGCTTCAGGTCCTCTCTGTCATCACAGCCATCAGTCAGCAGATATTACCCTCCTTCAGGCCACACACACACACTCACACACACACACTAACACACACTAACACACTCACACTAACACACACACAATCACATAAAGACACACACTTTCACACACAGTACTACATATAGTCCTTGTATAAATATATTATTATTCTTTTTATTTCATTATTTGGTGATACTTTATATTTTAATGTTATTTTTTTAGATAAAAAATACATATATATTGGTTTACGATTAATTTTTTTTCGAAGCAATGTTTTAAAAAATGTCCAAAAATAAGTTAAAACAATTCCAAATATATGTGGAAAAAAGCAAATATTTATAATAATATGTACTTGTCTAAAATAATACGTAATTATTAAACATATTTTATACGGATCTTTGTTGAATAAATATAACATTGGTACTAAATCTTGTCATATTGTTTCTGATGAAATCTTAAAACCAAAGTGTTCATATTTACATGTATTATTATTCTTGGTATTATAATTTTTTCTGTTTTACCACATTCTATTGGACAGTGAATGCAGCAGTATATAATGTAACACTTCAGATGTGCGTCCACTGAGGCGGTCACACACACACACGCACACACACGCACACACACACGCACACACTAATGTGGTTGCAGTCGGGTTAGGATGGATTTCCTGCCCACTCGCTTTAATAAATGTCTCCCGGAGTCGTTGGAGGAAGTGAACGCATCGTCTGCTGATCGACCGCTCAGCTCAGCACACAGCGCTCACTATTTAGCCAGTGAGTCTATTACAGGGTCCCATGGAGGAGGGAGGGTCATCATCATGTTCATCACCATCATCATCGCCATCATCTTCATCATTGTCGTCTTCGTCACGCTGCTATGGGTTTTTATTAATTTCCCTTTGTTGACTCATTAGAGGGTTTTACATGAAAAGAACGAGTGGAAATACAACATTGTGTCAGTCCTTCTTTCCTTCCTTCCTTCCTTCTTTCGTTCCTTCCTTTCTTACTTCCATCCTTCCATCTTTTCATCCATTATCCATCCAGCTATCCTCCCTCCATTCCGTCCTTCTTTTCTTACTTTATCCATACATAAATATATATATATATATATATATATATATATATATATTCTATCTATATATACACAATACATATATATTCATAGTACATATATGTATATATTTTATCTATATTTACAGTACATATATATTTACATATTTGTATATTTGATATATGTACATATATATATATATATATATGTATAGAGAGAGAGAGCGAGAGAGAGAGAGAGATCCTATTGCAGCTCCCTTAATAAGAACACATGAAGGGTGAACCCTGAAGTCAAATGACTTAATAGAGTTTATGAAGATAACATTTAGAAACTGTTTTAAACTCTCAGATATATGACTTTGTGGGAGGAGCCCTTACTTAAAGGAAACTGATGTTTGAGCCATTTGTTGTATTTTGTGGTGGACATCTTCTAAGTAAGATTTTTATTTTGTGACTACAACTCCATACTGTCCGTGCTCACACAACTAATAAAGTTTAGAGAGAGAAAAAAATCACAATGTTGATTTGAAATGAACCATCTGGAAGGTCCGAGCCTTCAATCTACCAGCAGCTGAAGGAATGTGTGTGTGTGTGTGTGTGTGTGTGTGTGTGTGTGTGTGTGTGTGTGTGTGTGTGTGTGTGTGTGTGTGTGTGTGTGTGTGTGTGTGTGTGTGTGTGTGTGTGTGTGTGTGTGACGTGTAAGTGTGAGAGCAAGTTGTTCAGTGATCCTTAAAAATCTCCCTCATGTAAATTGATAGTACACCTTCTTGATTGTGCGTTTGCCGTGTGTGTGTGTGTGTGTGTGTGTGTGTGGGTGGGGGTGTGTGTGGGTGTGTGGGTGTGTGGCCTGTGTAAGTTAAGAAGCGGCCTCTCTGACCTTTGACCTCTGCCATCAGCCTCAGCCTAACCAGATGCTGTAAAACAAAACGTTTTTTAAGGCTCTTCGTATATTTCGGCCTCCTGACGTTCGGAGCTCCTCATCGGACGCTTGTTTACTCATTTGTTTGATTATTGTTATTTGTTTAGTTTCTTTTGACACTTTCTGAAGTCCCTTTGAGGTTAAAATGCTTAATATTACTACGATTGTTTGAGGGGAAGTTCTTTAAATCTCATGTTTTAATATCGAGAGCTTTAAGGGAAGCACTTAGTAAAGTACTTAATACAACTTAGTAAAGTACTTAATAAATTACGTGATACAATTTAATAAAGTTCATAATAAAGTACTTAACAATATTTGGTAGAGTACCAGTAAATTACTTAGTAAAACCTTATAAAGTACATAATAAATGACTTAATAATACTTAGTAAAGTTCTTTACTTGACACTGAGTTTATTTCCTGGAGTCACTTCACTTCACTTCTTCTTTGTTTGTTTGCCTTTCCTGCGACAAACACACACACACTCACGGAC
>CM070093.1:8337500-8355000 GCA_036178185.1 Liparis tanakae
TTATAAATGAACGAGTAATCACTTCAGACAGCGTGTATTTTAGAGACTTAAGACAACTTCACACAGAGCTGTGTTTTCAAGGAGGCTCCTACCTATAAAGTGCCAGGGAGGTATTTAATATTGTGTATGATAAATTGTTTCTTCAGTGAAACATCCAGATTAGTAAAAAGAAAAAGGTGTATTTGGGACACCATCGGTCCTGTCATCTTTAACATTGAACAACAAACACAACAGGGTAACACGTGGCCTTGGTAAACTGCACTGCCATTCAAATATGTCATGTTCAAGTGCAAAGACTTAAAATGCAAACAAAAACAGGAAGATCTCTGCTACTTAAGCTGAATTGTGCCCAATCATCTTTGACTTTCAGACAATTGCTGACACAGACAAGCATGTTCACATTTTCTGGAGCCCAAGCTGCTCTCCTCTCCTCTTGGATTCAGTCATTGCACAGAGTACAGGAACACAGGCAACACAATGTGTTCTCTGCATTCAACCCATCCTTAGTTATTAAGGAGCAGTGGGCTGCAGTGATGCGCCCACGGACCAGTGGTAGCTGGGGTTCACAGGTGTTTCTTTACTATTCATGCAAGCTTCTCGTGTGTGCTGCCTTCTTGACCACCAATGTAGTGGACAGTCCCCCATCTGCAATGGTGGCTCCACTCTGTAACGGTCCAGAGCTTTGTCGATGAACTCCTCCTTTCTTCTTCTGAATCTGTATCAGCAGAGGCCAAGAAGAAGGAATACATCCTCTGCCCTGCACAGGTTCAGAACACATCCCATCTTTGTCCTCTAGCATGAGGTTGCGCAGTAAAGCCTCACCTCTGTCCTCGTTGGGAAGGCACTTCAAGTCCTAAAACTGGGGTCACACAGTGTCAAAATGTTCAGCATCTTCAGATTGGTATTCTCTTTGCTTATGACAAGGTCTGCAGTCAAGGTGTCTTTGGATGTCACCACATAGATGTGATCATCATCCGATGACTCCATCCCTCTGGAAAGGTGGCACAAGGCTGCTCAGACCACTGAACAGGAAACACACTGCTCTGCTCCCAGTAGTTCAGTCACACATCTGCAAAAAAAGGTGCAGGCAAGTTTTAATAAGGACCTTAAACCAATCACTTTCACACACAGGATGGGGAAACAGAGAATACTAGCAGAGTGGAAGCAAAAGTGGAGAGAGTTAGAGAGAGAGAGCATAGAGTAGAATGTAGGCCCGACTCAAAGAAAAAGACGGTCGGAGGGAGAGCACACACATACACACTGAGACAGAGAACAAGGTACACTCCAGGTCCACACTCAGAACACATTAGCAAAGGGAGGGTATAAGTAGCCCTACACATATAAACATGCACCAAAAAAACAGAGAAATGGCATGAGAGAAAGAGAGAGAAAGAGAGAGAGAGTGGGGGTAGGCGACATCGAGTACAAATATAGGCCCTATCAAAAAGAAAGGGAGAGCAGAGACACAGATGGAATGAGAGAAGTCGGGAGAAGAGTAGCTTAGGCCATACGCAGAAAATACTAGCAGAGGAAGTGAGTAAGTAGGTAGGCCTGGATAGATAGATAGATAGATAGATAGATAGATAGATAGATAGATAGATAGATAGATAGATAGATAGATAGATAGATAGATAGATAGATAGATAGATAGATAGATAGTGTAGTATATTTTCATTTACTGTTTAATGTTAGATTATCCAAAAATGCCAGTCAGGGCTCAACGTTCAAATGACATGTATAGACTGTGCCCTGGCCTTGAGCGATCACACCACTAGGTTGCAGGGGTGGGGGCTAGATAAGTTCTAGGACATTGCTTGTTGTTCACCTGTCCTTTATTAGGGCCCAAAGGCCGTTAAAGATATGAACATGGGGGTCCAACGGGTCTGGGCTCAAACTTAGTTGATCAGTCTTAGAATGAGGTGATTATGCCTGCATAGGATTGGTCCACGAAGGCCGATAACAATGTACTCCACCTCTTTTGTTGTGTATAAAAAGTATACTATAATGTATGTTCGGCAGACTTTCTCAATTCGGTGCCTGAAAGATCTCCAAACAGCCTGCAGGCGTTTCTTTCCTGACTTGTACTTAAAAGGAATAAAACCAATATTCTTGCTCAGTGCGGTGTCCTCAAACTTCTTTTTTTCATTAATCTCCTCAACCCACTCCAAGATTGGAAAGCAGTAAACGACAATAGATAGATAGATAGATAGACAGAGATAGAGATAGAGAGATAGATATACACTCAGATGTTAGACGAACAGAAAGTGTCTGTATATAGAACAAATAGATAGATACATGTTTATGGGCCGACCTCTTGCTCTGCTGAATCCGTTTGATCATCTCCACGCCACAACTCCACCGGGTGGCACCATCTTGAACTAGTGACTCTTCCTGCTGTCCTTGTGCAGTTCGCTGTGCCTTCAGCTCTCGGTCATCTGACCGGCTGCGTTTCAAGTGACCGACAATCTTCCGACATTTAGCCAAAAACTGTCTTTAGGGCAACAGGCATGGTCCTTTGCAGACTGTGTGCTGCGCAGGGTGGATGCTGAAAGGGAAGCAGCCTGTTGCTTCTATGGTAGCTTAATTCAGCTCGACAAACGCTACACACTACTTTGGTTTTGACGATATATGTATCTAAATATTGGGCAACTCTGTTAGGGCCTTGAACACATCGCAGTCCCAGTGGCCTCTTGATGAGTTCAGTAGGATTCATCGTGGTTTGGCAATTCCAAAAATATCGATATTGATAAAATAACCGACCAATCAGAGCGCTGTTGGGCCAGCGCGTCTTCAAGAGTTGAGCTGCTGGTTTGCTTTCATGAGTTTTACTTTATTTCACAAACGTTTTCTAGGTTGCCAAATACACCCGGCTGGCCGTAAAGTTGGCGTTGACGTTGTCATTGACGTTGTCATTGACGTCATTGTCAATGGTGCTGGTGTTGACGTTGTCAATGACATTGCCATTGGCAGTGTCAATGAAGTTGGCGTTGTCAATGACATTGGTGTTGATGTTGTAATTGGCGTCATCATTGTCATTGGCGTTGGCGTTGAGGTTGACGTTGTCATTGACGTTTGCATTGGCGCTGACATTGTCGCTGGTGCTGACGTTGCCGTTGCCGTTGACGACGTTAACGTCAACGTTATTGCCGATGACACTGTCATTGCCGTTGAAGTTGTCATTGGCGTTGACTTTGTCATTGGCGTTTACGTTGGCATTGACGTCGACGTCATTGGCGTTGACGTTGTCATTGGCGTTGTCGTTGTCATTGGCGTTATCGCTGGTGCTGACATTGTCAGGATCTGGAGTTTGTGTTTCGTTTTATGTCTTGTTTTGAAGTCTGTCATCTTGTCTCCCTGTGATTGTCTGCCGTGATCCTGATTGTTTCCTCCTGTGTGATTGCTACGCCCCGCCCTCATTGTGTCCACCTGTGTCTTGTTCCCCATTGTCCAATCACCTCTCACCTTGCCTGTGTATGTAAACCCTGTTCGTCTCATTCCCGGTGTGGCTTCGTATTGTTTGGTCCGTGTTTTTGTTGTTCTGTATCATTTCAAAAGTCATAGTTCAAAATTAAATATTGTTTTTGCATCATGTCGGCGATTGGGTCCTATCTCGTTGCGACATCCGTGACCGTTCGTGACAGACATTGGGGTTGATGTTGTCATTGGCATTTACGTTGGTATTGACGTTGACGTCATTGGCGTTGTCATTGGCGTTGACGTTGTCGCTGGTGCTGACATTGGGGTTGACATTGTCATTGGCGTTGTCGTTGTCATTGGCGTTGGCGTTGACGTTGTCGCTGGCGTTGACATTGGGGTTGATGTTGTCTTTGGCGTTGACGTTGTCTTTGGCGTTGACGTTGGCATTGACGTTGACGTCATTGGCGTTGACGTTGTCGCTGTTGCTGACATTGGTATTGACGTTGTCTTTGGTGTTGTCTTTGTCATTGGCGTTGTCGTTGCCATTGGCGTTGGCGTTGACATTGGGGTTGACGTTGTCTCTGGTGCTGACATTGGCGTTGAGGTTGTCATTGCCGTTGGCGTTGGCGTTGAGGTTGTCATTGTCGTTGGTGTTGGCGGTGGCGTTGGCGGCCTGCTCTTCACAGCGAGGTCTCACACTTATCAGGCGGATGCCTGACATCCTGCAGCGTCACAAAATCACGACACACCAACTCTCCGTGCGTTCGGACCTGCCCGACGATTCACCTGCGCCGCCACATCATCATCGCCGCCGCCGTCTCTTCGTGATTCAAGTCGCACACACACACTCCCACATGTGTGTTTGTGTGTGCTGTGAGTCACTGTGTGTGTCCTCGCCATATTTATTTGATGCTCGTCCATATTTGTTCCGTGTGCAGGCGTGTGTGTGTGTGTGTGGTGTGTGTGTGCGTTTCCCAACCCGACTGCAACCACATTACTGTGTGTGTGTGTGTGTATGTGAAAGTGTGAATTGAACAGAGCTGTGACCAGATGGGCTCTGTAGATCAGGTTACCTGTTTATAGAGCAGCATCTGTCCACCCTGTCAATCAAACACAGAGAGGAGGGGGGGGGGGAGTGGGAAAGGATGACAAGAAAGAGAGAGAGAGAAGAGGAGATGTAACATATTTTGATGAACAGTTTGTCCGTCAGTGTGTGTGTGTGTGTATATATATATATATATATATATATATATATATATATATATATATATATATATTGGCATGTTTAATGTTGATATGATCAGCTGGCAGGTGGTTATTTAAAATGTTACGACCTCAAAGTTTAAAGGATAGTTTTGTTTTTATTCGGTAGGAATTTAAATAAAAGTTTTACCCGCTCCGAATTAAAAATGCTGACCACCAGGGGGCGACTCCTCTGGTTGTATAGAAGTCAATGCTTCATGTGTTGAAGCTGCATTCTCTCTTTCGCGTCATCTTTTTTCTCCCCCTCTTTCTCTTTTTCATCCACCACCTCACCAAGTCCTCCTCCTCTCTCTCCTCCTTTTTCTTGTTTCACCTCCTTTCCTTGAATTTGTCAAAGTATGCTTACTTTTTTTATCTTCGTCCTTTTTTCCTTTTTTGCCTCCTTCTTCCTCTTCTCCACCGTTGTCATTAGTCACCTGTTCCTCCTCCTCCTCCTTCTCCTTCTCTTTTCCTCCCTGTTGGTCATCTTGCTCTTTCTCCTCCTTCTCTTCTTAACCTTTTTTCCCTCCTCTTCATCCTCCTTATCATCCTCCTCGCCTACTCTTCACCTCCTCCTTTCCCATATTTTCTCTCCTCTTTGTTTTCATCCACCTGCTATTCTTCCTCCTGCTTTTCCTCATCCAACACCTCTCCTACTCTTTCCCTCCCTCTTTTCCCCTCCATCGTCCTCCTTCTCTCTTCCTTCCTTTCTGTCTTCATCCTCCCACTCTTTAAATCCCCTCCTCCTCCTCCTGCTTCTCCTCTTTTCTCCTGCACCTACTTCTCCTCATCCTCCTCTTTTTGATGTTCCTCTCCAGCCCCTCACCTGTCCCCTTCTCTCTCATCCTCCTCTTTACCTTCTTGTTTTTCATTCTACTCAAAATGTCTCTCCTCTGCATCGTCATCTTCTTCCTCCACCTCCTGCTCCTCCTCCTCCTGTCCATGTTGTTCTTTGTGTTTTTTTAGATAATTATGTTCTCCTCCTTCAGGAAAATCAATGAAAATATTTTCATCTTTTCCTTTTCTCTCTTTTCTGTCTTTCTCTCTCTTTATTTTCTCGCCTGTATTTTTCTAAAATAAAACTTTATTCGTACCGAGAAATCGATGCGGAAATCGATCCTCCTCCTCCTCCTCCTCCTTGCCGTCTCCCCACCGAGCAAATCTGTCTTTTCATCGCTCTGAAATCAATACTAATATTTTCCTCTTTTTATGTCTTTCTCTCTCTCTCCCTCTCTTCTCCTCCTCCTCCTTCTCCTCCTCCTCCTCCCCCTTCTCGTTTCCTCTTTGTCTCTTTACCTCAAATGTGTTTTTCTCTGCGAAACCGATGCAAATATTTCTCCTGTTTTTCTCTCTCTCACTTTCTCTCTCTCTCCCTCTCTATCCTTATATCTCTCTCTCTCCCTCTCTATCCTTATATCTCTCTCTCTCCCTCTCTCTCTCCCATTCTCGCCCAGCAGCCGTCATTATGCGGGTGATTGCTGCGTTTAGCCTGGTAATTGAAATAATGAGAGAAGATTACCTCGCCCGCTTTTAGTCACCTCTCTAATCCACCAATCAGCTGTCAGCAGGTTGAGATAGAGGTGTGTGTGTGTGTGTGTGTGTGTGTGTGTGTGTGTGTGTGTGTGTGTGTGTGTGCGTGTGTAACGTATATGTGTAGATATGGATGTTTGTTGTGTTTGATGTGCGTTACATCGACGGCAAAGATTCAGGAAAATCAATAACGCTGTTTTCCCTCAACACGCTCGCCACAAACAACAAACCAGTGTGTGTGTCTGTGTGTGCGTGTGTGTGTGTGTGTGTGTGTGTGTGTGTGTTTGTGTATCTGGCACAGACGCCATCTTTGATTCATCCTTCTAAGTCCTGTATTGTTATTTTTGTCCCATATTTCACAATTCTTTGGGAGAACAAAATGGCTTCCGTCTTCAGGTTGGAGAACACCGTTGTCGTGGCGACTGAGAAGGGGTCAAAGGTCACGATCCAGACAGGGAGAACATCACAGGCCACCTCGTCTCTTGGAAAACTGGGTGAATAACTCAACATTATATTTCTATATGTATGTCAGTATATGTTATATATATACATATATATATATATATATATATATATATATATATATACATATATATATATATATATATTATAACATATTATTATATATGTTATTCACGTTTTTGCTGCTTTTGTTTTTGTTTTTGTTGTTTAACTCTCTGTTGATGTTTTGGTTGTTGATGTGTTTTTTTATTGAAGAGCAACTCCTTTTGCTCTTTTTCCACCTTTTTAATCTTCCTCCTCGTCCTCCTTCTCCTCAACCTCTTCTTAGCTCTCTACCTCTTCCTCCTCCTCTTCTTCCTCTTTCTCCTCCTCTTCCTATCCCCCCTCCTCCTCCTTGTTCTCCTCCTCATCCCCTTCCTCCTCTTCCTCCTCCACCTCTGCCTCCTCCTCCTCCTCTTCTTCCACCTCTTCCTCCTTCTCCTCTTCCTCCTCCTCCTCTTCCTCCTCGTCCTCCAGCCAGCCGAGGAGGCCACGAAGGTCTTTGTTCCCCTTCTCCCCCCCCCCCCTCCCCCGCCGGGATAAGCTTTTAGCCGCGTCCATAGCCGCGTGGCTAACCCGCCGCCGCTCTCCACCGGCTCCTCACGCTGTTTCAGCCAAATGGCGCCACACAACACCGTATAATTAAGAGCTCCGAACGCGAGCGGGCAAATGCAAAGCAATTTGGGACGAGGCGAGAGAGAGAGAGAGAGAGAGAGAGAGAGAGAGAGAGAGAGAGAGCCGCGGTGAGCAAATGGCGGTTTCAATCTAATTGGGCCATATCAATTTATTTCACATCTCTGAATGTCACGCCTTGAAGGGAAGCTAACTGCATTAGCATACGCGGCGCGGCGTGTTTTTACGTCGGCGGCTGAGTGTGGCCGAAATAAATGGAGACGGAAATAAATACGGGAGGAGAGCCAAATAAGCCAAATGCCAGCGCCGGTTCCCTCCACGGCGAGAGGCAACGCAACTGAACCGAGGTCCTGATGGAGAGCTTTCAGACGCAGGCGGGGGGGGGGGCTGACATTTGAGTTTGAAGAGAAAAGACGAGACGATCAACTCAGCAGCAACAACGACCAGCAACGACCAGCGATACATCAACCAGCAACAACGACCAGCAACGACCAGCAACGACCAGCAACGACCAACGATACATCAACCAGCAACAACGACCAGCAACGACCAGCAACGACCAGCAACGACCAGCGATACATTAGCCAACCAGCAACTACAATCAGTAATACATCAACCAGCAATGACCAACAAAGTTAAAAGATAAAGTTATGAGTTAAAGTTAAAGTTAAAGTTAAAAGTTAAAAGTTAAAGATAAAGATTAAAGATGACAACTTAACTGGTTCAATCTTCTGGAAGTTATATTCCTCCTCTCTTCATCACTCGTTCCCCTCCACCTCTTTCCAAGAGGCTTCTCTTCAACTCCCAAATATAAATGTTATAGTCGCCTCTCCATCTTCTTCTCTGTTGACCTCCTTATCCTCCTCATACTCCTCTTCCTCCTCTTCCTCCTCTTCCTCCTCCTCTTCCTCCTCTCCCTCTTTTGCTGTTGATGGCTTTTCAATTCAATCCAATTAGAAGTACTTAATTCTCAAGGGTTTAAAGTTCATCTCTCTGTCTCTTGTTCTCCCTCTTCTACGCCCAATTGTTTTTTACCTTCACACATGCGCATTCACACACACACACACACACACACACACACACATAACATGTTCTGCTATGCTATTTGAAGTCATTACCAGAGGAGTGTTTAGCAAACAGCAGCTAAGAGCAGTTTGACATTTGACTCTGACAGACCTCGTTTGTCCTCTAGGAATGTGTGTACGTGTATCTGTGTGTGTGTGTGTGTGTCTATGTGACAGAAAGTGAGATAGAAAGTGAGGTGTGCATGAGTGTGTGTCTGCATGTATATATATGTGTGTGTGTGTGTGTGTGCGTGTGTTTGTGTGTTTGTGTGTGTGTGTGTGTGTGTGTGTGTGTATCAGGTGAAGTTTGGATTGGATCATGTATCCAGCACTCAGGGCTCAAAGAGACAAAAGAAAGAGAGAGGTCAACAGCAGTGCTCTCTCTCTCTCTCTTTACATTCCTGTGTGGGTGGTGTGTGTGTGTGTGTGTGTGTGTGTGTGTGTGTGTGTGTGTGTGTGTTTGTGTGCGTGTGGTGTGTGTGGTGTGTGTGTGTGGTGTGTGTCAAATCACAGTTGATTGAGAGGTAGCTAAAAGCAGATGAATGTGTGTTAGTTTACAGTAAACAACATCAATAGACTGATATATATATATATATATATGTATGTATATATATGTATGTATATATATATATATATATATATATATATATATATATACACATTTGTGGGGACTTGATGACAGAAAGAGAAACTTTTATTCTTAAATACTGATGAATGAAAAAGTGTCTCCAGCAAAAAGGGCACTTTACTCATCCAGGGCAAAAGGGGCTGGTGCTTGAGCACCACTAGGGCATACATATAATATATATATATACATATTTATTTATTTATTTATTATATATATATTGAAATAAAAACATATATATTCATTCATATATTATATATATATATATATATATATATATATATATATATAAATTTAAATCTTTCTATGAAGTATAAGGTGTGTGTGTGTACACACACTTCATATTTGTGTTGCGTAACTCTTCCTGTATTCATGCTGCACGTAATTCAAAAGTTGTACATTTAATACATTAGCATTTCCTTGAGTGATGCTAATCTTATTGGCCCTGTTTCCCTCCTTGTTTACACACACTGCTGATGTAAACATGATATTTTTTTGAAGCATTAAAACTTCGCTGCTCAGTCGGTTCTGTGTATTAACAGACCTGTCAATCACTTAAAAACACAGGAGCCATTGCAGCAATGCGGCAATCACTCAACATGCTTTTGTTCATTACAACTTGACATTTATCAGACATGCAACATAATGTCATGCTCCACATGAAGCAATCATGGTAATAATACAGTTAAATACAGCCCGGCCCGCCGGTCGGCGCCGTGCACCTGCTCGCCATTGTGTCGCACGCGGCGCCTCGTCTGCGCCGCGCGCGACCTTCTGATTATAGCTGTTATTTATACGATGAGGTGAAGTGTGTGATCTCGCTGTGTTTGTTAGCGGCTTCGTGTAAAACATCCTTCATGTGGAGTGTTGCTCTTAATATTTTCCACTCTGAGAATATCTCGCAATACACGTGACGTGATTGACCCTGAGGACATTAATGTGAGCTGATGACAGGGGGCGGTGGGAGCTGCAGACCCTCTCCTCACCACCAGGGGCGACTCCTCTGGTTGTGTAGAAGTCTATGCATCACGTGTTGAAGCTGCACTCAAAACCAAGATGGCGGAGACAGAAAGGAAGATGGCGAGTGTGCGTGTGTGTGTGTGTGTGTGTGTGTGTGTGTGTGTGAATGCCTCTATTAGTAAACCACAAATCCTTCCTCGTTCCATCACCGTTGCGTCTCTTTGAAGTGGAGGTGGAAAGCCGAGCCCGGCATTAGCCGCCTCGTTCGCCCCAGGGCCCGACACTAATACGAGAACGCTCCGCTACGAACAATACCGCCTTTACATTCATTACACAGAGCCATCAGTCAATGTTTAAACTGCAGTGTGTGTGTGTGTGTGTGTGTCTGTGTCTGTGTCTGTGTTTGTGTCTGTGTGTGTCTGTGTATGTGTGTGACATGGAGATCACACACCAGCATTCACACACCACATGATACCTGTGGATAGATACACATATTTGTATTCATTGTTCCTGGTGGATAATATAATACACACACACACACACACACACGAGTAAATCTCCCACGTGTCCCCGTTAGCACGTTAGCGAGGACTTCGCCCGTCGATCTGGACATGATTTCGGCGACTTCGCGGTTACAGTTTGTGAACGTCGTACGTGGAACGTTTGGCTCCACGTACGCTTTGCTCCTCGTTGTTTATGAACCAAGATGGCCGCCGGAAAAAATCCCCCGAACTCGAGTCTTCAAAACTTGCACAAACCAACGACAACGTAACGACGACTTCGTCCACTTCTCAAACAACTTACCGACTTCTGTTGAGAACAACATTAACATCGCTGTGTGTTATTGAAGGTTTCTGGTTTTATTTAGGTTTTATTAATTAAAATTCCAAATCTTTAACAAGTACTTTTATTAAGTTACACAAGACGTGATGAGGCTGCACTTTCATTGAAATGTATGCTAAAACCTACACGCACACACACACACACACACACACACACACACATAGACAAATCCACATTGACATACACACACAGAGACACACACACATACACACACATAGACACACACACAGAAACACACACACACTCACACACCTGCTCTGGTGGATCAGGTTCAGGTCTCATAAAAGTCGACATGTCGGCTCATTTCTTCTCCTCCCTCAAATTTACCCCTCCGTCTCCTTTGTTGTCTAACTTTCCTCCCCTACGAGGCGACTTCAGCCCACACAAACATGACAGCCGACGCACACACACACACACACACACACACACACACACACACACACACACGGTGTAAGATGTCACCTAAGTCGCTGTAATTACGCCCAGGGTGCTAATAGCGTTTCTCTCACCTCTCTGAGAACCAGCCATATTCACGCAAAGACGTGTGTGTCCACGTGTGTGTGTGTGCGCACATGTGTGTGTGCACGTGTGTGTGCACGTGTGTATTGTGTGTGTGTGTGTATGTGCATGTGTGCATGTTTGTGTGTATGGGCACATGTGTGCGTGTGTATGCAATGCATGTGTGTGTGGGTATGTGCACGTGTGTACACGCGTGTGTCTTTGCATGTTCGCGTGTGTATGTGTTTGTCTGCGCCTGTGTGCGTGTGTGTGCATGTGTGTGTGTGCATGTGTGTATGTATTTGTATGTGTGTGTGAGTGCACGTGTGTGCACATGTGTGCACATGTGTGCGTGTGTGTGCATGTGTGTGTCTGCATCTGTGCGTGTGTGCACGTGTGTGTGCACGTGCGTGTGTGTGCTTGTGTGTGTTTGCATATGTGTGCGTGTGTGTTTGCGTGTGTTTGCATGTGTGTGTGTGGGTGTGTATGCACGTGTGTACATGTGTGTGTTTGCATGTGTGTGTGTTTGTGCATGTGTGTGTGCATGTGCGTGTGTGTGCATGTGTGTGTGTTTGCATATGTGTGCTTGTGTGTTTGCATGTGTGTGTGTATGTGTGTGTGTGTATGTGTGTGTCTGCGCGTGTGTGCGTGTGTGTGCGTGTGTGTACATGTGTGTGTTTGCATGTGTGTGTGTGTTTGTGCATGTGTGTGTGCATGTGCGTGTGTGTGCATGTGTGTGTGTGTTTGCATATGTGTGCATGTGTGTTTGCGTGTGTGTGTGCATGTGCGTGTGTGTGCATGTGTGTGTGTTTGCATGTGTGTGTGTGGGTGTGTGTGCACGTGTGTACATGTGTGTGTTTGCATGTGTGTGTGTTTGTGCATGTGTGTGTGCATGTGCGTGTGTGTGCATGTGTGTGTGTGTTTGCATATGTGTGCATGTGTGTTTGCGTGTGTGTGTGTATGTGTGTGTGTGCATGTGTGTGTCTGCGCGTGTGTGCGTGTGTGTGCGTGTGTGTGTGCACATGTGTGCGCGTGTGTGCATGTGTGTGTCTGCATCTGTGCGTGTGTGCACGTGTGTGTGCACGTGCGTGTGTGTGCTTGCGTGTGTGTGTTTGCGTATGTTTGCATGTGTGTGTGTGGGTGTGTGTGCACATGTGTGCATGTGTGTGTTTGCATGTGTGTGTGTTTGTGCATGTGTGTGTGCATGTGTGTGTGTGCATGTGTGTGTGTGTTTGCATATGTGTGTGTGTGTGTGTGTATGTGTGTGTATGTGTGTGTGTCTGCGTGTGTGTGCGTGTGTGTGCATGTGTGTGGGGTGCATGTGTGTATGTATTTGCACGTGTGTGTGTGAGAGCACGTGTGTGCACATGTGTGCACAAGTGTGCGCGTGTGTGCATGTGTGTGTCTGCATCTGTGCGTGTGTGCACGTGTGTGTGCACGTGTGTGTGTGCTTGTGTGTGTGTTTGCATATGTGTGCGTGTGTGTTTGCATGTGTGTGTGGGTTTGTGTGGGTGTGTGTGCATGTGTGTTTCCATGTGTGTGTGTTTGTGCATGTGTGTGTGCATGTGAGTGTGTGTGTGCATGTGTGTGTATTTGCATAAGTGTACGTGTGTGTGTGTGTGTGTGTGTGTGTGTGTGTGTATGTGTGTGTGTGTGTGGGTGTGTGTGTGTGTGTGTGTGTAAGAGCGCATTAAAGTTATACTTTTGCTATAATTGAATTCTTCCTTTTGAAAGTTAAGATCCAAATAAAGTCAAATAAAATCTTCAAAACAACAGATTCTGCATCGAATAATATTTACAGGTTCATAAGTGTATATATAGATATAAATGAAATACATAAACATGTTTCAGTTAAATGAATCAGCACGTTGTCTTTCTACATGGAGAGAAAACACATCTAATAACTGAGTTTTCTCTCCATGCTAACAGTTTCCCTCCGTTTCCAGTCTTTGTGCTAAGCTAAGCTAACTGTCAGCAGACACTACTCATCACATATTACAAGTATTTATGTGTAGTTTATGTGTAATAGTAAAGATAGAATGACTTTAATAATTTCCCAATGTGGGATCAATAAAGTCCATTTATACATGTATTTAATGTGAATACTTCATGTGAATACTTCATGTGAATACTTCATGTGAATACTATATGTGAATACTGCATGTGTATACTTCATGTTTCAAACAGTCATCAGACAAAGCTCTCATTCATTAAGAGAAATGTTCTTCCTCTTTCACAACTCACCTGTCAGACACACACACAGACACACAGACACACACACACACACACACACACACACACACACACACACACACACTCACACACGCGGTGTGTATCGGTTTCAGACAGGTATGTCCTGACACACACAGTTGGCAAACAGACCACAACACCAACATCTGCTTCAGTCTCTGTTGACGTGTTCACACCTTCATGGAGCCTCCAGGCCCGGTCCATGTGAGACCTAGACCTCTTTCAGAGACCAGACCACCATGGACCACACCCAGATCCAGTAGAGACCAGTCCACTTTGGAGACACTACCACTTTAGTCCACAGGGGGCGACAGAACCAACACAACGGAAAAGTTCATTCTAGTAGCTTTACGTACGATTAATTTATGTAGGTACTTATAATATGTTACGGTGTGGTACTAGTACTCCAGTACAGGATCAGAGTACATTTCCCAGATTTTATTCAAACAATGTTCAGGTGAAATTATAATAATTAAACTTTAATGATGAAACTCCTATTCCTCCCCACTTATCTCCTCTTCCTCCTCCATGTTTTCCCCCCTCCCACCGACGGTTGACCTCTAACCTCCGTCTCCTCGCGTTGAGAGGTGTGTTTGTTTCGCTGGCCGGCGCCGCCGTGTTTGTTTCACAGCGGCTCCGTTTCCTGTCTTCAGTCTGACACCTCCGACGCTGCGGTCATGAAATCTGAGAAATTAATCAGAGCTATTGTTCTCCGCCGAGCGTGTGTGTGTGTGTGTGTGTGTGTGTGTGTGTGTGTGTGTGTGTGTATCAGTTTCTCTGTGTTTGGTTTTGTTTATACTGTGTCTCTCATGACTACAAAACAAGCGCTCTTTGTTTGTGTGTATTCGGTGTGTACTCTGTGTAGTTTCATACTGTGTTGCCCTCAGTACACGACTTGTGATTTCTCGTTAGTAAACAAACGATAAACAAGCGGATTCACACTTTTTACTGAACTATATCTCATAAGTACATGTTGTATTTATACATTTTAGAGGTAAACATTGTACTTTATACTTCAACACATCTCAGAAGTCAATATTGTACTTTTTAAAGTAAATATATCTCAGAGCTACATGTTGTACTTATGTTACTGTACAACATCACCGTCATGACCAGAGCCCGGTCCCCCACTGACCCTCATGACCAGAGCCCGGTCCCCCACTGACCCTCAGGACCAGAGCCCGGTCCCCCACTGACCCTCAGGACCAGAGCCCAGTCCCCCACTGACCCTCATGACCAGAGCCCGGTCCCCCACTGACCCTCAGGACCAGAGCCCGGTCCCCCACTGACCCTCATGACCAGAGCCCGGTCCCCCACTGACCCTCAGGACCAGAGCCCGGTCCCCCACTGACCCTCAGGACCAGAGCCCAGTCCCCCACTGACCCTCATGACCAGAGCCCGGTCCCCCACTGACCCTCAGGACCAGAGCCCGGTCCCCCACTGACCCTCAGGACCAGAGCCCAGTCCCCCACTGACCCTCATGACCATAGCCCGGTCCCCCACTGACCCTCAGGACCAGAGCCCGGTCCCCCAGTGACCCTCAAGATCACAACACGGGTCAATCTTCACTTTAAATACACTTAATTGTTCACTTTAAACTCACATAACACTGTTTATATTATATTCTACTGTACTGTTGTTGATTGTTATTGACCAATGTTGCGCAACCCGCCATGACACATTCCTCTCTCTCCCTCTCCCTCTCTCTCTCTCCCTCTCCCTCTCTCTCTCCCTCTCTCTCTCTCTCTCCGGTGACCTGAACTCGGCTCTGTTTACACACACTGCTCTCTCTAACTACGTGTGTGTTGTTCTTTCCCCAGGATACTACAAAACAAGCGCTCCCTTCACGTCTCTGTGTCTGTTGACATACCTCCTTCTTCTAAATTACCTGTGTGTGTGTGTGTGTGTGTGTGTGTGTGTGTTTATGTGTGTGTGTGTTTTATCTCCTTTTCTCAACACAAACCAAGCGCTCCTCCTCCCTGTCCCAGCCGACTTGTTGACATACTTTGTGCCTCTAAGTACATGTGTATGTTTTCACAGTGTTTCCTTTCTTTGGGTACAACAAAACAAGCGCTCCTCTCTTGAACATGACAGCTCGCTCTAAAGCTAATGTCGCCCTCGGGGGGAGGGGAGGGGAGGGGAGTGAAGAGGAGAAGGAGGAGGAGATGATTCATAACGACCTGCCATCCTGTCAACACACACACACACACACACGGCCTGGAGGCACAATAGGTGCAGTTGCTTTTAAGGGTGAGTCCAACCTGGATCGTCTTACCTTCCCTCTCTCTCTCTCTCTTCAAGTCATTTGTCCTCCCCCCCCTCCTCCGCCATCATTAACAGCTAAAGTTACTTCCCCCCCCCCCTTCACTTCACCTCTCTCCCCTCGACCTGCAGATCCCCCCCCTCCAAGCTAAACACACTCATCCCTGTCTTGAGTGTGCGTGTGTGTCCATAGGTATTTCTGTGCGTGTGTTACCTGCTAACTACAACAACAAAAAAGTTCTTATTTTTTAAGGGTGAAGATCGCAAACGTCACCTGTGTGATGGTCCTGTGAATGTCTGTGATGGTCCTGTGAACATCACCTGTGTGATGGTCCTGTGAATGTCTGTGATGGTCCTGTGAACATCACCTGGGTGATGGTCCTGTGAATGTCTGTGATGGTCCTGTGAACATCACCTGGGTGATGGTCCTGTGAATGTCTGTGATGGTCCTGTGAACGTCACCTGGGTGAAGGTCCTGTGAACGGTCCTGTGAACGTCACCTGTGTGATGGTCCTGTGAATGTCTGTGATGGTGCTGTGAACGTCACCTGTGTGATGGTCCTGTGAACGTCTCCTGGGTGAAGGTCCTGTGAATGTCTGTGATGGTGCTGTGAACGTCACCTGGGTGAAGGTCCTGTGAACGTCTGTGATGGTGCTGTGAACGTCACCTGTGTGATGGTCCTGTGAACGTCTCCTGGGTGAAGGTCCTGTGAACGTCCGTGATGGTGCTGTGAACGTCACCTGGGTGAAGGTCCTGTGAACGTTTGTGATGGTGCTGTGAACGTCACCTGGGTGAATGTCCTGTGAACGTCTCCTGGGTGATGGTCCTGTGAACGTCTCCTGGGTGAAGAACTATAAAGTCAAATACCCTCTCGGTGCAGTGTGCAGCAGCTGAAGCTTCTCCAGGTGATCTTCACCTTAATTAATGACTCAGACCAGCGACCCCCCCCCCCATGTCCCCTCCCCCTCCCCCCCCCCCCCCTCTGTAAACACCAGTTTGGTGGGAAAGTTTGGTTCATCCGTCTCTTCCTGTCAGGTAAGATGAGACGAGGAGGACCATCCATCTTCATCTGCTGGGGATCAATGTCACACTGCTTCTTCTCCTTCTTCTTCTCCTTCTTAAAAAATAATCTAATAGATTAGTACTAAATAACAAAACATCCATCTCAGGCGTGACTGGGGGGTAGTAAGTGTAAAGTAGAAATACTTGAGTGAAGTACCTGAGAGTACCTGCATGTACCTGAGCGTATCTGAATGGACCTGAATGGACCTGAGTGTACCTGTGTGTACCTGAGAGTATGTCTGTTTACCTGAGAGTACATGTGTTTACCTGAGTGTACCTGAGTGTACCTGTGTGAGAGGTTCAGGTGCTCGGTGTGTCTCGGGTCATGTGGGTGTCAGGCCCACCAGGTGCTCAGGATTAGTGTCGTACCTTGAAGGGAAGCCGGCGCTTATCAGCAGGAGACGACCGAAAACACCAGATTAAAGTCTGAGATGAAGATTCACTCCGGGAGTCTCTGAGGGAGGAACCGCTCGGCGGAGACGGGGTAAGCTTGTTTCATTTAAATATAAAGTATTTTCTTCCCCTCGGATTCTTTGAGTCCAGAGAAAGGGAACTTCAGCGTCTGTGAACTTATCTCAAATGACTTGTCACTTACGTAAATAATTCAATTTTG
>CM070093.1:8360000-8362500 GCA_036178185.1 Liparis tanakae
AGAAGTACATTTTAATATACAAAGTTGAGGTACTTTATACTTTTTGTGTTTTTGTCTTTAATAAACAAAATGCTAATCTCTGTATATAGATGAGATGTATTGTTTACAGGAAGTTGTGAACGAAGTTTTCTTAAGTAAAAAGCAGAAATACTAAAAGTTCTGCATTAGAAAGTGACTGAGGAATGTTTAACTGGTCCTCAGTGTAGTCCTGATCCTCTATAGACCTCAGTGTAGTCCTGGTCCTCTATAGACCTCAGTGTAGTCCTGGTCCTCTACAGACCTCAGTGTAGCCCTGGTCCTCTACAGACCTCAGTGTAGTCCTGGTCCTCTACAGACCTCAGTGTAGTCCTGGTCCTCTACAGACCTCAGTGTAGCCCTGGTCCTCTACAGACCTCAGTGTAGTCCTGGTCCTCTACAGACCTCAGTGTAGCCCTGGTCCTCTACAGACCTCAGTGTAGTCCTGGTCCTCTACAGACCTCAGTGTAGTCCTGGTCCTCTACAGACCTAAGTGTAGTCCTGGTCCTCTACAGACCTCCATAAGTAAATAGATCATCAGAGAGAAGATGGTTTGGTTTTTCAGACTCCAGCAGGGCCTCCAGGATAGACCAGTCCAACATGGACAGAACCAACATTACTACTGGAGTCCACAGGGGGCGCCAGAACCATCACTACCACTTTAGTCCACAGGGGGGGCGACAGAACCAACACTACCACTTTAGTCCACAGGGGGAGACAGAACCAACACTACCACTTTAGTCCACCGGGCAGACAGCATCAACACTACCACTTCAGTCCACAGGGGGCGCCAGAACCAACACTACCACTTTAGTCCACAGGGGGCGCCAGAACCAACACTACCACTTTAGTCTACAGGGGGCACCAGAACCAACACTACCACTTTAGTCCACAGGGGGCGACAGAACCAACACTACCACTTTAGTCCACAGGGGGCGACAGAACCAACACAACATGAACATTCCTTCTTTCTAGTAACTTTAAGTAAAAGCATCATAAAATATGTAAAGTACCAAAAGGTTTCCTTAAGCAGGACAATAAATACTTTAGTATTGAATTACTTTTAATGACTTTAGTTGTAACTAAAGAGACGATGCAGTGTCTGTTAAATTATTAAATAAACAAACTGTCAATAAGCGTGTCGAGCTGGTCACTGAGGCTCCGGAGCCGTCGGTCGGATTCATCGGGAACGTTTGCTTCTAATTTAATTTCCGTCAAATATTAGTTGAGATGTTTGATTCCTCTGAAAAGATTCCCTCCCGTCTCCCGGAACGTTTTCATCGGCTCGAAACCAAAGATAACTTTGTCCAAAAAAAGCTGAAATATTTATTTAAATTAAAAAAGAAAGAAAATGTGTTCACGCTGGACTCCTCGTCCGCCCGAGAGATTTCACGATGCATTCGTTTGTAAGAACGAGAAAGGGAACTCTCATTTACATGTCACAAGGTTGTTCTTGTGTGTTTTGAGATTTTGGTTGAAATGTGCACAACATTTACACGAACACAGCAGCTGTGTCTCAGAGGAAGAGGAGGAGGAAGAGGAAGCTGAATCCGAGGTTCATTCTGTTTCTTCTGGAGCTTTTTCGAGACGTTTGACGTCTCCGGTTCTAAGTCCAACGTCGCTGCAGAAAACATCGTGAACAAACTGTTCCTTCTCTCAGAGCTTTTGTCTCATTAGATCTCCACGAAGAAGAAGAAGAAGAAGAAGAAGAAGAAGAAGAAGAAGAAGAAGAAGAAGAAGAAGAAGAAGAAGACACAAACAGACACACACACACATGCATATATCTCCCCCTCAAAATATACCCACTTAACTCCCCCCCCACACACACACACACACACACACACACACTGCTGTTGCTATTGTCCCGATACTCACGAGCCAATTTCCGAAAACCCGGTTAACAGCCGGCAGAACTCCGAGAGAGACTGACAGCTCTCCGACAAAAGGCCGCTAATATCCGCTGTCAGCCGTGCGGACGCATCTAAAAACGCTGCTAATGTATCGCCGCCGTCGCGGCCCCCTCCCCCCACTCCCCCGCCCCCACCACCCAACTCCACCTCGACAGACGGAAAAGAAGAAGAAGAAAATCTGAATGCTACGCGCATAACAATGCTATAAAAGAAGAAGAGGAGGGGGAGGGGGGGCACTCTTTAATGGCGGCGGGCGGCGAAATAGCGAAACATATTTTGTCTGACAAAAGATTTTGGGGGCGGGGGGGAGTTTTTTCTCGTGTGACGGGATGTTCAATCTCCTTCAGGTGTCAGCGCCTCCACGCGAGGAGGGGAGAGGGTGCCAGACGGGGAGACGTCAAGAACCTGAAGAGCATCCTGAGTAGGCGGTGCACGCTGCAGGCGATAGGGAAAGCTAGCCCACCGATGATGATGATGATGATGATGGTGATGGTGATGGTGATGATGATGATGGTGATGGTGATGATGATGATGGTGATGGTGATGATGGTAATGATAATAGTGCTGCTATTTGC
>CM070093.1:8365000-8410000 GCA_036178185.1 Liparis tanakae
GTCGCCTCCTCCTCCGCCTCCGGTGAATTGGATCATCAACCACATCCCAAGACTCTCACACACACACTCACACACACACACACACACACACACACACAGTTATTAGGTGGAGCAGGTACAGCTGGGACTTGGATTTAAAGACAACACCACCTGGCCTGATGGTAGTCTGTCAGTGATTAACACACACTCGCCACACAAAGACACAGATGCACACACACACACACACACACACACACACACACACAGATTCTTCGTTACTTCGACGTCTCACAGATTAAAACACCAAACACTTTCTTGTCCGGCGGCTGCGACGCACAGACGGCGGCGTGTTGTCTTTTGTGGCTGTTTTATTAATTCATTTAAATTATTTTTATATATAAATATATATTTTTTTATATATATATATATTGTTTTATTGTTATATTGTTATATATATTGTTATATATGTATGATTGATGAATGTGACAGTGAAGTAAATAACAGTGAGTTACGTTACAGACGAGAGAAGTCAACGCTTTGTGGTCGTCAAGATTCAGACGACGGAGAACTTTAAATATCTTTTACTATCTTTATTCATTTAAATATCTTTCATGTTAGGAAAACATTTACACCTGAAACATTAATTATTTTATATTTAAAATAAAAATATTCAGGTGAAACGAACAAACCTGGTTTGTTTATTTCCTGGCTTGTGGTTTAGTTCATCTAGATCCCCGCTGGTCTTCCTTTAGTCCACAGAAAGGATCAAATGTAACAAACAGTCACAGATAGCACAAACAGAATAATAAAGATATTAAAATAGTTTAGTCAGCTTCAGGACCAGCTGTGCAGTGCGTCCAGAGAAGGATCACAAGACTACAAAGACACTGGAAAACATCGAGGGGTTAATGTCATGTGACGATCGTCTTTAATTCTCCTCTAGAGGACGGATTCGTACCTGTATGAAATATGACGAGGCGGTTCATTCTAAGTATTGATTGCACGAAGTATGACAAGAGGAGGTTTGTTGTTGGGGTCGGAGGGTCAGGTGACCTCATGTGACGCTTGTGTCTGTCACTGATTGAAGAAATGTTCAGGTGTCTGGTTAAATATTACCTTTCGGAAAAACACGAGAAGACCAAATAAAATGAACCCCGGATGAAATATTAAGATATTTTGGGGCAGAAATGTAAAAAATAATAAAACAGAAAGCAAGGACAAAAACAACGAGACGAGACAAACAGTGACAGACTGTTGGAGGGGTTTTGAATTCCCCTGATTACACACACACACACACACACACACACACACACACACACACACAAAGTTACCAGACAAAGAAGATGCACAAAGAAACAGTGATTTGATGTTTAATGTGAAGAGCGCGTGAACCCCAGAGGCTCGGTGAGCTGAGGGGATTCGATGCAGAAGCCTTTGTGTCTGTAAACTCAGAGAGGCTGTTGGGAAAACAGAAAGGCCAGACACACACACACACACACACACACACACACACACAAACACAAACACAAACACACACACACTAAATACAGAATAGACTACATCTACCCAGAAGTAACTCAAGCTGTCAGACGGATGGAGTAAAAAGTGTAATATGTACCTCTGAGACATAGTGATGAGCACACAGAACCACGGAGGAGCATCTGGGACCGGACTTGGTTCTTCAAAGTGATGCCACAGAAGAACCTTTTCCTTAAAGAGTTCTTTAAATAACCTATGATGGTTCTCAAAGAAACTTCAACAAATGTTTTTTTTTATGGCACCATGTATGGTTCCTCAAAGAACCTTTCAAAGAACCATGTCCTTAAAGAGTTCTTCAAAGAACCTATAAAGGTTCTCAAAGAAGCTTCAAAATGGTTCTCCAGTAGGCGACGGTTCTTCTTAGAACCTCAAAGCCACTTAAAGAACCATTTAAGAACCTTTATTGTTTTGTGTGTACGTCAGTAGTTACTTGAGAGGGATGGATATGTTACAACTTTAACGGACTTCCGGAGACTACAGCTGAACATCGGTTCTGCGTTCCGGTGCAGCTGCTCCAGCGCGGCGGCGGCGGCGTGGTGTTGGGCAGCTCCCAGTCTCAGCCCAACCTTTTACTGGGTAAACAAAGGCGTGCGAAAAACAATAATACAATAATATTGATCTGAGGGAAAGATGTCGGCGGTGACAGCGACGCCGCTTGTGTTTTGTTTCAGCCCAACAAAGCGGGAGCAGCAGCATCAGCTGGCTGATTAGCGCGGAAAACAAAAGCACACGCTCGGCAGTCATTGTCTTTATTAACGTGCTGTTGTCTTGTTGAAATGACACCTTAGACGCAAACAGGAGGACGCGTTCTCACACTGTGACAATGACAGACAGCCACACACACACACACACACACACAGGATTACAGTGATACGCGAGGCCCATCGCAGGTTTCGTACCCTGCCAGCACCGAGCGGTTTGACACTTTTGGTCCAGAGTGAGACATCACACAACCTGACAAAGATAGGAAGAAGTTTTCACTCGGTTTCGTTTTTTAGGTTTAATTAAAAATATTCAGTTACGTTCTGTTCAGCTTGTTATTGTTTTATCTTCAATGTGCTTTTATTTTATGAAATGTCTTTTAGTATTTCTGGGGACAATGTTGAATGGATTGATTGATGAATAGCATCAGAGGAACATGTGTTTGTTTTTTTGGTTGAACTATCCCTTTAACTAAAGCACACAGCGACATTAAAGGTGCTGCGAGGACAATATTATGTCTGAAATGAAGAGAAGTAGAAAAATAAAGTCGTAGGAAATGGAAACAATGTGTTAAAACTGTACTGAAGTACAATACTTGAGAAAATATAAATAAATAAAGCCAACAATGAATGGAAGAAATGGTGTTGTGTCGGCGATGTCATAAATTTCACAACTTAAAAGATTCGGAAAGAAGAAACTGAAGCAGGAACTAAAATGCCGAAATGATTCAAAACAAATGTTGTTTCTTACAGTTAACGAGTGTTTTCCTCCCGTCATCTCTTCACAGAGACTCCTGCTGAGTGTGTGTGTGTGTGTTTAGAAATGTAAATGACATAGCACCTTCACGACGTAAAGAAACAACACTTGCATGGACTCTGATTACTGAGGTAAATACACAGCATGGGTGAGGCAACTCACTGCAGAGTGTGTGTGTGTGTGTGTAGGTGTGTGTGAGTGTGTGTGTGTGTTTGTGTGTGAGTGTGCGTGTGTGTGTATGTGTGTTGCAGCTGAAGGCGGCATTAAAGACAATCAGAAATCCAGTTGAAGTCTCTCTCGTGGTGGGACTGTGATGGAGGAGCAGGGGTTTGTGGGTAAACACGCTGATGCTGTTTAAAGTGAAACATATTGTTAAAGCACGTTCCATTATGTATCATTATGTATGATGTCATGTTCAACGTTTATGTGTCGTTATGTTCCGTTTTTATCGTTTATGTGTCGTGTTTCATGATTGTATCGTTTGTGTTGTTGTGTTTCATGATTGTATCGTTTATGTGTCGTTATGTTTCATGTTCATCGTTTATGTGTCATTGTGTTTCATGATTGTATCGTTTATGTGTTGTTGTGTTTCATGTTTGTATCATTTATGTGTCGAAGTGTTTCATGTTTGTATCGTTTATGTGTCGTTATGTTTCATGTTTGTATCGTTTATGTGTCGAAGTGTTTCATGTTTGTATTGTTTATGTGTCGTTATGTTTCATGTTTGTATCGTTTTTGTGTTGTTGTGTTTCATGTTTGTATCGTTTATGTGTCGTGTTTCATGTTTGTATCGTTTTTGTGTCGTTGTGTTTCATGTTTGTATCATTTATGTGTCGTTGTGTTTCATTTTTGTATCGTTTATGTGTTGTTGTGTTTCATGTTTGTATCGTTTATGTGTCGTTGTGTTTCATGTTTGTATCGTTTATGTGTCGTTGTGTTTCATGTTTGTATCGTTTATGTGTCGTTGTGTTTCATGATTGTATCGTTTATGTGGCGTTGTGTTTCATGTCTGTATCATTTATGTGTCGTTGTGTTTCATGTTTGTATTGTTTATGTGTTGTTGTGTTTCATGTGTCACATTGTAATAAGTCATATTGTTCTGTTTTTTTCATAATAAGTTCTGTTCTGTATGCTGCGAGCCAGGAGCTGCTTTAATCTCAGAGGTTTTTTTTTGCGTTTCTGTTTTTACAGGAACACACAAATGTGAAGATACCAGCACATCATAATAACGACTGTGTGTTCATGTGGCCGTCTCAGAGATGTGAGACATGGAATCACGCCAGCAGCAGCTGGACCAGTTCGTTGTCCTCACAGTTTCTCACGTTGATCTTCTCTTTCTGTCGGAACACAGATGTGATGAAAGGCGACACCTCCACAAACTGGATTCAACACATAGTGTACTGTAATATTCATCTTTTATACATACAGGTACATTCATTCTCTGCATGTTTAAGGATTTTTCATCCAAAATGTGTGCCTTTTTTTCTTTTGGCGGTGCAAGATCCAAATGAAGAGACCTTTTTCATTTTAAAACCAAAGTCACATTTAAATAGATCTCCAAGATGACTTATTCATACAATAATAAATTAGTTTGATATACATTATTTAATAGAATTTACAAAAGGCAAAAGGCACAAAAGTCAAGCATATTTTTTGATTATTCAATTTGTTAAAACAAATAATAAATAAAAAACGTATTAAATAAATTGAACAAAATAATAATAATAATATACACTTTAATAAAATGTGTAATAACATTGACAACACACAATTCAATTCAACAATTTTAATAACAAAACACACACAAACAACATGTATTATAAACTATATATCCTTGCATTAGATCTTTTATCAATTTCTTTTTTTAAATACATTTTTATATGAGTTATTCCAAGATGAATAATGAAAATTAACTTTCACAGTTTCCACCATTGAAATGTAGAAATCTGCATGTTTGGTCCATCATACTTCATTCTCAAGTGTCTGACTTATTTAATATGAATTCATAGTAATATCCTTTGATTTAATACCAGAGGTGAGGAAAAAGTTTGGGGAAAGTTGTGGGAACTTCTCATCTCTGTTACTCAGATGAATTAAGAAAAATCATCTTAATTCGTTTCTTCCTTTAATTGATCCAGATCTTTTTCTCTTCAATGCAGATTTACACTCACCAGAAGTCATATTTTCTAATCTAATCTAATTAAGTATTTTTTATAGTACTGGAACCATCATACAGCATTCATAACAAGATGATAATTCAGTCACGTGTTTACGTCGTTGACCTCTCATTGAGCACTCTGCAGAAATCTGTGTGTGTGTGTGTGTGTGTGTGTGTGTGTGTGTGTGTGTGTGTGTGTGTGTGTGTGTGTGTGTGTGTGTGTATGCATGTGCGTGTGTGTGTGTGTGTGTGTGTGTGTGTTGCTTGCAGGCTGCAGTCATCCAACAGGAGTTGAAACTAATCTTGATATGTTGAACAAGCAAACCTGAGCACTACCCCCCCCCCTCTCTCTCTCTCCTCCCCCCTGCCTCACCCACTCTAATAAATAATAAACGACCTTTGAGTGGCTCCAATTTATGAGCCGGTGAGCGCGGGGTCCGATAATGGACTAATTAGTTGTATCTCACATTAACTGATATCGGACACTCGGCTCCTCAATGCTAACTTTTATGTCTGGGATCTGCCCCGGGGGCCCTGATTTGGGACACCCAAAATGGAGGAGGGAGGAGGGTAGAAGGGGTAATTTTCTGTTCCGGTGAGACCAGTGGAGGAGGTGGAGGAGGGGAGGGTGGGTGGAGGTATTTGGAGAGAAGGATCGACAACTACTAAACAGGTATTTCTGTGTCTCAAAGCGTCCACGATCCAAAACCAGAGGAGGACATGCACAAACTGAGAAAGTGGATTTTCCCAATCTGGCTGTGCAGCGGTGGAGGAGGAGGAGGAGGAGGAGGAGGAGGAGGAGGAGGAGGAGGAGGAGGAACAAGGCAGGGCGCTGAAAACAGGTGAGGCTTTGTTTGGCTGGGTTTCTGAGGTAGATCCATATCAGGAATCCTCTCCCGCTCTGCCTCGCGCGCTCTCCGAGGCGGATCGGTTTACGGCGTGGAGACTTACTGTCGCCTCTCCATCGGCTGACAGACAAGCGAGGAGGAGGAAGGTGGAGGAGGAGAAGGAGGAGGAGGAGAAGGAGGAGGAGGAGGAGGAGGAGGAGTTTATTGTATTTTACATATGAATAACAATATGACCACAAATCAAATAGTTCTCCTCATCAGCCTACATTGTTTATAAGTGTTCATGTGTCTTCTCTTTAATATATTTAATAAACTCGACAGTCGCGTCTCTCTTCAGAAACCATGATGACACATGTTATAGTTCCTAGACATGCAACTGTAAAACAATCTAGATTAATTAAATGCACCACAGGTAAGAGAGAAATATGTATTCTGAATGCACTGTCTCTTTAAAAGTCAACAGCAGAGCGGTGCTAACATGCTAACGTGTGTTAATTAGCAGTAAACACAAAACCCATCTGATTTAGATTATAAAACGTTATTAACCCCCAGTGGAAACAGACCATGACAGGATGTCTTTAGTTCTACAGGTTGTTGAACATTAAGATGTTCATGGCGTTTACCGATCCTTCTGGGAACGTGAACGATGAACCACGACACGGCCGACGGCTGCTGAGGCGATACGTCACTAAAAGACATTCAATTTCAACCTGCAGATAGCGCAAGAGGAAAAGTCGTAATATCACCAAAGTGCCAGGGATTCATCCTGTGAAACCCATGATTGATTTCACCAAATGTGGTTACAATCTATCCAAGACTAGTTGAGATATCTCAGCCTGGACCAGAGTAGCGTCTGTTAGCATTGAGCGAGTAGCGTAAACATCGAATATGAATGACTGTCGCATCAGAGACGATGCCGACTGAGCCGATTCCTTTGAAATTCTACTGTGGTCGTTCCTACTGTATTATTTCATATTTGGTTTTTCATGTCGACCAAAAAAAAGAAAAAACAAAGACTAAAACCACGTTTTAAATAGTTTTTTGGCGGGGAAAAAACACTTTGTCTTTGAAATGTCTTTCCAGGTCTCAGCTGAGTTTGAAGGCCTCGACAGTGGGAGGACAGACTAGTAGGACAGACTGGGACACCAGGACCCTGTGAGGGAACCAGAGAGAGCGTCTTTAAGAAACACGTAAACTTCATCTAACTTAAACAAGACTGGAAAATAGAAGTCACTTCTGTTTCCGTGTCGTACGGTGAACAAAAGATAGTTTGTTATAAAGGTATAACAACGTGCTAACAGCACTAAACTTCACCATTATCTCCTGTCGCTTGGTGTTTAACCCAAATTAATTTAACAGTTCTTGAGAGATTTTGATTTATAAATACAAAGAATATGGAATGAAACTTGCTAACTCTCCGTTTTACTGTCAAAGGTCCTAATAATCCCAGTAACATAATAAAAGAATAGGGTATAGGAAAGATAATATAACTTATATAATAATTAACAAATAAAATAGGATTTTGATGCATAAATACTTCAAATAAGAAGTGAAACTTGTTTGTTTTATGTGTTCCACTCAACATGCACACTACCAAAATAAAGCGCCACACCTCCTTCTCCCTGTTCTCGCTCGATGGCTTCAGAGTGTTTGTTCTGGAGTTAATCCCTGACATGACGCCGGGTTTCTGCTCCGACACCGAAGGTAATCCAGTCCACCGCACAGGGAGCGGAGGGGGGGTCAGGGGGGGAGTCAGTGGGGGTCAGGGGGGGAGTCAGGGGGGGTCGGGGGGGAGTCAATCTCAACTGTAAGTAAGCGGTAGAGCAGGTTTGGATAATTAGTCGCCTCATTTCCAATCACAAATCTACACAGCTCTGAAACCCGGGCTGCAGGTGCGTGTGTTTGTACGTGTGCATGTGTGTGTGTGTGTGTGCGTGTGTCTGTGTGTGTGCGTCTGTGTGTGTGTGCGTGTGTCTCTGTGTGTGTGTTACATGACACATTCGCTGAAGTGTTTAACAAATGACATTTCTGTTCAGGCATGTTGCAGCCCGCTCCCCGCTGATACAGAAATCTGAGAATCAATCCCATAATGTGACTCTGATAACGGGGAGGTGGGTTTAAAGGTGTGTGTGTGTGTGTGTGTGTGTGTGTGTGTGTGTGTGTGTGTGTGTGTGTGTGTGTGTGTGTGTGTGTGTGTGTGTGTGTGTGTGTGTGTGTGTGTGTGAGCTGCTCACACACAGTTGCTGTGTCACGGCAGCAGATGGAATTTAAGATACAAAGAAGATTCAATATCAGTCCGAGTGAACGCTATATTTAGAATATGTTCTCCTCTTTCTCTCCATTCACAAAAAAAGCTGCTGCCTCCTCCGTCGGTTACTTAGTTTAAAACGTGTTTATCTGTGAGATAAATAAATAAACAAACGTGAGGACGGGCCCTTCGTTTATTTCACAGGATTACCCATCACCCCCTGCGGTTTTGTTTGAGGTCATATTGGCGTTGTTCGTCTTATTGGCTCTGAGATGAGAAAATAATCTCTGTTACGTTTCCCTTCTCTAGAAAGACAAATTTATATCAACACCGTCTTGTAAAAATCTCTTCTTTATGTTATATACTGTTTGTCCTGTGGCTTTGTGTCTCAGAAGCTGTGAACAACCCTGTAACAACAAAACATCCGCTGATATAGATTATAGTTTACGTTTTTAAAGCATAATATTCAACGAACATGTATAATAATGTCAATATGCTGAATACAGACATCCAGTACATGTACATCCATTTAGTGTGTACATGAATACATGCTCTATCTACGTATCGTTACAGATCTCTTCTGACATTTGGATGTAATTTTATTATTTTATTCTATTTATCCAGCTTTCCATCCAACAAGAAAACTCTAAATCCTTGTATGCGTTCACACATTTGGACGATTAAAGATGTTTCACTGACATTATTTAAATATTTAGTGAACTATTCTAAAAGCTGGTTCGACTGCAAATAACCGCCCGCTCCTTTTCCCCTGAAAACAACTCACCGTCTGACAAGCCGTCACCTCGGCGACGTGTTTCTCGGCGGCTTGGCGTTCTTGTCAGGATGTCTTCCAGCTGCTAAAACCAGCATGTCCTCCAGCGCAGGCGGGCGGCCTCCTTTTTCAGCTCTGGTGAACTGGAGCGGAAAGCTGGAAAATAACTGCTGCTGCTTCTTCACACTGGAAGGCCTAGCGCTAATGTGTAGCTCCTTTAGCTCGTTTGGCTAACAAGTAGCTAAGCTAGCTCTCTGGCACTCCAGCTACTCATGAAATAAGATGACAAAACTGCATTTGTTGCACAACCCTGTTGTATAATAACTATAAATAACATTATTGACCTCAAGCTACTTCAGCTGACACCATTAGCCAAGAAAATATTAGCTTCCTTAAATGTGTTAGCTACTTCAACTTTGGCTGCATAATATGATTTAGTTACTTTAGCTTTAATTGAATAATATAATTATTTTAGCTTTAGATATATAATATAATTTAGTTACTTTAGCTTAAGCTGAATGATATAATATAGTTACTTTAGCTTAAGATATATAATATAGTTACTTTAGCTTTAGCTGAATAATATCATTTAGTTAGCCTAATTTAGCTTTAGCTGAATAATATCAATTAGTTACTTTAGCTTAAGCTGAGTAATATAATGTAGTTACTTAGCTGAATAATATAATGTTGTGGCTTTAGCTAGCTTAAACTACCTAATATCATCCAGCTGATATAATTTATTAACTGGCCTCCCAGGTTAAATAAAATTTAGCTAACTAATAGCTTTAGCGACTCAAACACCTTTTGTATCTATCTATTGTAGCTTTAACATTGTAACCACATAATAACCTTTATTTACTTGGCTTTTACCAAACAATCCATAGCTCATTTTGTTTACTGTCTTTAGCTATTTCAGCTGTAGCTTACTTTACATGCTAATATCCCGAAGCTACTTAGAGCTGTAGCGTCTTGAGAGTCTGACTTGATGCAACATTTTATTTGAGCCATTTAAAATTGTTTATCTGCTTCAGATACTTTAACTTCGCTGTGTATCATCCACTCTAGATACAGCGACTTAATGTCACAGCTACTTAGCATTACCTGCTACCTTATGGCTGATAGTGTGATATCTTTATTCTTGCATCAGTTACCTAACAAGGGAAAACTTTTGCAGCTACAGTGTTAGTTGTTTTATTTTCCATCTTCTTGAACTTCCTGTAAAATATGAAACACACAATGATCATCATGCTAAATAAAACATTCAATACAGGAATGAAACTTCCTTAAAAGGAAAGAAATTAACTTTTTGGAGCATGTAACATGTCATTTATCTGTGTCATTACTGTTATAATATAATATTGTGTTGTAGCACTAGACGCTAATTAGCGTCTAGATAATAGCAATTAGCTATATGCTAATCGTGATTAGCATCTGTCATGTTAGGATTAGCTTGGACTCTTAAGTGGTCAGGAGGTTAATGTTGATGGATAGGATTACTTTCTGGCATGATGGCTTTATGTTAACCATAGTGTTGTTTATGTATGTGTGTGGACAGTTAGTGAATGTCATATTATGTCTCCACAGTTTTACAATTTCAAAGATTTATAATAAAGGCCCTAAATTCAACTCCGGATTCATGAGTCTTCATTTTATGGATGCGCTGTTAGCTATCTGCTAAGCTAACTTAAATAAGCAAGAGCAGAATAGCTGCTCTGATTGTTTTCTGATGGTTTCATTCAACCCTCTGGAGTCTGGGGTCATTTTATCGATTTTACACAATTTCTTAGATTCACCTTTTAAAGCACTTTGCATATGACACATACGCATGTGTTTTACATCCAAAATTGCAGAACAATCTCAGCTCTCTATATAATGAGGCACAATTGTCCTCAGGCACAAGTGGAAAGAGAAAATATGGACCTAAAGCTGAAAATTGAAGTTAGATTTATTTTTAATTCTTCATATCTCTTGTGAAAAGACACCTTTACTCATGTGGACGAACTGTTTTGGTGATTGAAATCGGTTTACCAAAGGTCCTAGGCTCACAAAAGCAATGAAATATATGAATAGAATGCTAGATACATGTAAATAAATGTCTAAAACCAAATGTTGTATTATGTTTTTTGAGTAGAAATGATGTAGTCGGTCCCACCGTTCACCAAAAAGATATAAATGTGACTGAGACATGACGTCATGCTGCAGATGAAGCTTCATGGGGTGTGTTAGAAAAAAGGCTTTTCTTTACATGCCAGTTAACATCATTATTATCATTATTATGACAACGTAACGGTGTCACAAAAATAAGAACGACCGAGAAATGAAACCACTTGTGGAAGCAGCTCCGAGGAGCTGTTTTCCTTTTACTCCCCAGCAGCCGCGTTACAGCTGATTGACTGCAGAGTAAAATAAATTATGAAATAATCCACCGTGGAGTGTGATTTGTTCACATCGCTCGGCGCTCACGTGAACATGTTGCCGGGTTTTATCCGTAGGTTGTGAAATCCAAATCCAGTCTGAATAAATCCGCGATGAATTAATGAACGGCGTGCGCGGCGGCTCTCCTTTCTGAGCGCCGGCGGCGGCTAAGTCGATTTTGACAGGCAATTAGGGGGGAAAGGGCCCACAGAAATATTTTCAAAACAAAAGCTTTTGATAGCTTAATGGTTGGTAACGCCCGGCCTCCTGCAGGCGGAGCAAGGTGGGCGGCTCAGGGAGGTGGAGCACGGCCGTCTGCGGCGGAGCAGACCTCCAACCGGCAGATCTGGAGGTCTGAACCAGACCAGAGTAACCAGACCAGACCTGATCTTTATTTAACTAGGTAAAATCAAGTGGGAACCAATTGATGTATATATTATATATATATATATATATATAAACATATATGTATATATACATATGTGTGTATATACATATGTGTGTATAAACATCTGTATATATGCACACATTGACATATATATATATATATATATATATATATATATATATATATATATATATATATATATATATATATATATATATATATTTGTGGTATTAGTACTTTTACTCTGTATTTTTACGAGCTGTATTAGGACCTTTACTTTCAAGGGACATGATTTAGTTGATATTGTTTATTTATTATTTGAGTTTTTGTCTGATCAGATGTTTTGAAAGTATTATTTATTTAATATTTATAAGCACACCGACTTTCTGATTTTTATTGTTGGCTATATTTGTTGTATTATAAATGTTGTGCAGATGAACTCCAGAACTCTCCAGGTGACCTCCGGAGGCAGATCCATCTGGATATTTTTTTTTTCTTTGAGTTTCTTTCCTTTGACATTTCTTTGTTGAACATGGAGCACTTTCAACTGGAGTGGAAACAATTTAACACAACACAGAAAAACACAGAACAATAAAATGATATTTCTCCTCCTACGAAATAGCATTCTGGTTTTGATTTACCCAGAAATGTTCTCAACGCTGAAGACCGAGACGTTTTGCAGCAATCAGGACTCATTAAACTGAAATTACAACCATCATCGCTGCAGGTCTGTCAGAAACACACCGGAGAGTGTTTGAGCTCCTGAGAACCAGAGAGAGAACACAACATCCTCTAGCTTCACCGAGCATCACACCAACACCAGATACTCTATACAACACAACAACCTCTATTCACAGAGCATCACACCAACACCAGAGGCTCTATACAACACACCATCCTCTATTCACAGAGCATCACACCAACACCAGAGAGCTGGGAGAATATCTGGTCCCCCGCTGAGGCAGCGACTCTTCTGGTTGTATAGAAGTCTAGGCTTCATGTGTTAAAGCGGCATTCTCTCCTGACCACCAGGGGGCGACTCCTCTGGTTGTATATAAGTCCATATAATGACTCTACTTCTTGATGTGTTCCCTCAGTAAACATTGTAAACATGAGTTTATATCTCAGTCTCTAGTTCCAAGTTTTCTTCTATACAGCATGATGTCATCATTTAGTACTTTATGGTCATTAAGAGTCACACAGACCATAAAGCAGGGGGCGCTTTAGGGGCGGGGCTAACAGGAGAGAGTCATATGGCATTCACGCCTTCACATTTTCTACCTTTCAGAATAAAAGCCCTCGACATGTTCACTGCTTCACTGTTCACCAGCTGGAGCTAAGAGCCTCAAAGGGAACGTAATAAACAATGTTATAGTAGCTTAAAGGAAACAGCAGCTTACCTCAGACCCCCTTCTGGGTCAACAGGATCCTGGTAGTCGGTCCACATTGGACCGGTCTCTGCTGGATCTGTGTCTGTCCACAGTGGACCGGTCTCTGCTGGATCTGGGTCTGTCCACAGTGGACCGGTCTCTGCTGAATCTGGGTCTGTCCACAGTGGACCGGTCTCTGCTGGATCTGGGTCTGTCCACAGTGGACCGGTCTCTGCATGGAGTCCGCCCTCAAGGAGGTCTCTAGAACCGGACCACCTTCTCTCCGATGTCTCTCTCTGTTCACTAATGGAGGTCTATAGAGGACCAGGACTACACCGAAACCGGTTCAGCACCAGTTAATAAAGGTTCCTCGCTGTCACTTTAAGGGTAAAGGATGCATGGGATCCTCCTCAAAGGAAAGGAAACACCACTTCATCCCTACATGTTTTCATACATCAGGACTCACCGTCACCCACACGCAGCAGAGCATTAAATCTGGACATCACGCGCGTGTGTATGTGTGTGTGAGCGTGTGTTTGTGCGTGTGCGTGTGCGTGTGTGCGTGTGCGTGTGTGTGTGAGTGTGTGTGTGTGTGTCGTCAGCTGCCTGACTCTCGGCGCTGTGGAGGCGCCCGATGCCAAACAGATCAATGGCGGTCCCTGTCTGGCCAGGCGGACGGTCCTTCTGGAGAACCAGAGTCTTCCATCACAACATATTGAGGGGCAACAAACCACCACCCATCACCCATCAGCCTCCTCCAGCTCCATCCTCCCCCCTCCCCCCTCCCCCTCCTCCCCCACAGAGAGGCAGAAAATGGGAAAAGACTGCAGACAAAGGCTGGCGGAGGAATCGCTGCAGCACGAGCAGATAAAAGAAAAAATGATTTTTTTTGTGGTGTTTGAATGAAGAAGTTCAGACAATCGACGTTTACGTATTATTACATATTCACATCAAACACAACACGCGTGTGGAGCTGCAGGTCTCGTGCTTTTAAATAGAGTCGTCATACGGCAGATTAGAAGCGGTGGAATAAAAAAGGGAAATGTTTTTTCTGAGCATTTACACACAATTACAGAAATACTGAACTAAATATTCAACAGGAAACTACACAGATTATTTTAGTAAATCTTTTACACAGTAATATAATATAATAATATTCGTTTTGAAAGAAATAAAATAGAATTATTGAAGAAAAGGTTTATCATTATTTATAGCTAAAAAGAAGTATTATAACATAATAATAATAATATAAATCTGTACATAACGTGTGTATATATATATATATGTATATATATAAATTTGTGACAGATATACAATTATATATATGAATAGAATTATATATCCGTCACCACATTATACATATATATATATATATATATATATATATATATATATATATATATATATATATAATTGTATATCTTGTATTTCTTTCAACAATTTATATACATATATATAGATTGGTGTCAGATATACCATTATATATATAGGAATATAATTGTATATCTTTTACCAATATATATATGTAATAAAAGTAATTAATAAATAAGTAACACATTATTTATGTATGTATTATTTATTTAAAGCCAACTGTGCTGAATAAAGCTGCAGCTGCTAATGTTTAGACACAACATCCAGACAACTATAAATATTTTTTCATCTTCTACAGAGAAAAATATGTCAAATGGAAAGAGAATAAATGTTCTACAGGAAGTATTTAAGTTTGAATGGCCAGATCTATATTTATAGCTGCAGAAGGTGACAGGGCACACATGTTATCTACGGTGGCCGCTTCTCTTCACGCTGCTGCCACACTGGCGTAATTACACTCCGTTACGGGGGACGCCGTGCGACGAGAGGCCACCGCTGGCTTCTCTTGGCCCCTCCGGTGTGGCCCTCAGGGAGCCGGGCCTCAGGGAGCCGGGCCTTGGGGAGCCGGACCGGAGGACACAAATCCAGCCAAACGGCCCTTTAATGAACTGTTGTGGCGCTCCTGCGGCGCCGGCGAGCTGCTGATGGAGCTCCACGTGTCTCACCTGCTGCTTCCTCTCCTCCAGAGCCACGTCATCAGCTCGGTGCAGAGGAGAACCGTAGCTAAACGTGTCACTTTCACTTTGTGATTATTAAATATTTGTCGGATAGAATAGGAAAAAGAGATTTATTGTATGTTTGGTTGTTTATTGCAGGATTTCTCTGATTCATATTGTAACTTTGCTCTTTGAAACAATTGCACATTTAATTTCAAAGATATATATAAAAAGATAAAACAACAGGCAGATATACCGACCTGACAAGTTAAAACATATCTGTCCATCCAACAATTGTGTTTTAAAGGACAGGACACATTTTTATATTTGATAGATTTATTTGCATGATTGTACAGGCTACAACTGCAAAAAGGCATATGTGAAATTCATGTTTTCATATATAAAATGTGAAACACTTTTACAATTACGTTTTAAAGCATACAATAAATCCATATGATTGGGCTACAAATACTTTTTGGGGATCAACAGTGTGTGTATGTGTGTGTGTGTGTGTGTGTGTGTGTGTGTGTGTGTGTGTGTGTGTGTGTGTGTGTGTGTGTGTGTGTGTATGTGCGTACTCCGCCATATTGGTCACAGGATACATATTAAACCCGGCTTACCTAAAAATACACACTTCAACACACCAGGCCTTGTTTAGCCGGAGAGTCGGCAAACAGGACGACAACACACACACACACACACACACACACACACACACAGTTACTCAGTCAGCCAGTAAGCAGGCAGAGGCTGCTGGTGTGTGCTGACAGATTTATATTACACCTCATTATATTTGCTGTTGGTTTCTGTGTCACATCGACGGCTTTGCTGCTGATTCTGTTTGAAAACTCTCTTGATGCTAATCTGGTGTTGATTCTTTGGTCAGATTACTGAAGCGTCGCCCCCGTTTCACTTGGACCATATTTACTCCCCCCCACCCCCCCAACTCCCCAGACCAGGACCCTGCAGCGTACCGCACAGTCATGCACAAGCACAGATATGCAATTATGAACCCACGTTTTCGTCAGTTTGGTGGATGACAGTTTAAACTGACGTGTTTGGGTTAATGTGAAAATAGCTAACAGGTTAGCAGCTAAAAATATTCGGTTACATGTTAGCTAACATGTTAGCAGCTAAAACGTTCCGGTAACATGTTCGGTAACAAGTTTGCAGCTAAAACTGTTTGGTTAAATGTCAACTATCATGTTAGCAGCTAAAATTGTTTGGTTACATGTTAGCTAACTGGTAAGCAGCTAAAACTGTTAGGTTACATGTTAACTAAAAGGTTGGAAGTTAAAACTATTCAGTTAAATGTTCACTAACATGTAAGCAGCTAAAACCGCTTGGTTACATGTTAGCCAACAGATTAGCAGCTAGAACTATTTGGTTACATGTTAGCTAACAAGTTAGCAAGGAAACATGTTAGGTTACGTGTTAGTTGAGGGAGAAGGGAAATGTTTCCACCCATCTTTAAAATCTGTCTTTAATGACGAACTAATGATTGTTATTACTCGTACCATTTGAGAACAGCCAATCAGAGAACAACTGGCCAGCTGTAGCTGAAATGGGACCACGTCCCGATGGAGGGTCATCGACGGTCCACTGAAGGCCGTCTGGTGGGGTCAGACCCGTTGTTGAAATAAAAAAACAATTTCATGGATGCTAATCTTCACATTTAACATTGTTGTGTTGTAATTAAATTATCTTTAAGCTTGTTTCGATTTCAAGCCGCTGCGATGTTTCATAATATAATAATAAATGTAATGTTTCATGATGCACTTAGAGATTAGACCATGTAGATTTAAAGTGAGTCAAACCCTTAATCACACATGTGCTGCCTGGTTTGAAATAAAACCCTATTAACTACCGTGAACGAGGACTGAGCCGTAATCGGTAAACAACTTTGTAAAAAAGTAAACAGTAAATTGGATTATTAGGTTAGAAACTTCATTTTCTGAGCTGAAGTAGCTTAACGTGTAGATTGAAATAATTCAATTCAACATTTTAAGTCCGAAAGAAGTTCTGAAATGGGCCTAAAAAACAACAAACTAAAATCGACTTTATTTGAAAGTAAGAAACTAAATATAGTCTATTTTTACAATATCAAACTATCGTTTAAAGTGTGCTTTATGAAGAGAAGCCAGCGCTGTGTGGAGATGGAGGAAGGGGGGAAGCTGCCGCTCCATTGAGGGCGAGCAGCGGAGCGCGAGGAGATCAGCCGGCTGCTTCAAAACAACACAACCAAAGATCACACCAGGTTTAAGAAAATATTATTATGTCTTTGTAATTGGCAGGACTGAACCGGGGCGGGGGGGGGGGGGGGGGAGAGTCGAGTGAAGACAAGTAAGTAAGGAAGGAAGAATGAGGGGGGGGGGGCAGATTGAAACGACACCACTTTGCACTTTGACAATCGAATTTGGTGAGTTTGTTTAACCCGACAGGCCCTCAGCGAGCCGCCTGCTCTTACACACTCATTAAAACGATTATTCACGACCCGTCGAGTGTTTTCTTGCTTGTTCACATGAACCCCCCCACACACACACACACACACACACACACACACACACCACCACCCTCTCCTTTCCCCCCCACCAGCTACCAGCTACCCCACCCAAATCACATACACTTTCACTTTTCATGGTAAAGTCCCTTTTTATGTCTGTCGATAACTCTTTACTTCACATACTGTGTACATGTCGGTGTTAATCCCACATGCCACTGTTAATATTACCATTCCACAAGTACACTATATCATATACTGCTACAATATATCATATACTGCTACAATATATCATATACTGCTACAATACTGTATATGACATACTGCTACAATATATCACATACTGCTACAATATATCATATACTGCTACAATATATATTGTGTGTGGCATCACATTCAGAAATGCTGAAACCAGTTACATATTAACCAAATAAACTATTTTTTAATTTAACTAAATGTATGTGAAGTCGCCATCAGTAGCGGTTATAATATTTATAGATGTGCATGTTTGTATTATAAACTGGTGTTTATGGGTTTTCTAGGACTTATACTTAGAATATTTACATTTCAACGTTCTAGAAGTAAATATTAACTGACCTCAGTGAATCCGGAGCTCCTGCTCTGTGTGTGTGTGTGTGTGTGTGTGTGTGTGTGTGTGTGTGTGTGTGTGTGTGTGCGTGTGTGTGTGTGTGTGTGTGTGTGTGTGTGTGTGTGTGTGTGTGTGTGTGTGTGTGTGTCGTCCTGCGGTCCAACTGATGAAGTACCTCCAGGCCTCATCTGGACCAATCAAATCCAGATTAGGTGTTTAAAGCAGGAAGAGAACCGGAGCGGTCGACATTCCCAATGTTAATCGTCGTTGATCGACAGTCGGCTCGACACACACACACACACACACACACACACACACACACATTCTCACCATACACTAATCCTAATTATTCTTTGGGTATTTTTATCCCGCTCTCTGGCCTCAGATCAGCTGTCGGACCGCTCTGAGGTCACATGGCAGCAGCGGGTCTAACGGACCATTGACGCTGGTCCAACACCAGTAGAACCAGCAGAGAAAACAGAACTTAATTGTTACGTTGGGGGCAAACAGGTCGGGTTTCGGTTGCTGGTTGCTGTGTTTCATCTCACCGGATGTTTCTGCCAATTTAATGTTATTTCTTACATTGAAGGATTTGGATTTAACCTGCAACATTGACCAGAACATTGACCAGAACATTGACTAGAACATTGACCAGATCATTGACCAGAACATTGACCAGACCAGATCATTGTCCAGATCATTGACCAGATCATTGACCAGACCAGAACATTGACCAGAACATTGACCAGAACATTGACCAGAATATTGAAAAGATCATTGACCAGAACATTGACTAGAACATTGACCATAACATTGACCAGATCATTGAACAAAACATTAACCAGATCATTGACCAGAACATTAACTAGAACATTGACCCAAATATTGACCAGAACATTGACCAGAACTTTGATCAGAACCATGATCAGAACATTGACCAGAACATTAACCAGAACTGTGATCAGAACATTAATCAGAACATTGACCAGATCATTGACCAGAACATTGATCAGAACATTGACCAGAACATTGATCAGAACATTGACCAGAATGTTGAGGTAATATTAGTACTTATACTGTTACATAGTATTGTTATTGTGTGGTATTAGTACATATACTGTTACATAGTATTGTTATTGTGTGGTATTAGTACTTATACTGTTACAGAGTATTGTTATTGTGTGGTATTAGTTCCTTCAATGCAACTGAGTATCTTTAAGGTGTGGTATCATACTTTTACTGCAATATTGCATATTTTCACGGTGAGTACTGCAGTACAAGTTCTAATAGTAGTACTAGAGTGTGTATTTGTACCATTGAAAGTGACGTTCGGACCCTGGAAACAAACCTCAGAACAAACTCAAGTGATTTTAGTGAATCACTTCTGAAAGTAACAGAAGTTGCACGAAAAAGGATTAAACTGACTTTAAGTGTAGAGACACTTGATCCTACACTTCCCAGAATGCAACTTAATCTGCTCAGCTTTCAGTCCGGTGGTCTCAGCGCCGCACTACCTTGAGACCACTTGGCTCTGGGCCAACACGATGTACATTTTCACTGCAGAAGCTTTTAAGTCTCATCTCATCGAACTTTGTGACTTTAAAAACAACCACTCGCTTCCAGCTCCGGTAGTTTATTCATATTTATAGATAGAAAAAAGATACATTTTAAGAAATTTCATAATTCCAAAAAATAAGAAGCTGTGTGTTGCATATAAGACAGTTTGGTGAATTTAAAAAAGAATCAAAAACAGCAGCTTCATCAAACAAACAGGAGGAAATGGAGCATTTCTTTGGGACGATTTTCAACGGCGGATGAATCTACATTTGGTACTCGAGTGAGGTTTTGAGTCTGAATAAACTACAGTGTGCGGTGTAATGTTGATGAGGGAATATAGTTTTAAATCCTTCTTTATTTAAACTTATACAGAGTTAAAACGTCTATTGAAAAAAATAGCAGCATAAAAAAAGATGTAAACGTCCAGTGATGCTGCAGATACCATGAATCCATCTGCCTCCTATAATCAATACAGTTATAAATAATGACATTATTGGATGTTGTTTTATTATTAATGTGTGTACTTTAACATATTTAAGACAGTTTAAGAGAGAAATGTTCTTCACATTTAAACCAGCTGCTGCAGGATCAATTGAGATGATGAATATCAATACGCTAATCTCTCACTCACTCACACACACACACACACACGCATGCGCAAAAACACACAGAGTTTATAATTATATTAATGTTTATTTAACATTCTTTTTTTCATTTATTATTCTGATATTTTAAATGTTTATGTATTTACTTTCTTCCTTTACTTCATTATTGAACTGATTAGACAAACATTGTTGTGACAACATGTTTATGTGTATTAACAAATAACTAAACAAGATATGGTCATTATTTATTCAACACATCTTTCCAGAGTTTAAAGATTATTTTATGCTTTTTAAATATTGTTGATATTGTCCTAAAAAGAATGCAGGGACTGTAACAGGAGCTGCTTGTAAACTTATAAGTACAACATTATTTTAGTATTAATAATAAATAATACAGAGTGGAATTATATATATAGAGAGAGAGAGAGAGAGAGAGAGAAAGAGAGAGAAAATATATAGTATATATATTTATATATATATATATATATATATTATATATATATAAATATATATACATTTATTTTATTGCCATAATAGAAAAAAAATAACATATAAATGGACAAATTCAACCAAACCTTCCCTTGGGTTTATTATTGTATATTGTGTGTTAATATATTAATTATGATAATGTCTGTCTATTGGTGCAGTGCGATGCTGTAGTCCAATAAAACCCCTGCGTCATTTTATTACATCACATGTCATTTAGGTGACGCTTTTATCCAAAGCGACTTACAATCCTGTTACATGCATACACGTGCTGCAGGGAGCAACTCCAAGTGTCTCGACTAGGGCGGGGATTGAACCACCAACCCCGTGATTAAAAGACGGACCTGCTAACCACTGACCCACAGTCGCCAACCGTCACAATTACGACACCGTTCAATCTGAGTTATTACAGGCAGGTCATTTCCGGTCCGTCTGGGAGAACCGGGAGATTTCTCTCCGGTACCGGAGCTCACCGGGACTCGTTTCGTGTCTCAGCTGTTTTCTGATGATTAAATAAATAAAGAATAAAAGAGGAAAAAGTATCAGCAGCTGTAAAGAAGGAGAGAAATATAAAAAATAAAAAAATATATATGTATATATATACATATATATATATATATATATATATATATATATATATATATATATATATATATATATATATATAACTTTTATATTCTGTCAGAGGATAAAATATATTAATTTTATTTCCGCTTTGTGTAAAACATCCAAACTAAAAGGAAGCGGAGTGAAGTTAGAGGGAAATCACGTGACGCCCCTCCCCTCGGATCCCAGGTGTCACGTGGCCATGTGGCGTTCAAGTCGCATCAGAAGTTTTTCTTTTTTTTTTAAACACAAAAAAGTGTTTTGCATGGGTATAATTATATAAAAGCATATAATATATGAAATATATTTAAAAATCTGAAAAAAATGTACAGGATAACGACTACAAATATATATATAAATGCCAATATTCGTGAGAATTATTTATTTACCAAAATATGTTTTATTTCTGTTTCCTTTTCATATTTAATATTACTCTTTAAGAAAAACGTGTGAATTACGTTTTTACATTACGTGTGAATGAAGATTATTTACTATATGTTTAGTTTTTTAAACGATTCCTGCTGCTGCTTTTTAAATACATTTAATGCTTATCGTCTTATTAACCTTGTATCATCTTGTTTCACCCTCATTCGTGGACAAAAGGAATGAGCATCGTCCTGAAATTGTTTGAGAAGATAGAAAATGTTGTGTTTGATGACTGTTTAATAATTACAATAAATAATTAAAACACAACATTAATTATCTTCCACACACAAACATTTGATATTTTGTTCATTTACCGTTGATTATTTACATATTTCTGAATATTTAGCTGAGGCGAAATCATTTATTTCAAGATTGTTTATGGTAAATTTGAGAGTATGTTGTTTTATTTGAAGTTTCTCAACTCCAGCTCAGCTCTCGCTGCGTTGGGGTCGTCATGTTACTGATGATGAGTTATGGAGCAGAATCTCATCATATTAACTCAAACAACTAAAGTCGTCACGCTGGATTCTGTCACGAGGCCCGAAAACAGAGCCAGAAAATATAGAAATACGCAATTAAATCAGATTCTGCACATGATTGATGTAAATGTGGAGCTGATCTGAGGCCCCGAGCCAATGGTTATTAAACATTATATCAGATCTTATATCATAAGTAGTAGTATAGTTATCATTACTAGTGTCAGGCTTTCTGAATAATTTCGGGTTTCAAGACATCACTTTGATTTATTTTCCTGATTTTCATACATTTAAATTACAATAGATGTATTAAAACATACTTTTACATTTTAAAGCTGAAATAATAAAGATTCACATTTTCTCTAAATAGCCATACTTTACGCATTATGACTATCACTCCAGGAAGTAGCCTGGGCTCAGTCAGCTGACCTTTGACCACAAGGATTTAACCCTCCATGTTCTCTGTGGGCCAATCGGAGCAACCGCCTGAAGCCTGAACCAGTTTGACCCCCAGAGGATTTAACGCCAGTAGAATTGTTCTGCTTCTCTCGTTGTGACTCATGTTCATGATTTAATCCGAAGTTTGACACATTTTATGAGACCAAACAAGTTCACAGCCAAACAGATTTTTTTTGTTCAGTTTTGCTTTCGTTCTCGGATTCACAGGATTCACAGTTCATCAAAAAAAGGAATGAAGTAGAATATTTAGCAAGTACGGACAGATAGCATCAGGCCGACAGAGATTGGGTTCCCCGGCAGCTCCATTGTTGGGGGGTGAGGAGGGGGCGGGGCTCGGGGGGGGGGTCTTGCGTTACAGTCGGACTCGTTTAACTCGCAGCCCACTTTTAGGAAATGAACAAATTGGTGCTGGAGGTCCGTCATTGTTGACCCGGCAGGCTGATCCAAGAGCAGCCGCCAACCAGCAGCGCAGAGAGAAGCTTCAGTCTGAAGCGCTTGAACTTTAAACTGACCTCGGGTCTGATGTTCACATCTTTAGGACCTTATTGTCCAAAACGGATTCTGCTGTTTAGATTTTTCAGTTTGGTGCCAAAAAATAAACAGAAACGTTTAGTTTTGTCCTCAGAACTTTTTTCATGTTGAGGAACTCAAAGTCTCGACTTCCTGTTTCATGTGAAGAAAAGAAAAAAGCTACATTTAGAGTCAATACATCCAGAAGACGCAGTGCATCATGGGAGAGCGACGTCACCGCTTCAGCCTCACGAGACAAAGACAGAGCAGCAGAACGAGGTCAGAGGGACCGGCCGGGACATTATTGATCAGCAACATGATCAGGAAATCATAAACCCTCATTGTTGTTGTGATTGTTTCGGTTCGGGCTCCTTCTGGCTGAACGGCTGACCTTTGACCTCCAGCACCAGCATGTGTTGGTTTTAGTTTGTTTTTAAAGATCTTAATTTAAATAAAAAGACTGTTATGGGAAAAAAATGTTTTAAATAAATAGAATATATCACGAAAATAATTAAGTAAAAAATAATATAAAGCCATGAGAAAAGAAAAGCAGTGAATACGGGCGCTGCCAGTTTGACCTTTGACCTGTAGCTGATTCCTAACGTCCTCATTTTCTCCTCAATTAAAAAAAATGTCAACCAAAAACACGAAGTTCTGATTTTTTTCTCAATAGAATAAATGCCCCTCTGACGTCACCGCGGAGCGCGAGCGCATACATTCATCATGATGTCGTATAATTCTTACAGAAAACAACAAAAACAGACCCGGAAGAGAAGAGCAGCGGGACGAGTCACGTGACGTTCAATGCGGTCACATTCATCTGTGAGGAAGAGGAGGAGGAAGAAGAGTCGCAGCTTCACTCTGCACGAGCTGACTTTAATAAATGTTTCTTTAATGCGCGCGCAAACATTTATGAAACACAATTAATACTATTAAATTAAATTAAACACGCCAAATGTCCTTTAAACTGCAAACTATCCGGATGAGGAAAACAGACGGTCTGTGGCTGCAGAAATGCCGGTTATATTTGTCTTTATTATTATTTATTTATTTATTTTAAACATCTATGTTATGGAGATTCAGTCTCGCGCGCATGTGAATTTAGTCTGCGCATGAGCAGTAGCGCTCACGTTCAAACGGTTCTGTTCGTTACAGAAGATCTGCAGGTGTTCCGGGGGAAGCTCACCTGTAAACACGTTCACGGCCACGGAGATTATGGAATCTGATGAAATGTGATCTAAAAAACTAAATTAGAACTAAATCAAACTAATGCAAAAAAAAAAAAGATAAAACAGATTCACTTTTATAGAATTAAATAAGAGCGACGGACCTGTGAACGTGTTCAAGAATATACAGTTTAGATTGAATTAAAGTTAAATCAATATTAAAATACAACTTAACCAATACAAATATTAATATTAATATTAGTATTAATTTTAAACCAGAAAAAAATAAAAATAAATATACAAGTCTAAATATGTAGAAATTAACCCATTAAACAAACTGCAGCAGCGGACATGCCCCGCAGAGCCAGGACCAGGACCAGGATCAGGACCAGGACCAGGACCAGGACCAGGACCAAGACCAGACCAGGACCATGTACCAGACCCAGACTTTAAACCAGGACCATCACAGATCTGATCCTCTGGTTCAAACCAATCGAGGCTCTGCAGCAGCATTAAAGCTTCAGAAGGAAACCGGAGGGCCCGTAAGTGAAACAAACAACCACAACAACCACAACAGCAACAACAACAAGTACAACAACACAAACCGCTGAACGTCGGACTTCCGTTTGAGTGAAGACGGAACTGAGAGTTTAAAAATTAAATGTTTGGAGCAGAGCTTCAGTTCCATCTGCAGATAAAACACGCAGATAAGTCACGCACACACACGCACAGGTACACACACAACAAGTTGTTCTGCAAGAAATCTCCAAGAATTTCAGAAACCTTTTCAATGAACTGTGATGTTCAATGTGATGATGGTCAGCGGGGTTTGGTGTACAGGACCCCGAACTGGACCCCGCATACTGGACCCCGGCACCAACTCAGGGTTCCCTGTTCAAAAAGTAGAGAATACCCCAAAGTCCGTCGGGCTGCAGCGGCCTGAACGCGCCACCGGACTCAGCGTTGGTTTGCAAAACATTACCCGGTAAAACAGCTTCACGCGGCCGAGCTGCGGTGCGCGCGTGCACATGCGTGTGTGTGTGCGTGTGTTGGTGTGCGTGTGTGTGTGTGTGCGTGTGTGCGTGTGTGTGTGTGTGCGTGTGTGCGTGTGTGTGTGTGTGTGTGTGCGTGTGTGTGTGTGTGTGTGTGTGTGTGTGTGTGTAAACAACAACGAGCAAAACAACCAAAAACATAAACAGGAGGAGATTCGGGGTAGGAGTCGTGACCCGTTTTTGAATTTAAAACTAAAACTAAAACAACATTAAAAAAGACGAATCCAGATAAATAAAAGAGGCTTTTACAAGAAATATAAATTATAAGAAATATAGTTTTAAAAATTTAAGTAAATTTGAGGTGTGTTGTGTTTATGTACCTGGAGATAAAATCAGTGACACCAAGGACGGCGGGAGTAAAATAAAATAAAAAAGACAAACGGATTATTAGTTATGAACGTAACCTATTCTTTTATTTTTATTGTTTTTATCATTAAAACATTTTTTCTTCTTTTTTCTTTTTTTACTTTTGTAAGCGACAAACACGGAATAAGAATAAGAATAAGACCACAATATATCACAACCATGAAAAAATTGTTTTTTTTAGAGACGACAATTAAAAAGGACAATCATTCCATAGATCACGAGGCTTTTTTCTTTTTTTACATTGTTCTTCCTCTTGGAACAGAAGGAACCCCAAAAATAATCAAATTACAAATAGACATTTTCTCTTTCTCTCTCTTTAAAAAAACTAATTATACAAAAAACAAATCAAAGAAAGAAAGGAGGAGAGAGGTGAAGTGTGAGCGCGTCACGTGATAGTCAAAACTAAATATCCATCTCACAAAAAAATAAAAAAATGTACGTTCAAGAATTGTTCTTAAAAAAATAAACAGAATTAATCTGTTAAATTAACGCTGTTGTTTAACATGTAATCTAAAGAGGAGGAGGAGGAGAAGGCGGAGGAAGAGGAGGAGGGTTAAGGCGAGGTGCCTCCAGCGGCACCGACACACGTTCACCGAAAGGAATTTTAAAAAAATATTTAAATAATTCAGATTTCTGGTAGTTTAAAAAAAAGGAACAATCCCCCTATTCCCACCCCCACCCCCCAAAAATGCAATAAGAAAGAAACATCTCGTTTAAAAAATTGACATTTTCTGCAGCAAGTGAAAGCGGAAGTGCCATCCCTCTGTTCTCTCACCTCTCACCCTTCGGGTCCTGAAGGCCTCATTCAGCCGAAGGACTAAAACAAACCGATTCTTTGGTCTATAAAAAAAGTTCATTGTATTTTTTTAAACTGGGAAATGAAGGAAAAGAAAAAAAAGCCTCGAGACTAAAAAAATACATTTCACTTCAATTGTTTTTAAGTTTGAGTGAAATAATAATATGTCTCCTCTTCCTTCCGACCCGCATTAGACCTGATAATACTGCAGACATGCGGGCTAGTAGCATTATTATTATTATTATTATTATTATTATTATTATTATTATTATTATTATTATCATTATTATCATTATTATTATTTTAACTGTTTTTTTATCTCAAAAATGAAACTATTTTAAATACACATTCTATAATAATAAAAAGTAACGCCTCCTCCTCAATAACATGAACATCAGCCTCACATCATCCTGTGTGTGTGTGTGTGTGTGTGTGTGTTTTAGTATTTTGTGTTTTAGCTCAGGTCACATTGCACGTCGCTGACTGACATTATTATACAGAGACAAACCCGGAGAGACACTTATAGTCACAGACATTATGTACACAAAGAAAAACTGCAGGAGAAGATGGAGAGAAGAAGAAGAAGATCATCATAATAATATTAAAAAATACCTGGAAACTTCAGCGATGCTTTCTGCGAGTTTCTCTGCTTCTTTTTTTGTGTTGCAGTTTTAAGTCTCTTCTCTTCTTCAGTGGTCTATAGTTGGTAGTTTATAATAATAATTTTGTATTTTTTTGTTGTTGGTTTTTTTACAATCTAAATGTTCAGTGTAAAATGTTCCAACTTTACAGGTCCAGTCATTTTACGGGGTTCACTCCAGGGGGGGTCGGATGATGGGGTGGAGGGGGGGGGGGGGGGGTCGGGGTGTCAGTGTATAAGCGGGTTGGAAGTCGAACCCTGGTTCTGGTGCGTAAAATAGTCAGACAAACCTCCGGAAAGTCCCGAGGAGAAGGCCGGCAGGGAGCCGGAGAGGCTCGGCCGGAGGGAGTCGCACTGCAGCGAGGAGGCGGACGGAGCCTGCGGGGAGTTGGAGGCCGAGGCCCGGGCGGCCTGCAGGGACGCGCCGGAGTGCGCGCTCATGGACGGGTGCGGCACGTGCGGGAAAAAGTAGCTGGTCTGCCCGGACAGCAGGTTGACGGAGCACGGGTTGAGGGAGTACGTGGCCCCGGAGCAAGGCACCGACAGGCCGCAGGGCACCGCCGAGGCCGCGAGGGCCGCCGCCGTCAGGTGGTGCGTCGCGTACGGTAGATCCCCGCCGACCAGCCGGTCCATGCTCAGCCCGTTGGAGGACGGGAACGACGAGTGGCTGTTGCTCATGTTCTGCGTGAGCATGGTGCTGTACGACATGGGGTGGCCCGGGTAGCCCGGCGAGGTCCCGTTGTAGCCCAGGGCGCCGCCGGCCCGCGGGTGGTGCAGGGACAGAAACGGGGACATGGGCCAGTACAGGGAGCCCGCGCGGTCCATGAAGGTCAAGCCGGAGGTCAAGCGGGCGCCCCGCTTGAAGGCCAGCTTGGCCCGGGACGTGGTGGACCGCCGCCGCAGCTTCCCGGTGGTGCCGCCGATGAACACGTCGTCGCTGCTGGGGTCCAGCATCCAGTAGTTGCCCTTGCCCGGGTCGTCGTAGTGCCGCGGCACCTTCACGAAGCACTTGTTCAGGCTCAGGTTGTGGCGGATGGAGTTCTGCCAGCCCTGCTTGTTCTCCCGGTAGTACGGGAAGTTCTTCATGATGAACTCGTAGATGCCGTTGAGGGTGAGCCTCTTCTCGGGGCTCTGCCGGATGGCCATCATGATGAGCGCGTTGTAGCTGAACGGAGGCTTCTCGTACTTGCCGCTCTTCTTCTCTCCGTCCTTGCCGCCTCCGCCTCCTCCGTCCCCGTCCTTGCCCTCCTTCTTCTCCTCCTCCTGCTGCTGCTCCTGCTTCTCCTTCTCGTCCGGGCAGCTCTCCTGGCTAGAGGAGTCGCTCTTTGGATCCGCCGCTTTCCCGTCGGGCTTCTGCTGCGCGGCGGCCGGGAGAGGAAGAGGAAGAGGAGGAGGCGCCTTCTGTTCGGCGTCGTCCGCGCCGCCGACGCCGGGCCGGTGGATGTGGTGGTGGTGGTGGTGCTGCTGCTGGTGGTGGTGGTGGTGCTGCTGCTGGTTCTGGTTCTGGTTGTTGTTGTCGTTCTGCACGGCCTCCGGCACCAAACTGTTTATACTGAACGACGATTTGGGAATCATTTTCACCTCTTTGCGCTCTCCCATGTCCAACATCACCGGCACCGGCACCAAGCACCGAGCAGCAGCAGCGACGCACAGCTGGTCTCAATGTGTCCGCGTGCAGCCCGCGAGCCAGGACGGGGAGCGAGAGGGAAAGGGGGGATAGAACGAGAGGAAGAAAGTAAGTATAGCCCAACACAACTATTTCATGTTCGCTTTGGGGAGAAAAGAGGAAACACACACGCACACACACACAACACACATGTACACACACATCGATAGTAGACAGATAGCTGCAATTAATTAGGAGCCGCAGCCACTAAGCGGGTAAAACACGTTGGTTGGACCTTTCCAGTCCTCAGCCAACCAGAGGGACATTAGTATTAAATATTAAGGCTTCCTCTGCGCTCTCGGCCAATCAGGGCGCTCGGAGAAACACACACACACACACACACACACACACACACACACACGCACACACACTTATACACACACACGCCGAAGCAGAGCTGGGCCCACTGCAAAAAGTGACGAACACGAGGACTCGTTTCAAACTAAAATGCTATCTGTCTTATTGAGTCTTTACAAATAATAATGAATAAATTAAGTGATCAAAATAAATACGAAAATCTGTCGGATTTATTCGTTATTTTTCCTCCTGAAGTGAAACGTTTGTTGTGTTGAATTTATTTATGTTGAAATGTCACATTTTATCTTTCAAAAAAAGAAAAAGAAAAGCTAAAACACCTCATTTGTTCAATGAATTCCACGTTGTTAAATAGTATCATTATTTTGGTCATAATTCTGTGTTTTATTTTCTGTAGGAAAGAAAACAAGAATAAAATCTGGAGCGCGTTGTCTCCAGTGAGCCGCACGACACGCACGGAGACTTTTTGCAGCGTGGAAAACAAAATCCCCCCGCCGCCCCCCCCCCCCCCCCCCAACTAAACTAAACCCGTCACTGGAAACACACACGCCGTGATGCGTATTCAGCCAAATCCCCGCCGCTCCTCATATTTACTCTCCTCCGATTCTAATATTTCCCCTTCGCGGTGTTCGAAACTGTTTACATGCAACGCGCGGGGAAATAAACAAGAGAGAGATAGAGAGAGCGCGAGAGAGAGAGAGAGAGAGGAGGGCACGCGGACACCGGCGGGACACGCGGAGGTAATCCGTGTGTCAGGCGGCTCATAGCGGCTCGCTGCCGGCTGCGGGCCGCGGGCTGCGGGCTCCGTCCTCCGCGGAGCCGAGTCTCCAGTCCGCGTGTAAAGACGCGCGTAAAGACGCACCGCGGAGAGGCGAAGGCGGCGGCTCGTGTTCGGGAAGGTTCGACGGGGAGCTTTTCACTCTGAGTGACTGAAGGAGAGAAGCAGAGAGAAGGAGGGAAGGCGAGAAGGAGAAAAGGAGGGAAGGAGGGAAGGAGGCCGCGCAAGGAGACTTTAAAAAGTGACATTTTTGAGTTTTATTGCTGATGTTTATGAAAACATGACACATTATTTATCACATGGAGGAAGATTGATTTCATAGTTACAGCCGGATTTATTTCACTTTCTTAGGGGAAATATTTTGACATACATATCTTTAAATCTGATGGTACTATAAACACTGTCTACTAGTAGTAGTGTAGTGGTATATAGTACTACCACCACGGTAATCTCTCGTGTACTTCTACACTGATACACACCGAGGTCACACACTACCCTTTATGCTCATTTATATTCACACGTTTATTCTAAAGGCTGAATCCGGATGATTTGTGACACAATCATTCTTCATTTGTTTATGTATGCATTTGTTCTGCCTTGAAACTAGATTATTTTTAGAAGTTTACACACAAAAAAACATTTAATATTTAACCAAATACATGAATACAATATGAATGATTAAAGGCATCATGAACTGGATTATTAATAATAATACTATAGTACTGCTGACAGTACTACACCACTATAGTAGTACAGTACATCATAAACCTGTACTGTTAGTTAGGAGTCATGTGTCAATTACCTATCAGAATACTACAATAATAATAATTGCTAGTATTAGTATATTAATGGTATTCTAACACATGACTGTAAATAAAAAAAACCCTGAAAATGTCTCACAGATATTTTATTATAATGACGGATGTTTAATATTAACACGTTTTATATTCAGCTTCTATACTACACCTATACTACTGAATACTACTACTGAATAGTGAATAATACTGAATATACTGACTACTATAACCATGGTACAGTTCCTTCTGGTGACAAAATGTGTAGTATAAGTACACTATTGTTAATGTTTACTAGTATAATTGCTGCAGTGAATCAAACTTTTAATGAACATATATAAATAAACATATAAACATGAATATTATCAGAAAGTAAAAAAATAAATAACTCGGCCAGTCCACCTTAAAAGCTTTAACGTGAGACCGCGAGTCACCTTTTTAAGGTGGATTGAACTGGATGTGTAAATACAAACACATTATGGACATATATGTATTTATTTATGTATATATGTTTATCTCTGGCTCTGAAGGACTTCCGGTCGGTGTGTGTGTGTGTGTGTGGGGGTGTGTGTGTGTGTGTGTGTGTGTGTGTGTGTGTGTGTGTGTGTGTGTGTGTGTGTGTGTGTGTGTGTGTGTGTGTGTGTGTGTCCTCCCGGAGGAGCCACCGATGCACGCGCCGGGACACCGACGCCTCACGGAAACGTTTGTTTCCCGCCAGCAGCTGCGGCTCATAAATAATAGTCAACATTAAATATGTATAATAATGAGCCGGAGGGGGCGTGGCCACCCACCGAACACAACAACATGGAACCGAGTGGCTTTATTTCAGTTTGGAGGTTGTTTGAAGTAGAACATATTAATTCTTAAAATATCAACTGTTTTTTTCAAGTAGTTCCTTTATGATTCTATTAGGTTTTATTTATTTATTAATTCTCCATTTTTAGACTAAAAGTCGACTCATGTAAATATGTCATCGTGGTGTTTTAAGGGGAAATGTGAGTTTACTGCCGTTTTGAACACTGAATAATATTTAAATGAAGTTATCTTTATAGTCTGACCACCAAAATAAAGACATATAATAAAAATAATTCACCTGGAGATCTCAAAGCACAAACTGCTCGACTGTTGAGGTTTATTAGCTAAACTGTCAACTAAAAGTGTAATTATAAACACAAGAAGAAGAAAAGATTAATGAATAAATATTTTTTTTTTAAATATTCCTTCCGTGTGGGGAATGTTAATGCTTTTTTTGACAAGCTTTTATTTTGATAGGGTAGTTTTAACTTGCTGTTTGTTTGTCAGCTTCTCTGTTATTCACTGATCTAAACAAACTGATTGATTGTTTGTTGTTAGTTTTACTCACAGGAGCCGAAGATGTGACCACAACAGGATCTGCTCGTGTGCACGTGCGTGTGTGTGCGTGCGTGTGGACTCTGCAGCATCTAAACACTGAGGAAGAAGAGGAGGAGGAAGAGGAGGTGTGCAGCCGTCCAGCCGCCTGAAATAAACAGGTGTTTTTCAAGGCGTGTTTCACCTGCAGCTACGTCATGAATCTGACACTTTCCGGTTTGAACCTTAAAACAAGAAGAAGAAGAAGAAGAAGAAGAAGAAGAAGAAGAAGAAGAAGAAGAAGAAGAAGAAGAAGAAGAAACACGTGGGTTCTATGGTCTAGGGCTCAGCTGTTAACGAGTTCCTTAGGTTCTCAAGGAGCTAGGTTCCACTGGATCTTGATTGGTTCCTCGTGGGTTCCGGGGTTTTGAGGGTACTCTAAGGGTGCTGTGGGTAATTAAGGGGGTTCCTTTTGTGTATTTAGTGGTTCCAGCAGTGCTTCTTAGTTTTGGAGGGTTCGTGGTGTAAAAGGTTCCTACAGGCTCCAGGGGGCCTTTGAGTTGTGGAAGGAGTTCTGTGAAAGGGGGTTCAGGGTTCCTTTAAAGGGATCCTATATATAATGGTTCCTCAGAAGTTCCTTTGGGTTCTGAAGAGTTTTAAGAACACTGTGTCCTCTTGTAGGAGTCTGAGGTGTCTCAGAGGTTGTGTGGTTCTTGAGGAGTTCCTTAGGTGGTGATGGGTGATGGTGGTGTGTGTGCGTGGTGGTGTGTGCGTGGGGGGGGGGGGGGGTATAAACGGGTTCTAAGGGGGTCCAGAAATGTTGGGTTAGGTTGGTTTTCAAGAAAAGGTCTTCTGGGGGTCTGAAGGGTTCATGAGGATTTGTTATTTGGGGTTCCGGGAGCCTTGAATGGTTTTCAGGGATTCTTTAAGGGGATCTACTGGTTACTGAGGGAACCTGTGAGGTGTTGTGGGGTTCTCATGGGGCAACAGGGACTAAAGGACTCTTTCAGATGAACTGCATGTGGACTTCGGGAACAGAACCAGGAAACGGAGCCGCCCTCCTCCTTTGAGCTGCGACCTTTGACCCCCGTTCTGTCTGAGGAGCTTCAGGGAGAACCGAGTCATGAAGACCGCCTCACTTTTATTGTCATTATTTATTATTTATATGACATTATTGTTGTTGGTATTATTACATTATTATTATTATCATCACTATTATTGTAGTTATTGTTTAATATTATTATTGTTATAAAATGTGTATAATGTTGTTGATACCGTTTGTTTATTATTATGATACTATTATGTCTATATTGTTATCGTCGTCATGTTGATCATTATCTTTAAGGCTGAAGGGAAGTAGCGGAGGGAGCAGCAGAGGACAGGGGCGCCCCCCAGCGGCGGATACAGGGAACTACGTCATCAGAAATATATCTGATCGATTTATTTAAACTTTTGATCTTCGATCGTTTTCTTAAGTGATCATCTCAGTTTTCGTTTGTTTTTGATCCGAAGGGACAAAAAACATTCAAATTAGACTGAACAATTATTTTTATAAACTTCAGATATTCGATAAACATTCAATTCAGAGATGTATTTAAAAGTGTATGCAGAAAATGTCCTAATGTCAGTAAATATTGAATTAATACAAGTTTGTAAATAAAAACCTGTTTAACACAGATTGTTCACCATTTGTCCTTTAAATTAAAATCTTTATATTAACCTCATATTTCACATCTGTTATCTCCTGATAATCAGATTATTTCTGTGTTGTTTCTTCGTGAAAAACAAATGGATTTAAATATGACCTTAAAGTCTATTAAACCGGATCAGAAGGATCAGAGTAAAGAAATGTAAAAAATAACGTGTTGAATAATGTATCAAAAGAGATCAATAATAATCACGTTATAGTCACCGTTATATGTGTCCTCCAGCTATGACGCCATTCTCCACACGTCGAGAACAGCTTATTTAAAAAAACATTCACATTTGAATATATCGACAATAAAAATAATAATGTAAACAGAGTATTTTATTTCCTGGTCTGAATGGGTTTTCTTCTTCATTTGGCTGCATTAATTAAACAAAACTTCTTATTTTGAAAAGGTTCAATTTGCAAAATATATATTTTTTTCTTCTTTTAAGAACCAAAACAAAATAACATCGACTGTGTCCGTGACGTCGATTTATTGTATGCAACTAAATAAATAAATGAATAAATGACGAAATGTCTGCAAAAAAAACCATGTTTTTCAAATAAAAACGAGACTTTATAAATATATATTTTTCCAGTGAAGCTTGGAAACATGAAGCTGGTTAAACTGGCTGAAGTGGTTTTCTCTCGTCTGTAACGAGCCGGTCGGGTCGAACTCCCGCTGCGCGCTGCTCCGTGCGCGTGAGCTGAATGTCGGAGGAGGAATCAGACGGAGGCCTGGAGGGACAAAAAGGTGCCCAACACACCGAGACCCGCCGGACACACTCGGTGTGTTTATCAAGCAGTAAGTCAGAGACGATGTGGAATTAAAGCTTTAAAGATCCTTAAGTTTAACCTTTTAATTCACTCATAAATGTTCAGTCAATGACGTCACCAGAGGGAGTTCATTTAAGACTTTATGATTTATATCATTATTATTTGTACTGTTTTTTTTCTTATTTCACTATAGGGTTTATTATACTTTATTATTTTTAAACTAAACTAACTAACTATTATATTTAGTATTACTTTACAAGGTACATATGATTTGTACTTCTTCTAATTTAATGTATTACTACAGTAATGTAATACTTTACATGACATAAATAACCATTAGGGTACTGTGACTATTATCTATTTTTAAATGTGTTAAAATTACGTATTTTGCACCAAACGTCGATGTTGAAGATGTGAAATTGATTTTTCAAATGTTTAAACTCAAATCGACAAAATACCTGCAGCTGAGAAACAACAACGAATTGACGCGAGAAAAAACCCTCCTCGGATGATGAAATATAGTGAGAGAAAAAGAGGAGGAGGAGAAAGAGGAGGAAGAGAAAGCTTCCTGCGGGCCTGCAGCAGACAAACAGAAGCGCCTCGTCAGCGTGTCGCGCGCCGCGAGCCGCGGGCTTAATGGATCAATCAATGCGCCGCGAGGCAGATGAACTGTGAGGCGGCCGATCAGCGACTGGAGGCCGGGGACCGAGAGCCCACAGCGGCCCATTAGTGCGACCACAGCGACACGGTGCGGCGGCGGGAGGAACTGCACGTCGGTCTCAGCAGGACGTACAGCGCTACTACTTGGACTACTACTACTGTGTTAGAGTACAAGTACTACCCGGTTAAATACTGTGTTGTTAGAGTACAAGTATAACTACCCGGTTAAATACTATGTTAGAGTGCAAGTACTACTACTACTATACGTTTAAATACTATGTTAGAGTATAAGTACCTCAAATACACATCTACATCCTATGTTAGAGTACAAGTACCTCTAAAACATGTCTAAATACTATGTTGGAGTATAAGTACTACTAGTACGCGGTTGAATATTATGTTAGAGTTTGTTTTGTACTTTTACGTTTGTCCCATGGGCTTCCGTACGTTAAACATGATGAGAATAAAAACATAAAACTCAAAGTCCTGCCACAGAAACACACAAAACAAGTATTGCACATGTACAACAGACGTGTTTAAAGGAGGCGGCTGTGGCTATTACCTGGAAGGGAAAACACCGAACCGGCAGCACCGATCAATAGAACAGATTATTGATCACACGACAAGCACAAATAAAACAGGAAGTCGACGGGGAAACGAGGACATATTTAATATTTAATCAAAAACATTGAATGCATTAAAATAAAAAAATGTCTTCTTCCTGAAGACGATGTTAGTATTGATCTCAGGGTGATCAATACCCGATCAGAAACTATTACATGATAACGAAGAGTGTGCTAATCAATGATGACGTCTCATCGACTCACTCGATCACTTCAATTGGATTTAATTCCCCCCCACCCCACCGCACCCCACCCGATCGACTTATTGATCGCACTGGATGGAGCCTGAAGAGGTGTTGGATCCGGTGCTCATTAAAAAATATACAAGACTTTGTTTTCATGAAAAAAAAATAAAAAAATCAGCCGGAACTTTTAGATAAAACTCTTCACAAGAAGAAGATGGAGATTAGACTTATTGATTTCCGATCGGTTTACTCCTCGACCAGCGGAAATGAAAATCTGATCGATTCTTCTCTTGGATGAATTACTGGGCTGAAAACTATAAAGGAGACAAAAGTTTTATTTATTTAATTTACTTTCTGGTTTAATTTTCATGTTTTTTATTCTTAATTTTGGTCTTTAATTTTTTATAAGTTCTCTATAAATAAAGTTTATTGTAATAAAATAATTTCAAGCTATTGATCACAGAGCGTCATCAATGGACTGTGAGGCACTTAAATAAAAGCACTTTAAATCATTTGAACGCACCATTTGGCATCCCAGAATAAACAATTAAAGTGACGCACAGTTCCGCTTTACTTCTTAATGAAAAACTTCCTGAAGACGCTCCTCCTCGACTTGCTGCTGCCATCTTCTGGTAGCTGGGGGGTCGCGGTGGGGGGGTCTTGGGCGTCGGGCGGAGGAGGAGCAGGCTCTGAAGGGGGCGGAGTCTCAGTACCTGCAGCGAGCAGGAAGGAGATCACTAGGGATGGGTATCTTTTTTTTTCTTCTTATGTCTAGGGTTGGGTACCGGAAACCGGTGCTAATGTTGCACCGGTTCCAACACATCCGGTATTACCCGGATCGAAACGCAGCGCACATGTCGGTGCTTCTTTCCGGTGCCTGAGCCGATTGAAATTGAAAAAAACTATTGTTATGAACTTCTCTGGTGACTCCGCCCTGTCAGCAGGTTACGATAGCCAATCATATTTAACTTTGACAGCGAAGGCATGCGCTGTGTGTGACTACGTGAACCCGTGTGGAGCACAGCAGCATCAGGCTGGACGCGACGGGGAGACCGTCACCAGTCCCCCTGAACACGGGGAGACCGATGAATACAAGAGCAGCCTGAAGTCAAACTAGTACCGGGACGTTGCTTGCAAGTCTTGCATTCAGAAAAGTAGGCCATGAAATAATAAATTAACCATTATAACCATGTTTAAGCTAGCTCGTAGCTCGCGCTAGCTTGTAGCTAGCGCGAGCTACGAGCTACGTGCGTGACAGTCTGCTAGCAGATGTGTTGGTGTACAGCGATCCCGGCTGTATACCCGGTGTTACCGGGAATATAATTACGGAGAAATAAAGACCGAGGGGCATCACTTTGTTTCAGTGGACCTCTCGCTGTCAGAAGCAAAACTTTATGTTGTCACATGTCATCTTCAGGCCCTCTGATTGGTTGTTCTCTTTGCCCATCAACACAGTGACAGGATTAACCCTATAAGGTCTGCACATGACAATACATCATATAATGGAGAACATATATTGTGTATGTTAACAGTCTGATATCCGTTGTTAGTCAGTGCTCCATGATAACGGCTTCTACAGGGAATATGGCTAAAGATTATTTTAATGTCCTCATTGTGCGTTTTTTTTTTTTTTAAGTATCGGTTGAGGCACCGTTTAGGCACCGGTATCATTTTAAAAGTACCGGTTTAGCACCGGTATCGGGAAAAAAAAAAACGATACCCATCCCTACCGGTGTCTAAACGGTGCCTGAACCGAAACTTAAATAACATTTAAAAAAACGACAATTGACAATGACAAAATTAAAAACCTTTTCGGCCATATTCCCTGTAAAAGCCATAGAAGAAGTTCACAATCATATCTTTTCTCAATTTCAATCGGCTCAGGCACCGAAATGAAGCACCGAAATGTGAGTTGCGTTTCGGTCTGGGTGGCACCGGTCGTACCCAACCGTAGAGATCACAGGGTCACAGATGCTCACCTGTCGTTGAACAACGTGCTAACGTGCTAAAGCGCTGCGTCGGCTCACCTGTTGCGGTCGGGACCCCCGAGGCGTCGGGGTAGTGGTGCTTGTTGTAGTACGTGTGGGGGGGTTTGGGAGGAGGCCCCCCCTCAGCGGACGACTGCCTCTCCAGGCTCCCGGCTCTGCCGGGGGAGGCCAAGTCGTCCGGAGCCTCGGCTAACTTCTCCAAACTCACGTTGACCGACGACGCTCTCCTAAAGAAACAAGCTAACGGTTTTAGCACCAGAGCTAACGTCTCCCAACTGACATCAAGAAACCACAATCAATACATATATAGACGTCTTCGTTGTCGACCTGTCAATCACCCTGTAGCCCCGCCCCTAAAGCATCCCCTGCTTTATGGTCTGTGTGACTCTAAATGACCATAAAGTACTAAATGATGACATCATGCTGTATAGAAGAAGACTTGAAACTAGAGACTGAGACATAAACTCATATTTACAATGTTTACTGAGGGAATACATCAAGAGAGAAGTAGAGTCATTAAAGAGACTTCTATACAACCAGAGGAGTCGCCCCCTGGTGGTCAGGAGAGAGAATGCAGCTTCAACACATGAAGCATAGACTTCTATACAACCAGAGAGAGTCGCCCCCTGGTGGTCAGGAGAGAGAATGCAGCTTCAACACATGAAACATAGACTTCTCTTTAAACACACAGATAAAAAGAATATTAAGAACACTAAAACCTTTTTTATTCTTCCACAGCTGTTAAACAAACAAAACTCTCCCGCAGAACTCATTTCCTGAAGGTGCCTCTTAGTGGCTTCACCTCATCTCCACAACCCAAAACCCACCTGACAGCTGAATGGCCGGCGGCTGCGTCCTGCCTGTTTCCAGCTGAATCTAATTCACTGTGTCAAAGTATCTCATTAAATGCATAAGGAAAGGCCTGGCGGTTTGATTCTCCGGCCTCTCGCGCAGCCCGTCGACCCCACGGTGCACAGCGCGAGGCGCCAGAGTCAAAATAAGCCGACGCAGTGTGAAGGGAAACCACTTCGCTCTGAAACTCCATCAAAGTCTTTCAGTCCAGTTTGAGCCCAAAACCCCCAAAACATGAAATACAGGAGTCACACAACGCTGTTGTGTTCGTGTTCAGTTCTTAAAAAATCTGTTAAATTGAAAATCAATCAAAGCAGAAATTAACTGACAGCCGGGACAAAATATTGATGAATGAGCCTGAAGACTCCGACACATGCGCCTCACTCTGAGTCTACAGCAGCTCCTAGAGACACACTGGCCCTTTAAAGACTTTTATTCACTTTTGGTCATAAATAATATATAATAATATTTTGTTTCCGAGTAGAAGCGTGTAAACAATGGTGTTGTTCTTAATACCGCAAAATATTTTGTGCACAGACTTCTTTATGAGAAGTGGACGCCTTCGAGATCGCCATCTTGTTTTTGTTGTTGAAAAACCGGAGAACAAACAGGAAGATGTGTGTGTATGTGTGTGTGTGTGTGTGTGTGTGTGTGTGTGTGTGTGTGTGTGTGTGTGTGTGTATATATATATGTGTGTGTACATGTGTATGTGTGTGTATGTATGTGTGTATATGTGTATATGTGTATGTATGTATATTAGGGCTGTCAATCCATTAAAAAAAATTAACTAATTAATCGCACATTTTGAAATTCATTAATCGCGATTAATCGCAGATATCGGGGGGTTTCTTCTAAAGACTAAATCTTCTAAATGAAGCAGGAATCCCTTCAGACAGCGTGTGTTTTAGACACTTGCTTGATAGTATTTGTTGTTAAAGACACCTTCACACACAGCTGTGTCTCAGAGAGGCTCCTACCTATAAAGGGCCAGCCAGGGATTTAATATCGTGGATGATAAATAGTTTCTTCAGTGAAACATCAGATTAGTAAAACAAGGTGCATTAGAGACCCATGGGTCCTGTCATCTTTAACACTGAACAGCAGAACCAGAACCAGTGGCCTTGGAAACTGACTCACATTCAAATGTGTCACTTTGGAGGCTGGGGGCATTTTATACATTTTACAAAAATATAATATAATTCACCTTTTAAAGTCTTTTGCATATGACACACAACCCCACGTGTTCTACATCAAACCTTCCAGAACAATCTCATCTCTACATGAGGCTCATTGTCCCCGTTGTGTTCTCTGTCTTCTCTGGCTGACAGGCTGCTAATGAGCCTCACCTGGGAGGTGGGCGGGCCTTGTGATTTACTGAGTGTTCATTGGTTGTTTTTTCACAAAATGTTGACAGACAAACGGTTTGACCAATCAGGGTGAAGGTGTCGTGTGAGGAGTTCTTTCTGTGCCGCGTCACCCGACACGTCTGTGTGTGTGTGTGTGTCTGTGGAGTGGAGCAGTGGAGTGTGTGTCTGTGTGAGTTTTCGCGGAAAACTCATAGTTTTAAAAACGGAAACAGTGTCAGACACACTGCCGCGGCTTGACACTCAGAAAAGTGCAAAAACGTCAACGAACACCGGAAGTAAAACAAAGTTGCGTTAATTACGTTAAAATATTTTAGTGCGTTAACGCGGCCAAATTAATCGCATAGATTAACGCGTTAACGCTGACAGCCCTAATGTATATATGTGTGTGTGTGTGTGTGTGTGTGTGTGTTTACCCCGAGTCTTCAGAGTCGCTGCTCGTTGGTTCTGAGCTGTTCTGGAGCTTCTTCACCCAGAGCTGCTGCAGCGCTCTGCTGGACGCTGAGAACAGGAACTGACTGCCGTCCTGCAGACTAACACACACAAACACAGGTAAACACACACACACACAGGTAAACACACACACACAGGTAAACACACACGCACACACAGGTAAACACACACACACACTGTGCGGTCCTCACATGAGTTTGAAGGTGTTCTCCTTCCTCCTGTAGGAGGCGTTCTCTCTGCACACGGCTCCGCACACGCTGACAGGAGGCCACCTGGAGGCCTTCTGAGGAACAACACGTCATGGCAGAGCGATGACGTCATCAAAAAAAGGGGGCGGGTTCTGCCCACGAGTTAAGATTGAGGATCTCTGTGATGATGTCATTGGTACCTCCTTGGCAGCCTCCCGGTCTCTGAACAGGCTGAGCGTCTCTCCCTGCAGGACCGCGAACACCTCCTCCCAGTTCTCCAGGCCCTGCAGCCAATCACAGGAAAGCACACACCCGTCAGCCAATCACAGGAAAGCACACACCCGTCAGCCAATCACAGGAAAGCACACACCCGTCAGCCAATCACAGGACAGCACACACCTGTCAGCCAATCCGCACACTGGACACGGCTTTCACGTTCATTCATTATCATTCAAATACGTCATCTAAAGTGGGACTTTTGAGGGTCAGCAGGTCCGTCGTCCAATCAGTGGGTTGGCGGTGCAATCCTCGCCCTAGTCCATGTGCCCTTGAGCAAGACACTTAACCCTGAACTGCTCCCTGTAGCTGTGTCTACAGGGTATGAAACTAACATGTCAAGTGTATTAAGAGTACCTTAAAAAGCGCTATATAAATTAAATGGATTATTCTTATTATTAGAAAAGACACCATTTAAATGATAAGGAACTGAAAGGTTGCATTTTAGGAAGTTTCAGAGTTCAAAGTCCTGATCACATGTTTCTACTGAATGTTGGAGGATAACAATCGTTATTCACTCTGTGATGGTTAATCATCTTATTAAACCAATCAAATTATACATATAGAATGTATAAAATGATCTCTTATTTACCTTCCCAGAGAATTGTTTTTGTTGTTATTTACATTTATTATGATGATGCAAAACAAAAGTCCCACCTTGTTCCCTCCTGGTTTCAGTTTGATCTCCAGCGTCCCCTCCATCCTGATTGGCTGCTCGGAGACCACCTGACAACATGAGAGACGACCAATATGAGAGAGAGAGAGAGTGAGAGAGAGCGTCAGAGAGCGAGAGAGGAGGGAGAGAGAGAGAGCGAGAGACTACCTCTCTGAGGAAGTCGTCTTCCGCCGCCACATCGTCTAACTTCCTGGTTCCCGGAGGAGGAAGAGGAGGAGCCTGCGTCTCCTCGCGTGCTGCAGGAGCGAGGTCAGCTGACTCCGCCTCCTCCTCCGTGATTGGTGCAACAGGCGGTGGAACCGGGTCGGCAGGCGGAGCCTCGTCACGGAGCTTGGGCGTCGTTGCAGCCGGAGGAGATTCGGGGGGCGGAGAACGTAATTCTGTGACTGGAGGAGGAGGCGGCTCGGTGGGAGCAACAAGCTCTCTGATTGGCCGAGGCGAGTCAGGCGGCGTGGGGGAAGAGCAGGAGGAGGTGCCGGGCTTTGGAGCGAGAGGAGGTCTGGATCGGGTACGACGGTATTTCTCGGGGGAGGAAGGTGAGACGAAGGTTTGAGGGAAGGAGACAGGAGGAGGTGACGGAGGACGCTTGGGAGAGGAGGAGGAGTCAGGTGATGCTCTAAGGGGAGGGGAGGGGCTAGCAGAAGGAGCGGCGTCTTCCTCCTCCTCCCGTCTGTCCCCGCTGGTACTCAAGTGTCTCCTCATGAGGAGGGGGACGATCGGGCTGGTGGAAGTCGCGAGGCGGCTTTTTCCGTCTAGCGCGGAGGATCTGCTGCTGACCCGACGGATGACGTCTCTAGAGGAGGTGGAGGAGGCGGCAATCTTTGGATTCGCCGGCTTGCTCCTCATAGACGAAACTCTGGCCGGAGGTTTTTTGTCCTGAAGGTCGGAGCATCCGTCGAGTCTCTTCTCCCTCTGGAGAGGAGAAAACAAATAAAACGTCAAGAACGACGAGAACGAAGCGTTCGTCGTCATCTCCGGAGTCACGTGACCAACCTGCGTCTTCTTCTTCTTCAGTGCCACGAAGCGGTCGCTCTGGGCCTGGATCATGGCCTCCAGGTCCTCCTGCCTCTTCAGGAGCTCCATCACATCCGACACGGAGTCCTGGAGGGAAGGAGAAGAGCTTGAAAAACACATGAAGCATAAACTTCTATACAAACAGAGGAGTCGCCCCCTGGTGGTCAGGAGAGAGAATGCAGCTTTACCGCACTAACCCAACTTCCTGTCTCCTCTTGACCCTTTGACCCTTTGACCCTTTGACCTCCTCACCCCGAAGTCCTCGGCCGTCAGCGAGTTCTCATAGGAGCTCAGCCATCGCTCCGCCTGCTCCAGCTCCTTCTGCAGGAGGGAGATCTCCAGCTCCTCCTCGTACCGCTGCCTGGTCTCCTCCCAGACTTTCTCCACAAGCACCTCCAGCTCCTCCAGCTCCCGCACGCGCTCCTCCACCTGAGCAGGACGAGAGAGACAGAGGTCAGAGAGGTCAGGTGAGAGAGGCGCTCCTCTGTGAAGGTGTGTTCCTCACCTCCGGGGACATGAAGGTTACTCGCTCCGCCAGCCACCTCCCTTCCTCTTTGGCGGCCTGTGATTTGGCGAGCTGGCGGTCCATCTGGACGCGGTGCTCCTCGTGTTTCTTGAGGAGCTGCTCCGGGTCGCCTCCCTCCACGCTGAGTGCCTCCCCATTAACTAGAGACAGCGTCTCCCTCAGCCAGGCCCTGAGGACACAGGACAGGGTTTAAAATAAATAAATGAAGTTTTTTAAAGTTTAAACCCAAAAAGTTTTTTAAAGTTTAAACCCAAAAAGTTGTTTTAAGTTTAAACCCAAAAAGTTTTTTTAAAGTTAACAAAAAAAGTTTTGTTAAAGTTTAAACTTTTTTTTCTGCAGTTTATTTTTTTTCCAAAGTATTCTAAAAAGTTAAGGAGAGGAAGGATGAGTGGATGAACAGATAGTGTTTTAAAGTTGAAGACTTTCTTCATTGTGATCCCATTCAAATTAATAACCATAACATATTCATAATATGAACAGTTGAAGAGTTAGAAATATGAAAGTCATATTAATCATGAGCTGAAGAAGCTGAATATTTTAATATTTGAACAGTTTCTGTAGCTTAATATATGAAGGAGGAGAAAGGGTCCAAAATACATATGGAAGAAGAAGAAGAAGAAGAAGAAGAAGAAGAAGAAGAAGAAGAAGAAGAAGAAGAAGAAGAAGAAGAAGAAGAAGAAGTGTATATTTAATGAGGTAATGCCTCATTTGCATATATTTAAAGTTACATCATCCAGAAAACCGAATGTTTCGTGGGTTTCTGTTGGACCTACATGAGCTCGGTCCAGTGGGACCAGTACTTCTGCACGTCCTGGACCTGGTCCAGCCGGGTTCGGCGTTGGGAGGCCTTGTCCTGGATGCCGGTCCAGAACCCCTCCAGCTCCTCCAGCCTCCTTGTGACCGCCGCTCTCACGTGGGGTTGCCGCCGGCCCAGAGCCCGGCCCTCCTCCCGGCTTCTGGTGGTCTCCTCTGAGATCAGGACCAGGTCCCTCTGGTGGAGACACGGGGAACTACAACGTTCACTCTGAGATACTGCAGTATTTACACGACCTGCTCCTTTATTCTTTTCTCACGGTATATTTCAGAAAGTGAATTGCTTTAAAGTTTACTTGAAAATGTAATTAAATACATTTTAATGTTCTATAACTTTTCTATATAAGTAGCAAGCAGATAAAGTATATTGTAAACTTTATATACTTTTATAAAGGGAAATATTTTACTTATTTATAATTTATTAATAACAAGAATACTAATACTATTTATTTGTATAGAACTTTTCCCTCCCCTTCAAAATAAAAGCCCTCAGACGTCCCCCACCTCCAGCGTCTCGTGTTGCCTCAACAGGGTCTGGATGGAGTGCAGGTCCTGGTCCTGGTCCGGGTCCTCAGAGTCCAGCACCGCCTCCTTCTC
>CM070093.1:8415000-8525000 GCA_036178185.1 Liparis tanakae
AATGTATTATTATTATTCTGTATTTCAAATATTTAAGAGCTATTTCTTTATATATCATTTGCTATTTTAATGATTTAACTACAAATGTTAGATAAAAGTGGTGTAGAAGTAGAAGGTAAAGAATTTATTCAAATTTAAAAGTACATATCTCAGAGATATGTGTGTATTGAGCCAACTATTACAGTATAGCAATATTTATATATTTACAGTATTACGTTATCACGAAACCTTTCTTACCGCTGCTCCTTCACAATAAAAGCATACGCTGACTCTTATTCTGAAATAGTCAGATTTAAATGAGGTCTTCTCCTCACCTGCAGGGTCCGGGCCTGCTCCAGCGTGGTGATGCGGTGCTGCCAGGCCCGGTCCAGTTCGGACTTGGCATCTTCCAGCTGGTTCAGGGCCTTCTGGATCTCCACCTTGGACCCGGGACCGGACCGGACCAGACCGGACCGGACCAGACCCAGACCGAAGTCCCGCACGGAGGCGATGCGCTCGGCGCGGGCGTCGATCTCCGTCTGGGAGACGGTGACGTTTGAGTTACTACGCGACCCGGAAGAGTACAAGTACACAACAGTACTACACACATACCAGTACCACACACACACACACAGCACCACACACAGTACCACATACAGCACCACACACACACAGTACCACACACACACACAAACACACCCAGTACCACACACAGTACTAGACACACATACACACACACACACACACACACCTTCCAGTCCTGGTGCTCCCTGATGAGCCGGTCTGCCTCGGTCCTGGTCTTGGGGAGTCCCTTCTCCGCCATGGCTCCGCTCTGCTGGAGGCTCCAGTCCAGCAGGAGGCGCTGGTTGGCTTTGAACAGCTGCAGCTGGAGCGCCTCCTGCAGCTTCTCCTTCCTGGACAGACAGCGGGTGATGAGTTCAGGGTCCAACGCACAATATGGGATTTTAACGATGTTGGATAGAGCTACAACCAATCAGAGGAACGTAGTATGTGACGTATTTTAAGCGACGCATAGTTGTTGAACTCAACTGCACGCACACTGGAAGAAGCAAGCGCCTTTTTATGACGTGGTTGGTTACGTTACTGTGGATCATCTGTCCGTCATCGTATAAAGCCCGCCCTGACAATTTGATTGGTCCGGTCAATATCTGGTCGGAGATAATTTCTCCCCAATGGAGCAATGCCAGACCCAACTTCCCGACTTCAAATGTTGAGGACGGGGCTAAGTTCGGTCTGGTATCCAGGCTAATTGAAGTGTGTGTCCCCCCCCCCCCCCACCCCCAACACTGCGCGCGGCATGATAAAATTTAATATCATTCTTGTATTTATTTTTTTAGAAATATATCTGAGTAAAAATATTTATAAGAAGTAATGCCAACACCAGAGCCCTATAACGATACATTAATATTGAGCATGGTATTGTGAATCATATAAAAAAAGAATACAAAGGTTGCATTGCACCTAAACCCTCCCTCACCTGAGCTTCACCTCCTTTCCCAGAGTCTGCAGAGCTCTCTGCACCTCCTTCTGTTTGTTGTTCAGCTTGTCGCTCATCACTGATGGGGCCTTCAGGTGCTCCGACACCTCCTCCTCCAGGGCCTGAGGAACGAGAGAGAGGGAGGAGCATAACTTTCTTTAGATTTTATAACCTGACGGCTTGTAAAGTTAAGAAACAAGCCCTGACGCTGACCTTTGACCTCTCCTGGATGACGCCGGCCTCCCGCTCGGTTTCCTCGTGCCGTCTGATGAGGTTCTCCACACTATCCACGTCAAAGCCGCAGTCCTGACCCTGTAGCAGCAGCATCTACGGACACGGGTAGTTTAACCCTCTGAGCCACAACAGATTTACAGATTTACGACGGTCCCTAAACGCATCGAAGTTCCAGTCAAAAATAAGCTTGAACATTTTTATTCTACATCTTGCCACAAATAAACCGTTTACTTTAACCAGATTCTGTCAAAAACATTACATCCTGAGCTCCTCTGTTCATCTGAGACCAAAGGTCACGTGACAACAAATCCATGAAGACTTTGACTGAACTTCAAGCTGCTGAACGCAGAGAGGAGAAGTTGCACGACATATTATAATATATATAAAATAATATAATATATAATAGTTTTGATAAAAACAGCACATAGAGCCTCAATGTTTGTTTTTCCATCGTTGTTAACACCTGGAACATGTTGGACGTGTCGCTTCTGTAGTTTGACAATTTTCATTAAAATTAAATTCCGTTTCATGGGACTTTTATTTTGAGACCTCGGAGCAGCTCTTGGGGGTTTGGGGTCAGAAGGTGACATCACATGACTCACCTTCCCGTGGGCTCGGTCTCTGACCTCCTCCAGCTCTCTGACGAGACCGTGCACCACCAGCGCCGCCTCCAGCTTCCTCTTGTAGTTGTTCAGATCTCCGTGAAACTTGCTCCACCTGGAAGGGACGAGAGAAAAGAAACCCGGAGGGGAGGGGCATAGGTGAGGGGAGGGGCACAGGTGAGAGGAGGGGCACAGGTGAGGGGAGGGGCATAGGTGAGAGGAGGGGCACAGGTGAGGGGAGGGGCATATGTGAGAGGAGGGGCACAGGTGAGGGGAGGGGCATAGGTGAGGGGAGGGGCACAGGTGAGAGGAGGGGCACAGGGGAGGGGAGGGGCATAGGTGAGAGGAGGGGCACAGGGGAGGGGAGGGGCAGAGGTGAGAGGAGGGGCACAGGTGAGGGGAGGGGCACAGGTGAGGGGAGGGGCATAGGTGAGGGGCATAGGTGAGAGGAGGGGCACAGGTGAGAGGAGGGCCACAGGTGAGGGGAGGGGCAAAGGTGAGGGGAGGGGCACAGGTGAGGGGAGGGGCACAGGTGAGGGGAGGGGCACAGGTGAGGGGAGGGGCATAGGTGAGGGGAGGGGCACAGGTGAGGGGAGGGGCATAGGTGAGGGGAGGGGCATAGGTGAGAGGAGGGGCACAGGTGAGGGGAGGGGCACAGGTGAGAGGAGGGGCACAGGTGAGGGGAGGGGCATAGGTGAGAGGAGGGGCACAGGTGAGGGGAGGGGCACAGGTGAGGGGAGGGGCATATGTGAGAGGAGGGGCACAGGTGAGGGGAGGGGCATAGGTGAGGGGAGGGGCACAGGTGAGGGGAGGGGCATAGGTGAGGGGAGGGGCACAGGTGAGGGGAGGGGCATAGGTTAGGGGAGGGGCACAGGTGAGACTCACCTGTCGTTGAGCTGCTGTCTCCTCCGGTGGACCGTGGCCAGTTCCTCGGCACTCTGCCTCTTCTCCAGTCGGGACGCCAGCCGGTTGATGGCGGTGATGTGGGCGTCGTCAACTGTCACGTCCTACAGGTGAAGACCCTCCATTACTTCCTCTTGAATTCTTTGACGTTAACGAGCTTCAATTAGTTACAATCCCAATAAATATCGTTATTCATTTATATCTCAGAGTGACGCCTCTTTGTTTCCTGGAGCTGGACACTTTACTACAAAATAAAAGCACGGCTGGGACAAAATAACAACACACTCAGTGAAATACACCTAAAGTGAAAATAGCATCATTATCAAAACACATTGTGCAGTATTAACACTTCCAAAAGAAATTAAGATCAAAATTAAGATGTAGATAAAAAATCAAATTGAACTGAATTTGTAAATAAAAGAATATCTTAATTGCCAGCTGAAAGATTCTTAGATGTAATCAAACTATTGATTTGGACTGAAACACACATATCAGTGTTATAGATGAGCAGAGACGGGCTGCTGACACACACACACACACACACACACACACACACACACACACACACACACACACACACACACACACACACACACTTACCCCGGTTCCTCTGAACTCTCCGAGTTTCTTGAGCAGCTGAACTCCGTGTTCATAATCTTTGCCAACGTCTCCGACATTCACCATCACCTCCTGCAGGTCAGAGGTCAACGTTACACACTGAACATAGAACACACTGTAATCACACACACTTTTAAGCATCATACACACTATAAATACACAGATAAATAAATACACAAACACACAATAAATATGCACGCATACACACACACACTATAACCACACAAATGACATACACACAACACACACACTATAAATATACACACACTATAAATACACACGCACAAACACACACAGTCCACACACACTACACTACACACACACACACACCTTGTGTCGGATCCAGGCCTCCACCTCCTGGACCTTCTGGAGGAACTCCAGGAAGTCCCTGTTGTCCTCCAGAGACTTCCCCCGGGTGGCCAGCGCCTCCTTCAGCTCCTCCCAGTGCCGCTGCAGGGCGGCGGCGCTCCTCTTCACCTCCTTGGAGCCGGGGGGCCGGAGGGCGAGCAGCTCGTCCCCGGCCCGCAGCACCGAGCCGATGATCTGCCCGTGGGCCAGGATCTCGGCCTCGAAGGCCTGGTGCTTCTGCAGCAGCTTCATCTTGACCTGCAGGTCGCTGAGGGCGGCTGGCCCGACCTCCGCCATCTTCTGCCTCCGCTCACACACCCACTCCTCCGCCTGGGGGGACGGGGGGACATGGTGGACAAGTTAGTAGACCAGGAGGGAGACATCTCAAACCTCCTCTCTCTGTGTCATTGCCTGTCTGTCTCTGTCTCTCTCTTTTTGTCCTTTTGTCTCTCCGTGTTCCTGCTTCTCTGTCTCTTTGTCTTTCTGTTTCTTGGTTTCTGTCTTTCTGTTTGAGTTTAAATATTTTACAACTTCTTTCGTTGCAGCTGAAGAAAAATAAACAAATGTCTATTATTTTCTCACAAAAACGATAAGAAACACGACTATACAGTATCGATGAGAGCGTCGATGAGAGTTCTCATCTTGATAATAATATGGACAGAGGGCGGTCGGTGACCTCGGACACGTCTCGGTTGAAGACGCTCAGCATCCTGGAGAGCTCCAGCTGCTCCCTGCGTTTGACGGACAGCTCCTTGATCCTGTCCCGGCGCTGCAGGAGGGCTTTGAGTCTGGCCTGGACACGCCCACTCTTCTGCCCACTCAGCTGCTCCTTTAGCCGCTCGGCCAGCTCCTTGAGAGAGGAGAGCTGGGGGGTCAAAGCTCAGTGTAAATGGACCCGGCGTACTGTCATATATATCGTATGAGTATTTATGTATTTTATGACATGGTACTGTGTTGTTTGGCGTTGAATTGTACTGATAATATTAGTCCACTAAATTAAAATAATTGATATAATAGTATATAATAATAAAGAAGAGCAGAGAAAGAGCAGAAGAAGAGCAGAAGAACAGAAAAAAAGTAGAAGATGAGAAGAATATAATAAGAAAAACAGGAGAAGAAGAACAGAATAAGAGGAGAAGAAGAGCAGAAGAAGAAGAGCAGCAGAAGAAGAGCTGACCTTGTCCTCCTGCGAGCCAAGCAGCTTCTCAAATGCTTCGTGGCGTTTCATCAGACCCTCGGTGTCGTGGACTGCGTTTCCCAGAGTGCCGTTCTGCAGCAGGACCTGTGGAGAGGTTTCATGAGTCAGACCCACTGGTGTGCGTCTCCTCTGAAGAGGATGGAGGCCGGAGGAGAGAGCTCACCTCCTGGGAGCTGCAGGTTTTGTCCAGACTGTCGGCGTCCCGGTAGAACACCTGCTCCAGGTGGACGCTCTGCAGCCAGCTGTGCTTGTGGTTCCACTGCTCCTCCAGCCGGCCGCGCTCCTCCTGCAGAGCCTCCAGCTTCTCCGTCACCTGGAGGGAAGCACAGTGACCTCTGTAAGCTGCTCCTTGACAGAAACAGAACCACATGTTGACTGGAAGTGGAACTACAACGTGTCTCTAGAGTGGTAAACAGTGGTGACGTGGATCGTAAAAAAAGAAGAAAAATACACGTTTAATTCTTTTTTTTTATAATTCCACTTTTCACAGAATGAATAAATCATAATATATATATATATATACATATATATATATATATATATATATATATATATATATATATATACATATATATATATATATTATAACTATGGGGTGAGAACTAAAATTATGATTGATTACATATATTATAGACATATATAATATATGTCTATAATATATAACATATAATATGTGTATATATATATATATATATATATATATATATATATATATATATAATATATGTGTGTATATACCTTACCTCAGGCAGTTCAACGCCCCCTGCCATGCATAGTTGTCCAGATTCTTTATAGAATCAAAGGCTAAGGGAGCAAAGCCTAACAGAAAGCCATGCTGTCGTGGCAACACAGAGGGCGTTTGATGATGAATGGAACTCCCAGCATCTTCCGACCAGCCACTGCAGGGACTAATGGTTCGCATCTGTCTTGACGTGTTCTTGCCGGCGTGAAACTACTGTTAGATCCCGAGAGAGTGCGGCTAGAAACTTGCAAAAGCCACTTTTACAGCAGCACTTTAACACTCTTGCAAGCAGCTTTCATGAAATGTACACCCACACAGATACATTATATATGTATAGACATATACATTATATCTTTAGCTTCAATTTGGCAGATGTTTCTGACTGAAGAGCTCGTCACACATGATGTGTTCAAGGACCGTCTGAAATAAATATTGCTGGTTTCTCCAGCGTCTCACCTCCTTCCTGTTGGCGTCCTGCGCCTGCAGCTGCTCCCCCATGTCCAGGGCCTGCTGGTAGGTCTCCTGTCGGGCCTCCATCTCGGCCCACAGCTGCTGGTGCTGCGCCAGCTGCAGGTCGGCGGTCGCCACGTCTCTGATGCTCTCCTCGGCGGCCATCGCACCTATCAGCTGGCCGCACCACAGAAAGTAGTCCTGCGCCTGGAGGGCACGAAATCACACACGTGACGTAAAGCGCGATGGGGTTGTTAATGCGTCACCCTCCGTCCGTCCTCACCGTGTTCAGGAACATGTATCTCTGGCGCGCCAGTTTTAGCTCCTCCTCCCACTGCTCTGCGTGCAGCCGAAGCTCCTCCCACCGCTCCACCACTTCCTGCTGCACTTCCTGGAGGCGGAGCTTCAACTGAGGCGTGCACAGGTGCAGGATGATGTCGACGGTGTCCAGCTGCTCCTGCAGCTACGAACAGGGTTAAAGTCATATGAACCTTCAGAATAAAAGGCCAAAATACTTTTTTTTAACTGTCCACTAGGGGGTGCTCATCTCTCCGGGTCGCTACCTGTTGCTCTGTGGTCGCCAGCTGGTGGAGCAGAGCTTCGTGCTTCCTAAGCTGTGACATCACGCCTCTCAAATCCTTCGCCACGTCATCGGGGATGCTCTTCTGTCGCTCCTAAAGATAGAGACAGAGAGAGAGAGAGAGAGAGAGAGAGAGAGAGAGAGAGAGAGAGAGAGGGGGAGAGACTCTGAGGAGGTGAGGTCAACAGGTGAGGACGTGACGTGGCGGTAAAGGGATGCCGTACCTGGATGAGGGTTAGAGCGTCGGTCAGGTCTTGGTAAAAACGGTGACACTCCTCGGCCTTCTGCAGCTGATCCTGACGCTCCCTGGCCACGCCCCTCAGATGCTCCCAGCATGCACTGCAACAAACATGAAAAAGTCAAACACTGCTTCTACCCTTTGAACATGTTCAGGTGTTGTACGCCTGTGTGTACCTGAGCTGCTGCAGCATCTCTCTGACTGCAGAGCTCTGCGAATGCTTGTTGCGGATCAGTGGAGCAGCCAGACCGCTGCAGCTCTGCAGTCGCTCCTCTCCGGCTTCCAGCTGCGTCAGGAAACCTTCAAACTTCCCACGGAGTACCTGAAACGTCAAAAAAACACAAATTCTATTTTTAAAATATATATATAAATCTCTCTCTCATATATATATATATATATATATATATATATATATATATATATAAATCTATTAAAAAGATATGTATAAATATATAAATCTATAAATCTATTAAAAGAATATATATAAATCTATTAAAAAATATATATGTATATATATATATATATATATATATATATATATATATATATTTATAAATCTATTTTTTAATATATATATATATATATAAAAATAAATATATAAAAATATATATAAAAAAATTAATATATATATAGACAATGCATAAATACCGGCACATTAAATATACCACCAGTACCATAAATAGTAAGTATACGGTAGAGCCCGACCGATATTAGATATCTGAGATCGATACAGATAACATTAAACATTTTGAAGTAAATCGAAAAAGAATTGAAAAGAGTTGAATATTTTTTTAATAAAACAAATTGTAACAGAGAAAATATTTCAAATGACCTAAAAAATGTGTTTGAGGTTATCTGGAGAGGTCACATAATGTCTCATATCTGTTAGTGAGAGGAACCTGGACGTGCTGGTAGTCGTTGCCCAGGTCCTGAGACTCTGCTGTCTGTCTCTGCTGGTCCATCCAGTCCTCGAACTCTGAGGACTCTCTTCTGAACTCGTGGAGATGAAGGACTTCCTTCAACCTCTGACCCCTGGAGAGAGAGACATTCATCATTGTGTCGTTAGGAACTAATTAAAAGTGCTTTAAAACATTGAAGATAAATTAATATTTGTACTTTCAGACTAAAATCAACGTCCAGAAAATATCATAACTATATATATATATAATTATTTATCACGTACATCCAGAATAAATTACTATACATCTGTTTAGAAATCACAGAAAGAAGACACTCTTTAAATCTGCAGATCTTGCATCAAATTTTCTGAAGTATCAAAGTAATTCACTGATAGTTTTCATGACATCAGATTTTTGATGGAGACGAAATGTGAACAAAAACAGGCTGAAACATGTGGCTCAGTTTGTAGTATTGAGTGTTTATAGTTTGCGAATTTGTAGCATTGAGTGTTTGTAGTTTAATCAGGATTTACCTGAGAGCAGCCTGGTGCTGCAGCTGCTGGTTCAGGTTGCTGAGGCGACTACGAGGCCTGCTGAGCTCCTCCAGGCTCCAGTTGTGAACCGCCTGCTCCACCTGGTCTCCCAACTCCTCCACCTCCACCTCCAGCACCTCCAGCTGGCCCTCCAACACCTATAGCCGGGGAAATCGCACACACACGTGCTGCTACATTTTACATTTTACCAACAGATATTCACATAAGGACAAGGAGTTCCACAGGGAAGGATCCGAGGTCCTCTATTGTTTCAATAACACCCAGAAATCAGTCATTTAATTTGACGTCTGTGTCATAACCTCTTTGTGCAGCGTCAGCATTGTGGTTGTCCACCAGAAGCTGATCATAAACTGACTTTATATCAGGTTTTAATACACATTTTATGGTTTTAACTCTATACTGTAACCGGATGAAGGGTTTTTGTCGTTGGACATCTTTGGGACAGCCTGTGTCTGCTGAGCAGGGTCAGAGAAACACAGAGTTTTAATGGGAAACTGCTATATTTAGTGTTATTTACTGATTTTAAACAGCAGGTGTGTTTGTTTTGGAGCCGGTAAGACTGTATGACAATATAAAGGAATCCCATTGGGAGAAGCTGACTGCAACAAAGACAACAAGTCGCATGATCCCACACTGGTACCTGGTGTTTGTTGAGGAGACTCAGCGTGGCCAGCTGGTCTTTGCCGTAGTCGTCGCTGTTCACCAGAGTGAGGGTCTCGGTCAGCCTAGACTCTAGCTCAGAGCAGTCCAACAGCAGCTGGGAGCAGTTCACGGTCAGCACAAAATGCTTTCTCAAAACGTATAATACAAATCACGTCTCTCTGTTCCTCTGACCTGTTCTCTGGTGATGGCTTTGTTCAGGTGAGCTGCTCTCCTGTTGCAGGCCTCCTCTAGCTCCTCCCACTCTGCAGTCAGGTGTTTGCACCTGCATTCAGAAACATAAAAAGAAAAATGTAAAAGAAGAGGAGAACATTTTTGACAATCAACCCTGAAGAGAAACACGATAGCACCTCTGCAGCACTTCTTCTTTGTCCGATTTGCTGGATTTGGCCAGGCCCTGCCCCTTCTCCAGGACATGGTTCAGGTGTTTTTGGTGGGCGTTCACCTCTGCCTGCAGCTCCTATATAAAATGTTCAGCATGAATATTTTAAAAAAACATAATAATTATTCTGGGCTGTTCAGATGAACAAACAAACAATAATCCGGCCTGCACCTTGTGTTTCTGCATGAGGCTGATGGCTCCAGACAGAGATTTGTCATATCCCGTGGATCCAGAGGCAGGAACGTGCTCAGAGACCCAGCTGAGCTCCAGGTCCACGTCGTGATAAAACCCGAACAGCAGCACCGATGCCTCCAGCTGAGCTCGACGCTGGTCCAGAGGCTTCTGGAGAGACTTGAACCTGCAGCGCAAAGATCCTTAAATCAGCGTTGTCCGCTTTAAGTCCGACTACGTCGAAGAACAATCACCTTCCTCCTTTTGCTTCTGCCGGTTCTACTGTTGACGTTTTTTATGATTCAGATCTAAAATCGTTAGCAACAACATTGGTTTGGATGCATTGCCGTTAACACAGCAGCGATGCCCCCAGTGGACAATAGGAGAATGACACGTATTAGCTACATGAGAAAATGGATCAATCTTGTGGAAAATAATTTAAAAAAAGTTCAAATTAGAAGCTGGAGCTTTAGATGTTGTGCTGTAATGGCTTCAAATATTGTAGTTTTAATAGGTTTCAATGGGATACGCTTCTGTAGATTATTACAGACGCATTATAGAAGCTGAAACTCTTGGGATTCATCCTCTGGGGCCCACAAATGTGTCGGGAGTGGACTTACAGAGTGAGGTAGGTGTCAGTCTCCCGGAGGATCCTCTGGGAGTCGAAGTGGTGGGAGGCAAGGTGTTTGGCCCTGCTGACGATGGAGTTCATCTTCTCCGCCAGCTCCTTGGCCTCCTGCTCCAGCTGCCGATGCTCCTTTACACAGAGACAGTAAGAAGTCACTAAGTTTACTAAAGTAACAGGTTGTATTCATTAAAGTCTATAACCTTCACAGTTAGTGAGATTAATAACGTTTTACTGACGATCGTTCTTCTTCAATATCCAGTAAAACATCGGATCATGTAGCTTTGGAATAAAAGTTTAAACCAAGAGGAGGAGCGCTAGTAACATTAGCTAGTAACATTAGCTAGTAACATTAGCTAGTAACATTAGCTAGTAACGTTAGATAGGGTGACCAGATTTGAGTTTGTGAAAAAGAGGACACCTCAGCATAACTCCTTCATGATGCCCCCACCCTCCCATGGCGAGCGGCGTCGACGGAAGGGGGGGGGGGTGCTATTGGAAGTCTGCCCACCCGTGTGCGCACATCACTGTTCAGGTGGAACGTAAGGGAGATACCATTTACAAAATTTGTAAGGGGTAAAAACTTGTGAAAGACCCAGAGAAACGGAAATATCCGACGAAGCAAAATCCCGGACGTTTTTGGAAAACCTGCCGGACGCTTTTTTTTGGTCTCAAAGAGAGGACATGTCCGGGGAAAACCGGACGTCTGATCACCCTACGTTAGAACCAACGGATGTTCAATTCAGTTACATTGTGATGCGTTCAGGCTCTGCTCAGGGAAAATGAGTACTGGCTGAAGGTAAATTATAACGTTCTCATGATGCGTTCAGGTGTAATCTAGTCAAATGTATTGTTGGTGATGAAATAGAATAGATCCAGATGTTTTCACATGAATGAGAAATATTAGAGATTAACTATGAGGTCATAAATATACCTTAAGGAGCTGTCGGCTGGAGCGGAGGTCGTGACCTTTGGCGGCGTTGTTCAGCATCCACTGGATGGCCTCGATCTTGACCTTGGAATCCTGCGAAAAGGAAGAATGAATAGGTGTTTCCTCCTCCGGCCTCCAAGCCCTCACTTATCCGTATTTTACCTGCAGCAGCTCCATCAGCTGCTCCTGCTGCCCCGCCTGTCTCAGCTTGTCTCCTCTGTCGGCCATCTTGTCCTGAAGTCTCCTCCAGCGGCTGCTGACCTGAGTGGACTTCCTGCTGATGCTCTGGCTGCTGTCATGCTCTTCGGCCAGCATCTCCCGCCCCAGCTGGAGGAGAACACGCGTGAACATTTAAAGTGTGCGATGCGTGCCACAGGTGTGTGTTGGGCCTGGGGGAACCCGTTTACCTGAAGCAGCCGGTCCAGCCAGACCTGGTTGGCCTGCATCTCCTTCTCGGCCGCCTCGTGCCTCTTCAGCTTGGGGAGGACGTTGGTGGGGTCGCGGTACGACTCGTCCTCCGCCACCTTGAACTTCTCCTCCATCCACAGCAGCAGCTCGTCGGAGTCTCTCTGGAACTCCTGCAGGAAGAAAGAAAAGAGAAATCGGCGAATGAACATTTAAAATATCAAAGTCGTCAACAATGTTTTAAAAGTTTAAATCTATAAGGACACTGTACCTGGTATTTCTTGGAGGCCAGCAGCAGACTCCTCCTCTGCCCGCTGCTCGCCTTCAACTTCTTGTTGGCCTCCTGGAGGCCGCTGCTCCTCTCCTCGATGCTTCAGGATTAAATATTAAAAAATACACGTTGCTGCAGACGATCTACCGGACTCACGGCGAGCGGGGTTCATACACATGTTGACCAATGGATGTCCAGGACTTTTCAATGACCATTAAATGAACTTTTCATGACCGTTCAATAACGTTTCCATGACTTTGGATTTCTAGGACTTTTCCAGGACTTTAAACCAAATGTCCATGACCAAACATTTTGTGAAACCTCGGTGTATACATGGAAAGTGAGGAAATGTCATATTCAAACCAAAATTGAGAATTCCGAAGCATACAATATGTAAACCGCGTGACTTTACATATGAATATAACGAATCTCCAGGACTTTTCAAAAACTTTAGCGATTTGATTTTTGCGATTTGATTTTTTTTTTCAGGACTTTTTCAGGCATGGAAATAACCATTATAGAATTCCATGACTTTTCCAGGTTTTGCATGAGCGTAGGAACTCTGGGCGTGGCTTCTCTTACCGCGTGGCCGCGTAGTGCCGCTGGGCGACGAGCTCCCGGCTGCGTTCGGAGAAGCGATGCACGCGCTGGTCCAGAGCCTTCAGGAGGCCCTCCAGCTGGTCCTGCCGGCCCAGAAGACTCTCGACACCATCTACCGAGTCCTGGACCAGTAGAGTACCCAGAACCACCAACACGTTCAGTTTCATATATACAGGGATCATCCACATGGTGACCAATGAACAGGGTTCATCCACATGACCAATGAACAGGGTTCATCCACATGACCAATGACCAGGGTTCATCCACATGACCAATGAACAGGGTTCATCCACATAACCAATGAACAGGGTTCATCCACATGACCAATGACCAGGGTTCATCCACATGACCAATGAACAGGGTTCATCCACATAACCAATGACCAGGGTTCATCCACATGACCAATGAACAGGGTTCATCCACATAACCAATGACCAGGGTTCATCCACATGACCAATGAACAGGGTTCATCCACATAACCAATGAACAGGGTTCATCCACATGACCAATGAACAGGGTTCATCCACATAACCAATGAACAGGGTTCATCCACATGACCAATGACCAGGGTTCATCCACATGACCAATGACCAGGGTTCATCCACATGACCAATGAACAGGGTTCATCCACATGACCAATGACCAGGGTTCATCCACATGACCAATGAACAGGGTTCATCCACATGACCAATGGGTGTCCAGGATTTAAACCAACCCTCACCCCGACGTCTTTGACCCTCAGACGGGCTTCGTGTCCAGACAACGCCGCCTCGATGCGGTCTCCCTCCTGGTTCAGCCTCTGGAGCTCCGCCCCCTGCTCCAAGCGCTCCCTCCTGCTGGCCCACAGCTCGTCGAGCTTGGACCAATCGGCTTTGAGCATATCGAGGGTCTGCTGGATGTCGACGCCTCCCGTCTTCCCGTCGTTGGATGAGCCCTGCTGAAGAGATTTACCCAGCTCCTCCATCTCCGTCCACCTGAGGAAACAACATGGTGCTCGATTATTAGCATTATTAATGTATATATTATATTACAAGTTTTTCTCCTCATCTCCACCTGCTCCTCTGCTCCTCCATCTCCAGCCAGAGCTCCCGGTGTTGCTCCAGTAGGGCGACGGCCGACGCCACGTCGGTGGCCGCCTCCTCCTGCAGGAGGCGCTCCTGCACCGAGTCGGCCCAGCGCCGCAGCTCCTTGGCCCGCCGCTGGAAGCTCTGCAGGCTGCGCGCCTCCTCCAGGAGGCGCTGTTTGTCCGCAGCCTGGCGCTTCAGCTTAAGGTAAGATAAGTTAAGATAAGATATGATAAGATAAAATAGAGAGTAATACAAATTTAAAAGGTTTTTAAAAAGTAGGACAAATACAATAGCAATATGAAATGTACAGTCGTAATAACTAAGTGTATTTGCATTACATCAGAAGACAACAATGTGAATTATCTTTATGAAATATAAAGTTATTGTTATTCTTCTGCATATTAGATGAATAAACATTGTGTTTCAGAGTTTTATCTTCAGATTCCTGGCAGCAGACAAAGCTGTTATATATATATATATATATATATATATATATATATATATATATATATATATATATAATATTATCTGTCTGCACTAACATCTCCAATTCATGTCACTGTTGTTGTTTTTATATGGTACATACATGTTGCTGTTGTCTTTTTTATATGTATCCTGTTATATTGGTGATTACATGGACACATGTACACGGCCAATGGAGCAGATTCTGATAATAAAATAATTCATGACTGAAAATGAACTTCAGCAGAAGTCTGAAGTATTCTCCAGGTCTCAGAGGTTCTGATCCAGGTCAGTCTGTGAGGAACTCAAACCTGATCCAGCAGAGCCTCCAGACCCAGAACCTCGTCCCCGATGGCGGCGCTCTCTGCTGGGCTGCAGTCCTGCTTCCTGCGAGGCGAGAGATACGCGTCACGGACTGGACGGTGCAGTTAGACCAGAACGAAGAGACCTCAATAACAACAGAAAACAGCTGCTATGCTCTTACATTAAGATGTGTCAGCAAGAAATGTTAAAAATAATAGTGTATCATTTAGAAGCAAATACGTTGAGTTAAAACTGGACATAAACTTAGAAATCTTAAGTTATTGCCTCTGAATCACTTTAACCTTAAAACCATAAAAATATACATTTTAATATTATTATTTTCAGTCCCGATAGCGACCAAATATTAATTCACAGAGAATTAGAAGTTTGTTTCTATAGGGTCAACATATGTCATTATTTTATTGGAGAACATATGATGTCATTATTCTATTGGAGAACATATGATGTCATTATTCTACTGGAGAACATATGATGTCATTATTTACTTGATACTAAACGGTAGTTTTTAATTGTAGCTGTTTTTTATTCCGTCATCACGTGAAAAACTCCACAAACACAGAATACATTTAGTTAAAACTTGACATAACTTATAAATCTTAGAGTTTACTTTAACCTTCAAAGAGTTGCCTTGTCGTCTTTCGAGGACCAAAATGTAAGAAAAATCCATAAAAATATATATTTCGACTATTTTTTTAATGTTTTAACTAACTTCAGTTCTAATTGCTACCAAATATTAATTCACATAGGGAATTTTAAGTTTTTGTTGTAGTGCCACCATTTTAAAAAAATGGGCTCTCAATCCTAGCAGCTCGGTTATTGTGATTGTTGTTCATCCTGACCGGGACACGTCCGTCATGAGCAACAACGTGATTTAAATATTTTTTATATTTTGTGCAGCATGAGAGGAATTATTTATAAATCTTTGCGTCAACTTCTCCCGGCGTGTCTCGGTGCGAGTCATAGCGCCGTACATCTTGGCGACGCTCTTCAGGTAGGCGATCTTGGCCTCCAGGGTCTGGATGTCCCTGAAGGTCTGGCTCTGGTTCCGTTCCTCGGCCTGCAGGGTGAAGGCGGTGAAGGCGCTGCAGCCGGCGTCCACGGTGTCGATGCCGGACAGCTGACCCTGCAGCTGAGCTTTGGTCTCCTGGCAGCTCTGCAGGAACGACTGGACGTCGGCCGTGCTCAGCAGCTCGTGGCCCTTCTCGTCCTTCAGCCGCTGGATCCGGTCCCACCTGCAGAGACCGGACCCCCCCTCAGGTGAGTACAGGTGGAACCGCATCCAAGATCATCGACCAGTTAAGAGGACTCGTACCTGTTGGACACCCTCCGCCGCCGGTCCTGGATCTCTCTCTGTCGGCTGTGCCGGCTATTCACCAGCTCCTCCGCTGTCCGGATGATGTCATCCAACTGGCCACGCCCACTCGCCAACTCGGTCAGGAAGTTCTGCAACCAGGAAGACAAACTCAAAATGTTTGCAAAGGGCAAAGAGATCTTTATGTGGTTTAAAATGTCCTTTCAAATTAAATAAAAAGATATTTGATGTGACATTTTTTAAATATGACTAAAATATTCGACAAGATGTACTTATTAAATCAATAAAAGTAAAACATGTAAGTGCAAATAAATAAAGTGTCAGAGCAGTAACTGCTGGTTTGATGTATAATAATAATAATAATAATAATAATAATAATAATAATAATAATAATAATAATAATAATGGTTTTCAATAATTGTGCAGGCAGGTAATTATTAAACTGTCTATGCAGAGATATATAATATTTGTTACTATGAGGCCAAAAATGTTCTTAAATAAATGTACTTTAAAAAAGTATGTACGTTGCTGAGGGAATTCTTGACATTTTAATTACAATATAATAAATCCATTGAATATATTGAAGTCAGCTTTATACAAAATATGCTTTGTTGATAGATTGACTGAAGCATCCTCTGAAGTGTCTTCATGCGCTTCACCTCGTATTTAGCCTGCACCGCCCCCAGGTGGTCTGCGTCGGTGCTGCAGGTGTTCAGGACGTTCTCCTTGTCCTCCATCCACGACTCAAACTCCTGGCAGCTGTTGTAGAACCGATGCAGACGCAGCATCTCCTGCAGACTCCTCGTCTTCACCTGCGAACATTAAGGACACCTGGTTTCATAGAAGCTACTTCAAATGTAAGTTTGGGAAAAAAAAATATCCTTATTTTTCAAAGTAAAGCACGAAGATAACATTAAATTAATCATAAATACACGCTCTACACAGTTAATGTGGTAAATGACTAAATCATTATGTATAACCTTGTCAATGTGTTGACTATATTTTATATTCATTTTGCAATTCATTTGATAAATTAAAGTGTGAGTTTTCATGGAAAACACCAAATTGTCTGGGTAACCCCAAACTTTTTAACGGTAGTGTATTTAAAGTGTTTGCCGCATCGACTTCATCCAGACAAACTCTATTTCCCATGATGCCCCTCTCACCGTGACCAGGTGGAACAGGGAGCTGTAGTCCTGATCTAGCCTGGCCTGCATGCGCTCCACCGTGTCCCTCTGGTACTGCGGGTCCGGCAGCCACGCCGTCTGGATCTCCGCCGTACCGTGGCGCATCGAGCGGCGGCGCCTCGGATGACTCGGCTTCCCGCTCGGGCTCCCTGGCGCGTGATTGGTGGAGACGGGTGGGGAGGTGGGAGGAGCCTGAGTACAGTGAGGGAAGAAACTGATCAGACTTATTATTGATCTAAAACGACAGGCAGGTCATAACCGAGCTAACGGCTTACATGAGGTTGCATTGAGTTACATTATGATGCGTTCAAGGTATATTCAGTAAAATTGAGTATCAGATTATATCGTTAGTGAAAAACTTCATCAGGATCCTCAGGTATTAATAATACATTTTCAAAAACAACCTGGTAATAAGGCGTGTGTGTTTTAGTGCGTTTATAGTTTTGTGGTATCGAGTTTCGTGACGTCCCTTTTGAAGCCTCAGGAATCTCAAAGTTATTGATTATTGATCTTACCGCGGCCCGCAGCAGGCTCAGGTAGGTCTTGGGGACGAGCTGCTGGTTTCCTCGGCCGTCTCTGGCCAGCACTTGGTCTCCGTCCGGCTCGCTGCCGATGATGGTAACAATCTCATTGCGTTCCCACGGGAACGGACCTGCAGTCAGTTTAAATTACATTTATAAAAAGGAACAGTTCAACACCAAAACATGGGAATCACATGTCGTCATCACCTCAACGCGCCCCAGAGAATATGTTTCTATAGGAAAAGCGTGAAGGTGATGAAGGGAACAAACGCTTCAGAATCAGTTGAGTGAAAGTAGCCGAGAAATTGATTCATAACCTTTTCTTAATGTTCGGTCATCGAGGTCCGTTTGCATCGTTATGTTTGTTTGTTTGTTTGTTTGTTTCACGGCATTCGAGAGAAACACTTTTCTGGGACCAAAGAGATCCTTTGGAGGAAATATACACATAAACTAATTTAATATACTTACCTTTTCCATGTGTCTTACTAGACGTAAAAAGGAAAGTCGGGCTGAACAAAATTACCAAATTACAAACATTATTAAAACATTATTTTCAATAAAGTAAATTTGAGGCCAATGATATCTGAGGGAAAAAACATTTTACTCAGAGGAAATGAACCTCTTGTTCACGTGCACAGGGATGTTTACTGACCGCACAACCTCAACGTCTAACCCCTCGTTTCCCATCATGCCGTGCGGCAGCCCTGCATACCTTTGCTGAATTTGAAGCGGACCTTCGCCTTGCTGTCGTCACTCTGAGGCGGGGCTCTCCCGGAGCCCCCCCCCCCCCTGACCCCAGCTGCCGGTGATGTCACCGCTCCCGGCCCCTCCTCGTCGGCGGACGAGTCGCTGTATTGGATCATCTTACTCTGCTGAGGCTCCGCCTACACAGGAAGTGAGTCAGCGTCAGAGCGGCGCCTCCCGCGGACGGCGGCCGAGCGTCCATACTCACAGTCAGAGCCGTGAGTTGCGCGGCGCTCCTCGCCTGCTCCCTCAGTCTCTTCATCTCCGAGGCGTAGGCCGTCATCTCCCTCTCCAGCCGCAGGTGGCGCTGCAGCAACGCCGCCGTGCTCGACTCGTCCTTCCCGTGATCCTCGCTGGTCAGCAGCGGTTTCCTGTCGCCCAGCCACGAGTCGGCCTCCGCCACGTCGGCAAAGTACTGAAGGGAGGAGAAAGTGGTGGTGAGGACCCGGGCCCCGTAAACCAGGTGGTGGAGACTCGAGAGAACACGAGCGAGGCTCCTGATTGGATGGTCAAAAAAGCTCATTGTAACGTCGAGACGATATTTATATATTTATAATTAAAATAGGTAGGTAAATTGTTAAATAAAGACACTAAAGACAATGTCTTTATAAAACATGGTCATAAATCCTCAACGAGCCAAATGAGCCTCCGATTATTAAAATAAATAAATTGGGGCATTTTAATAATTATACTTATTTAGGCTAACAGGATATGAGCAATTGTCATAAAAATGGCAATAATAAAATGATTAGGCAATAATAAGACCATTAGGCAACAAATAACTATTAATGATCTAAATGATGGGGCATGTTTTGCCTCTCCTGGTGATACCGGGTCAACATTATTTTTCTTAGGCCCAGCTCTGCCCTTTGCCCCGGTGTTTGTCTGAAATGTACATTATTTTTCATTTTTTGGGAACCTAAACTGTGTTTGACCTCTGGCAGTTTGCTGCTGATCTTTGTGACATTTCAGGTGATTCTCTTGAACTGCTTATGTTTCATAAAAAAACTGGTAAAATGGGTGTGTTGTAAAATGTTGGCCCGGTGGTGTGAATAGACGTTAAATAAGTACCGACCGGCCCAGACGGATAACACGTCGTTTCCTCGTTCACCTGCTTGATGCCGGCGGCGGCCTGCAGCCGGTCGCGGCGGCCCGTGGCCTCGCCGCTCAGGTGGCTCCACTGCTTCTTCAGGGTCCGGATCCACTTCTGGATCACTCGCTGGTTCAGTGGAGTCTGTTTGGACAGCAGGTCCTGACCGCGACTCAGAACCCCCTGGTACAGAGTCTCCTGGGCCTGAAGCTCCACCTCCAACGCCTGACAAGGAAGTATTCAGATTTTAATTCACAAATACACAAAAATCAATTCGACTTAGTTTGTTAAATTGGGCTTTAGGTGTGAGTGTGTGTGTGACGGGGGGGAGCACCTTGTGTTTGTGCTGGGCCAGCTGGATGTGGATCAGGTCTCGTCCGAGTCCGGCCGTCTGCAGCCTCACCCAGTGCTCGTAGAGCCAGTTCTCCACCTCGTCACAGTCAGAGAAGAACTCAAACAGCCTCAACTGAGCCTTCAGCTGCTTCCTCCTAGTGAGGGGGGGGCAATAAGAGACAGGAGGAGAGAGGAGAAGAGAAGAGGAGAAAAGAGAGGAGAGGAGGAAAGAGGAAAGAGGCAAGGAGGGTAGGAAAAGACAAAAGAAGGAAACAAGATTAGAGGGTAGTAGGAGAGAAGAGAAGGAAACAAGAGAGAATAGGGAATAAGAAAGGAGAGGATGAGAGAGAGAGGAAACAGGATAGGAGGGTAGGAAAAGAGAAGAAAGAAGTGGAGATAAATATCCATATGAGTTGTTTAGTTTCTTCACTAAAACGTAAACAATAATATGTAAAAGTGAAAGTGAAGGAAACCTGCTGCTGCTGAAGGAAACCAAAGATCTGTACTGAGAGTCCAGAGCTCTCACTCTGCTCTCAATCTGTGGACCGTCTCTCACCTTCACCTGAGAGGAAGAGACAGAGGACGACTCAAGAGCACCTCCTTTAAAGAGAACTTCAACTAAATCAATATCTGACCTTTAGCCCCCTGATCGATTAACTAAATCAATATCTTACCTTTAGAGTCTTGCTGCTGATGGTGGTGATCGCTTCACCGTGAGCTGAGATCTGAGCTTCAAGGAGATCCTGCTTCTGAAGGAGAGCTTCCACCTCCGCCAGCTGCTTCCCCAGCTCACAGGAACTGGCCTGAGACTGGAAGGGGAGGTGGGGGTTAGCATCTTGCTAACCGTTAGACCAGGGGTCGGCAACCTGCGGCTCTAGAGCCGCATGCGGCTCTTTAGCGCTGCCTAGTGGCTCCCTGGAGCTTTTTCAAAAATGTTCGAAAATGGAAAAAGATGGGGGAGTGAAATATATTTTTTTGTTTTAATATGGTTTCTGTAGGAGGACAAACGTGACACAAACATTCTTAACGTTTTCCAATGCTGTAAAAATGTGTAGAATAAATATTAAATTTCAACATTTCTGTCAACGAAGATTTGCGTCATAGCCTGCGACACGTTTCTATTAGCAGGGCGGGACGCCGGGCAGGTGGCAGTTTATATACCGGCGGCTGTGTGATGGGCCATGGACCCCAAAGGGAAACAGACAAAAATAACTGAGGACAACAGAGGATTCAGCGTTTTTATCCGGTTGATAATCCGACTATCGCGGCCGTTACGGTGAATTGGACTAGGAACCGGACTTTGCGTCTTTGCCCATGCGCACCCAAGCACAACGAGTATCGCCACAAGCATCGCAACGAGTTGCAGGGCTCTCAAGTGTCACTCATGTCGGTCTTAACTCCCGCCACACATCGTATTTCTTCACGCTGAAAACAACTCTCGGCTATTTACTGTTTTAATGTACCGCAGCGCCAACATAAGCCGCCTCACGGTGGAGAAATCAAACGCTCCCTGGAGGTCTGCTGTGAGTTGCCGGTTATCAGCCAATCAAAAAAAAGAAAGGGGCTACACAACAGCTAATGAGAAAACAAACTATCTGTTGTATCTGGGTAACATTTAATCCAGCAACCAATGAACCAATGTCTTCAAAACTCGAGCCCTGGAGTTGTAATAAAAACAGCGCCACCTATCGTATCGGAGGTGACCTGCTTAAACTGGAGGAGGCATCGCACAACAGAGTAGTCACGTGGTGAGTTATTCTACATCAGGGGTTAGTCAACACGGTGCCCGCGGGCACCTGGTCGCCCGCAGGGACCAGGTGAGTCGCCCGCACGGCATGTTCTAAAAATAGTCAACATTGAGCTCTGTAAAAAAAAAGAAAAATAAAGGCCATAATCCCCGGGCACTAGGACCTGGGGGAGGCTGCTCCTCTGGCTTTCTCACTCTGCAAGGAGCGTCTCTCAAAGAGCCAGGACTGTCCTCGCGCAGCGCGCGCCTTGCTCAGCTGTTATGCGCGCAAGTGAGCTCACTCGCACTCGCACTTTTTTACGGCTCCAGACGTATTTGTTTTTTGTTTTTTAGGTCCAATATGGCTCTTTCAACATTTTGGGTTGCCGACCCCTGCGTTAGACGGTAACTTACAGAATGTTATGCTAACGGTACCCCACTCCTCTAAAGCTCCACTCTCTCATCCAAATATGGTACTATATATATATATATATATATATATATATATATATATATATATATATACACACACACACACACACACAGTATAACTACTATATAATGTATATATATATATATATATATATATATATATATAATACAGTATAAATACTCTATATATATATTATATATAGACACAGTATAATATATACCTGCAAACTCATGAGGGGTGAAAAAGGTGACAACGGGGATGGGGGGGGGGGTGTGTGTGCAGGTGACTTTTTATTTTGTCACCACATCCATGTTGTTTGATGAAGCCTCAACACTTTTAGAATTACAACTACAGTCATGTTATTGTTCTGACCACAAATCTAAATTCTAAATAATGACAATAAACAGTTTAAGAGCAAAAGGTCCTCCGCTCTGACGAAGCCGTATAATGATAGTAGTAATAAATATACATTGTCATTATATATAATATGGTTAAAGTCATTCATAAACCAACTCTATTCTGCCTCTATCTGGTTGTCACAATACTAACATTATAACTTCTATACCATACCTGCCATAAATATCAGGATACCAGATACAATACTATAACAACAATATGATACCATGAATAAGAGACTGGTATATGTATCTATAATAGTAATAAATACAATATCTGTATGGTTCACTTCTTACCAACTTGTTCCAACACTTAACACATGTCAGTAATATTAGTTTTAGCCTACAGCCAGATATGAATAAAACTACATGGAGCCGTCATACATTGATTATACACTATGAGGCCGTTAATCTGTATCTGACCGGATGATACACAGTTCATCAGGATGAGCAGCTGGAGAGTTACACAACTTTACAGACTGTCTGCATTGGAGACAAAGTAATGAGACATTTCACTTCTGTAATGTTTTTTTTTTTTTTTAGCCGAAGACGGTCTGAAAAGATCCGCCACGTTACGCCCCTCGCTGTGAGCTGCGCTGCGCAGCGCGTGCAGACAGCATGACATGGAGCGGAGCTCAAAAAAGATACTAAATCACATCGCTCTTAATACGGGTCCTTAGTTAGCATCGCTACACCGTGCAGCGTGACAGCACTAGATGTAGCGGGCTAACATTCAAGCTAACCTAAACCACCAAACTCTGAAGACATCTAAACGCTGATTGGCCCGAGACGCGACACGCCCCATCAAAGATGTTTTATTGTGAAGAGCAATACTCCACATTTTCTCCGCATTTCACTGCAATCTCAACAGTAGCGGGCCAGGTTTCCCCCCCACCCCCCCCACCCCAAAACAAAAACTCTTCGGATCTCCACAATTCACGTGGACGACCCATTTTGATTACAAAACGGTGAATTTCACCGAAAGGTGACAAGTTTGCAGGTCTGATATATATTAGGGCTGTCAATCGATTAAAAATGTTTTACTAATTAATCGCATATTTTGAAATGCATTAATCGCGATTAATCGCAAATATCTGGGTTTTTTTCTTCTAAAGACTAAATCTTCTAAATGGAACAGTGTGTGTTTTAGACACTTGTTTGATAGTATTTGCTGTTAAAGACAACTTCACACAGAGCTGTGTTTCAGAGAGGATCCTACCTATAAAGAGCCAGCCAGGGATTTAATATTGTATATGATGAATTCTTTCTTCAGTGAAACATCAGATTAGTAAACAAGGTGAACTAGAAAATGCATTTCCTGCTGAAAATGCGTTGGAATGCTAACATCTGAAAGCTTAAAGTTGAAAAATGAAAAATCAATTGCTGAAAATGTTTGAAAATAGCTGAAATAGGAAATGAACAACTGAAAATGTCTGGAAATATCTGAAAATGTCTATAAATAGCTGAAATATTTCTTTTTGAAAGCTGAACATAGGTGAAAATAGCTGCCAACAGCTGAAATAGGCTAATAATAGCTTAAACATCTGAACATATCGAAAAGGGAAAAATCCTGCTGAAAAAGTTGAAGCAAAAACATATTGGGTGGAAATGTATACCTAGAAAAGATAAGCAAAGTCTGTTTTCCGTTAAGGGGGCGGAGCCTGTTTTCCGTGAGAGGGTAGGAGCCTGTTTTTGTAACGAAGGCGGAGCCTGTTTTCCGTAACGGGGAGGAGCCTGTTTTTTTTTGGTGACGGGAGGAGCCTGTTTTTCGTTACGGGGGAGGAGCCTGTCTTTTTTCCTGCTTCTCCTCTGATATCTCTCCATTAAAGACAAACACGTAAACACGGCCACACACGCACACACAAACATTGTGTGTGGCTTGCAATGTATCGTAAACAAGAGTGTGTGTGAAATCCGCCTCTGATTAGCCTAACATGAAATACCTGTGTGATTGAGAGACAGCTCTGAATCTGACTGAATCTGAATCAAACTGTCGAAACCTTTGGATTTGACAGAGAACCATAACTCTGATCCTAGTTTGTTTACATTAGGAGATGCTCGAGGCTTTTGTGAACGTTTACATGTCCTTAAATGTTTTTTAGGTTTAGAAATTAGAGTTTAATTGCAGTTCAGAAAATGTTCCCGTTTCCTTGAAAAAAGTTAAAATGTCGTCAGGTTTTCAATGGAGATGAGTGAGGAGAAAGCCGGACTTCTCCCCTCGTTAAAGCTTCTTTAGAAAAATCTGGGAAACTGTTGGATTCCACCGTCACATGTCTACGACAAGCACAAGATTCCCTACTACTTTATCAAAAACTGATGCCTAAAAAGTAAGAATTGTGGCCATAGTGACCAGGGTTTTTCCTGCATAGAGAAAATTTGGGCGCGTGCCCAAGCCTTTTTGCCGAGCGCCTATGACAAATCACAAGCGCCTAAGGCAAAAAAAAATGCGATGCGAGCGCCGACATAGGAGCTCAGCCGCGCACGGGTGAGTTCATGCTCACTAGCACATTTGAAGCTTTGCTCCATAGGAAACCAGTCATTATTTATTCCATAAAAATAGTAATCATTTGATAATGTGGAAAGATACAAGATATGTTTGTGTTACACCCATTAAATATACATATGTTCATTTACGTAATTGATTTAATTAAATGTATCAAACCATATTTAAATGTGTCACCTCTCAGCAGGGCTTGAATCGTTTTTTTGAGTGCTGTAACTGGAAACATAACAGTTATTGGAGCAATACCCCTGTAAAATAATGCAAATTAATAGTTATACAAAATAATAAAAAAAAAAAATGAAAACGTAATTAAAAGTAAAAAAGTAATAAAAAAGTAAAAAAGGAATGAAAAAGTAAAAAGGAATGAAAAAGTACAAATGTAATAAAAAGTACAAAAGTAATGAAAAGTACAAAAGTAATGAAAAAGTACAAATGTAATAAAAAGTAAAAAAGTAATGATAAATTACAAAAGTAATAAAAAGTACAAAAGTAATGAAAAGTACAAAAGTAATGAAAAGTACAAATGTAATAAAAAGTAAAAAAAAAGTAATGATAAATTACAAAAGTAATAAAAAGTACAAAATTAATGAAAAAAAAAAAGTCAAAAATATTAAAAAGTAATAAAAAGTTTTTAAAAAGTTAAAAAGTTAGAAAAGATTATCAAAAAGTACTAAAACTTAGGAAAAAGTTTAAAAGTTAGAAAAAATTCTAAAAAAGTTAAAAGTTAGAAAAAGTTAGAAAAAAATTTAAAAGTTAGAAAAAGTTAGAAAAAAGTGTAAAAAGTACTAAAAACATAAAAAAGTTTAAAAGTTTCATTTTTTCTTAAAAAGTAAAAAAGTACAAAAAACTAAAAAAAAGTTTAAAAGTTATAAAAAAATTATTAAAAAGTACAAACAAATTATAAAAAGTTTAAAAGTTATACAAAATTATTAAGAAGTACTAAAAAGTCATACAAAGTAAAGAAAGTTATAAAAAAGTAATTAAAGGTTAAAAAAGTTATAAACAATTAAAAAAGTAAAGTAATACAAAGAAGGGAACTAAGTTATACAGTAGCGAGGTTCATTCTTAAATAATATGAAAAACAAATATGGTTACAACCAAGTAATTTAGTTGGTATGAGTCTTGCATTCATCTTTAGTCAGTAATCCATAAGGATAGACGAGATCTAAACACTGAGTGGATTTTCTAAAAAAGCACTTTTTTAAACCCTGTCAAAAAAACAAGATCAAATCACCAAAATAGTAGAATCAATAGAGAGGAAAGATTCAGCCGAACGTGCCGATATGTTTGTTATTTTTTTCACTCTGGAGGCTGAGGGCATTTTAAACATTTTACAAAAATATTTAAATTCACCTTTTAAAGACTTTTGCACATGACACACAACCCCACGTGTTCTACGTCAAACATTCCAGAACAATCTCATCTCTATATATGAGGTTCATTGTCCTCCTCGTGTTCTCTGTCTTATCTGGCTGAAGGCTGCTAATTAGCCTCACCTGGGAGGTGGGCGGGTCCTCTGTGATTTACTGAGTGTTCATTGGTTGTTCTTTTTCGCAAAATGTTGACAGACAAACAGATTGACAAATCACGGTTTCGTGTGACGAGTAATTTCCGTGCCGCGTCACCCGACACGTGGCCCCTCTGTGTGTCTGTGTGTCTGTGGAGCGGAGCAGCAGCAGGGAACCCGATTTATTAATCCACGAGTTTAAACTGATTTCTGCTCGGTATTTTCGCGGAAAACTCATAGTTTTACAAACGGAAACAGTGTCAGTCACACTGCCGCGGCTTGACACTCAGAAAAGTGCAAAAACATCAACGAACACCGGAAGTAAACAAAGTTGCGTTAATTGCGTTAAAATATTTTAGTGCGTTAACGCGACTAAATTAATCGCATAGATTAACACGTTAACGCTGACAGCCCTAATATATATATATATATATATATATATATATATATACACACACACACACACACACACACACACACACACACACATATATATAGCATGTCAATTCCCCTTGATAATTAAAATGTATTATTATTATTATTTCAGTGTGAACTCACTTGTAGTTCTTTCAGTTCCTGGGACAAGAGCTCAATGTTTCGGAGGACGCTGAGGTTTTCAACTACGTTTCCCAGCAGCCTCCTCTGCTCCTGGAGCTGCTGCAGCAGGTCCTTCCACCGATGGCTGATGTTCTCCTCTCTTCCAAACACATGACACACATACAAATAGATAGATAAATAAATAAAAGATATATAAATATATCTATAGATATGTTTTAACTGCCTCTCTCTCACCTGCCGATGATCTGCTCCTTGCTGTGGTAGTTCCCCCTCTCCACGGCCTCAGCCATGTCTCTCAGGGCGGCGAAGCGCGGCCCTCTGGCCAGAGCATCTGTGGCGAGCGCCTCCAGACGCTGGCCAGCCGCCTGTGCCTCCTCCAGGGAAGAGAGGCCTCGGATGTCCTGTCTCTGGATGAGACGCAGCGTGTCCTCCAGGTATCCGTCTCTCAGTGCCGCCTGAGACACACGCAACACACCCAGGGGAAGAGCACATGAATTGCATTGGGAAGTATTTTATTTTGAAAAGGTGCTCATAATTGCATAGGAAAGTCTTTTACTTTTAAAAAATGTGCCCCCTCCTGTAGTTACCTTCCTCTCAAACTTCTGGGCGAGCTGCTCCAGGTTCTCCAGACGCAACAGCGCCCCCTGCAGGGCGCGCTCACGCTCGTGTTCGGCTCGCTCCAGAAGAACCCAACTCCTCTCTATGTCACTCAGGGTTTTACCTACACACACACACACACACACACACACACGTGGTGTTATGATTATAACAGGAATATAAACACAATGTGTCCACGTATTATATCCATATGTGTGTGTGTGTGTGTGTGTGTGTGTGTGTGTGTGTGTGTGTGTGTGTGTGTGTGTGTTACCCTCTGGAGGATGGTAAGCCCATTGGTTGTTGGCTGCCAGTTGAGTCTTCAGACTAAACAGATGAGCTTCAATCGCCCCGCGCTCCTACAAAGACAAAAATAAAAAGAATTAAAAACAATAAAGAGACAAATAAAAATAATTGAAATATATATATAGACACACTTTTAAAAGACACAAAATAAAAATAAATATCAAACAATTTAGAGACAAAATAAAAATAAATGAAATGATATAAATAAAAAGTGTTTACAACATTTTACAAAATATAGACAAAATCCAAAAAAAGTTAAAACAATATAGAGACAAAAATAAATTTTAAAAAATAAATACAAAATATATAGACAAACATTTAAATAAATTAAAAAAATTTGAGACGAAATAAAAATGTATTTAAAACAATATAGAGACAAAAGTTTAATTTTTTTTTAACAATTGAGATGAAAATGGAAACAAATTTAAGAATATAGAGGCAAAATAAAAATCACATAAACTCTTTATTTTTTTTATCAAAAGTCACATTGACTCGTGGATTTAAATAATAGTGACACTCAAACAGGGCCGTGTGCTCTGAAGAAGAGCTGAGACATAGAGGGAGACTGAAGGATTGTCCCACCTGATATTTGGGGGGCTTCTCCACCGTCCTGTAGCTCTTGAACGCCGCCACCAGCTTCTGCGTCTCCATCACAGAGTTGGGGAACCGCCTGTCGTCCAGCTGCAGCACCTTCAGTCAGACAACCACCACCAGCTGAAGCATCCTTGCGTCAACACGTCAACAATGTTGTTGTTGTTATTGTTGTTGTTGTTGTTACCTTGGTCTTGATCCAGTGAAGCAGATCTGAGACCAGCGTCTCGTACTGGACCTTCATGCCGTCCAGCTCCATCAGCATCCCGACTATCTAAAAATAGAACAACAAAATGTCTTATTTATTTAAACATTATTCAAATAGAGATGCAACTAAAAAAGGAGGCAGTAGAATAATACACTGTAGAAAATGTCAATAAAAAGGGTTTTAAAAAAAGAAGCTCAAGCTCAAAGTGAGAAAAGGCATTTACTGATCTGCGTCACCTGATCAGACGGAGCCGCATGAAGACAAGTGTGATCGGCACAGGTGTGCAGACCGACCACAGACAGTGGCACCAAGATGGAGCCCTGAGGAACCTCGCTAGGTACCTGAGAGGGTCTTGAGAGGGACAGGTAACGCACCTGGTCCCAGGACCTGGTGGAGGATCCGGTCCTGAACTGCTTCTTCAACCACCGACCACTGAGACTTCCTCCCATCGACATACTCAAACCGTCAATGACGCCTACAGACCAACACCTGGAGACACCTGGAGACCCATCGCCTTCAGTCACACCTGAGAGGTAACCAGGGGTGCACCTGGTGCTGACAGGAAGTCACGATGCAGAACTCTGAACGCACCGGGTACTGGAGACGCTTCCAGATACCTCACATCTGGAACACACCTGTGGCTGACAATGTACCTGCTGGAGACGCTTCCAGATACCTCAACCTCACACACCTGTCATCTGCAATGTAAGCCAAACTGTCATTGCAGACCTCGAACACACCTGGACACACCTGGTGCCGACAATAGAACTGCTGGAAATGCTTCTAGATGACTCGACTACACCTGGTTTTGAAACCACGACACACCTGGAGATTCTTCTGAAAGCCTCGTCCACACCTGGAACACACTCGCTTGAATAAACTTGCGTCAAGCCTGAAAAGTATTGTTGTGAACCTCTAATGAACCTGGAGTGCACCTGGTGCCCACATCATGTCTGCTCGAGTTGTTTCTACATACCCACAACACACCTGGCATACCTGGACAGCAGTAATACACACCTGGAGAGCCGTTGTCCAGACCTAAGCACACCTGGAATCCCCAACTACAGAAAAACCATGAAGGCCGGTCGCTGCAAGCATGACACCCCTGAGCCATCGTGAAGTGAGGCCAGGTGACACACCTGGTTTACCTGCTGGTGAGCACGGACCATGAGCACTACAAGAGCTCCACCCGTCACCGTGAAGAGGTCAGAGGTTCACTGATCGCCTTCTAGCAGCCTCTGCTCTCACAACAAGAGATACCAATGACTACAAACACATGGAGGGCCTCCAAAACCCAGTGGCATCTTGGGTAATGCAGTTTTGAATGAGCAGAACCAGACACAGCTTCCTGTTTCTCTGAGCAGGTAGAAGGTAGAAGGTGTGGAGCTTCAGCGGCCGTCCGCCCGGTGGATGCCTCTGCTGCAGTGTCTCAGACTGGGATCTGATCTGGTGAGCTCCTAAGCCCCGCCCACAATCAACGACACCGTATAGAGACGCTCGACAGTCACATGACCCACGGACACATGACCACATGAACATGTGTCCTACAGACAAACGTTACAGGTACAGGTGATAAAATACTCTGTTTTCCTGCATTGAAAATTCAAAGAATGTCAGTATAATGAATTAAATGTATTTTAAGTAACATTATTACAAACCAATTAATATTATTACAGATAAATTAATATTACCATGAATAAATTAACATTATTACTAATTGATTTAAATTCTAACATCGGAAACCAGCAAATGTGTTAACTGGAAAAATTATGGTTGCGATACGGTTATTTGTATTTTTTTTAAATCTAATTAATCAATTAATCATTTCTATGTATTTTTTTATTTATTTTCCGCATAATAAAATTCAGTGAAGTCAAAAAGTAGATAGTAGTAAATAAAGTGAAGTACATCATAATTGCAATAAATTAAATACCATAGATTTTAATAATTATTCTGCAATTAATGTATCAGGGTATGTATTATATTCTCGTGGTCATTGTGTTGTAATGTCTTCCAACATGAATATAAAACATATTGTATTCCCTCCCGTGTTGCTGTCGCTCTTTAATCCATCAGTAATCCGACAGATTAGAGGAGGTGAGCCGACAGATGGTGTGTGTGTGCGTTTGTATGTGTGTGTGTGTGTATTTGTGTGTCAATCAGACTGCTTCTGCAGTTCCTAAAGTATCCTGCAGAGGACAGAAGAGTCCACGGTTTGGATCGTTTATGTAAATATATATTATTATTTACATTTATATGTTTATATGTGTATATATATATATATATATAGGTGTGTACATATAAATTATTATATACATTTATATATTTATAAATACATGTATATATATATATATATATTACACAAACATATATACACATATATAAATATATATTCAATCAGATTCATATTAAAAAGCATCTTCAAAGTTCTAAAATGTATTTAAATCATTCAACATCTTGTTCTACTAATATTTGCTTTTGTTTTGTGAAATAAACAAATAAGGAAAATAAAAAAGTTTTGAGCCTCAAACAAAATTAAAGCCCCACTATGTAACTTTTCCACCTTAAAATAACAGCTTGAAAAAAATGGTGCCGCTACAATGACTTTTAATATGTTGATTTGCTCCTCCGCCACTGCCATCGGGGGGGGCTCTGAAAAAAGAAAATGAAAGAGATGTGTGTTGATCGTCCCCCGGCTTATTTCAAACTTTGTTCTTGCTGTCTGGCAGTGAACATAGCGTCTTATAGTGCCAGTCCACGCCGTGACTTATTGACTTTATTTTTGCTCACTAGAGAGAGACGAGAGGACACATGCTGCAGTGTTGACGGGCTGCCGCCGCCACGATCAGCTGGGAGCAGACGAGCCGGAAGAGCCATATATGGCTCGAGACCAGATGTTAAATACCTGAAGGGGGCGCTACAGGGGAAAAGTTACATAGTGTCGCTTTAAATAGAACTAAGTGTTATGGTAGTTCTACTGCAGTACTGGTACTGTTATGGTAGTGTTACTGCAGTACTAGTACTGTTATAGTAATGTTATTGCAATACTAGTACTGTTATGGTAGTTCTACTGCAGTACTAGTACTGTTATGGTAGTGTTACTGCAGTACTGGTACTGTTATGGTAGTTCTACTGCAGTACTAGTACTGTTATAGTAAAGTTATTGCAATAATAGTACTGTTATGGTAGTTCTACTGCAGTACTGGTACTGGTATGGTAGTGGTACTGCAGTACTAGTACTGTTGTGGTAATTCTACTGCAGTACTGGTACTTCAACGTGCCCGTGCCCGTTGGGCGCTCTGACCTTGGCGAGCCTCTTCTGGACCGTGTGGCCCTGCTTCATCTTGGAGAAGTAGTGGTAGTACAGGGACACGTAGGTCATGATGGACCTCTGGTCCGGGTGCAGCACCACCATGTCCTCCACCTCCAGCAGCTGCATGATGCCCAGCTCGCGCTCCGCCACCGAGAAGGCGTGCTCAAGGTTACGGCGAGGGTCGTCGGCGTGGAGACGGCGGTAGTCGAAAAGGTCGGGCCTGGGGATTGAGAGAGAGGGGAAGAGAGAGAGAGGCAATAAGAGAGAGTTGGAGAGAGGTAGAGAAAGGATGGAGCAGATTGGATGGAGAATAGAAAAAAGTGTCTGTGTGTCCTTGTGTGCGTGTGCGTGTGTGTGGGTGTGTGTGTGTGTGTGTTTTAGTGTGCGTGTGTTAGTGTGTGTGTGTGTGTGTGTGTGTGTGTGTGTGTGTGTGTGTGTGTGTGTGTGTGTGTGTGTGTGTGTGTGTGTGTGTGTGTGTGTGTTACCGGTGTGCGTGGATCAGGGCGTTGAAGGAGAGGCCGTCCCTCCAACTGGAGGAGAAGTCTTGAATGTCGACGCCGTGGTAACCAGAAGTTTTCCTCTGACACCAGATCAGCAGCGCCTCCTTCGCCGAGCGGTGAGCAACACTGCCACCTCCCGCCTGAGGAGGAGGGGAGGAAACAAGTGAAGAGATGAGAGAGGAGGTGGTGGATATGAAGAAGGAGAAAGACAAAGAAAAGGAAGAGTGAGAGGAAGGAAAAAATATGTTAAGAAGGAAACAGGAGGAGGGAATGAGGACAGAAGAGGAGATAAGTAAACAAAGGATAGGAGGAGAGGACACAAAATTAAAGAGAGAGACAAATGTAGAGAGGAGGAGAGGAAAGATAAGGTGAAGAGGAGGACGAGATGCAAAGAAGAAAACAGACGAGGAAGAAACAAAGCAGGAAAAGAAAAGAAGTGGGAGAAAGATTTTTAAAAAAGGAGGTGAGGATATGAATGGAAAAGGGAGAGAAAAAGGAAAGAAGAGAGAGAGAGGGAGAGAAGGTGAAGAAGATAAACAATTAGACAAGTGAAGGACATGTTCAAGGTGAGAAATAGAGAGGGAGGCAAGGAAAGGAAGAAAGGAAAAGGACATATGAGAAGGAAAGTCTGAAAGAAAAGAATGAGGAAGGAAGAAGAAGAAGAAGAAGAAGAAGAAGAAGAAGAAGAAGAAGAAGAAGAAAAGAAGAAGAAGAAGAAGAAGAAGAAGAAGAAGAAGAAGAAGAAGAAGAAGAAGAAGAAGAAGAAGAAGAAGAAGAAGAAGAAGAAGAGAGGGAGCAATGGTTCTCCACCTCCTGCAGGTTGATGGGTCCGATCTGGAACCGGAGGATGATGATCCACAGCAGACCCAGGATCAGTGTGCGGTCCCCGTCCACCACGTTCTCTGGACCAATCAGATCCACTCGAATCTGAGGGGAGAGAGAGTGGTGTACACGTTTAAAACTAAAACAAACAACACGTTAGATCTTCCATTTATTTACTTTAAATATATTTGTTTATATTTTCAGAAATATTTGGCACTGGCTGGTTTACTAGATAATCATTTAAATGATATTCACTCAAACATCGTCAGGTGAGGTACCTTGGTTTCTAGGACCCTGACAGGTGAGGTACCTTGGTTTCTAGGACCCTAACAGGTGAGGTACCTTGGTTTCTAGGACCCTGACAGGTGAGGTACCTTGGTTTCTAGGACCCTGACAGGTGAGGTACCTTGGTTTCTAGGACCCTGACAGGTGAGGTACCTTGGTTTCTAGGACCCTGACAGGTGAGGTACCTTGGTTTCTAGGACCCTGACAGGTGAGGTACCTTGGTTTCTAGGACCCTGACAGGTGAGGTACCTTGGTTTCTAGGACCCTAACAGGTGAGGTACCTTGGTTTCTAGGACCCTGACAGGTGAGGTACCTTGGTTTCTAGGACCCTAATGATCCTACCAGGTGAGGTACCTTGGTTTCTAGGACCCTTATGACCCTACCAGGTGAGGTAACTTGATTTCTAGGACCCTAACAGGTGAGGTACCTTGGTTTCTAGGACCCTGACAGGTGAGATACCTTGGTTTCTAGGACCCTAATGACCTTAACAGGTGAGGTACCTTGGTTTCTAGGACCCTGACAGGTGAGGTACCTTGGTTTCTAGGACCCTAATGACCTTAACAGGTGAGGTACCTTGGTTTCTAGGACCCTAATGATCCTACCAGGTGAGGTACCTTGGTTTATAGGACCCTTATGACCCTACCAGGTGAGGTACCTTGGTTTCTAGGACCCTAATGACCTTAACAGGTGAGGTACCTTGGTTTCTAATGACCCTAACAGTACCTTGGTCTTGAGGAAGCTGATGGCGATGCTGTTGTTCTCCAGGCAGTGGACTCTCAGCTTGCGGCGGCTGGGCGGCGGCAGCGTCTCTCTGGAGATGAGCTCCAGCAGACGGATGAGGTGGACTCCGGTCTTCAGATCCGTGTAAACGTCAGTCAGCTCCACCTCCTCCTGCAGGAGGTGAAACACACAGGACTTTTACTTGTGACAGAGAATTTTGACATTAATATATTGGTCCAGTAAAAGGATAAAAATACTTCTCCCCCTCACGTGAGGAGACGTGTTTACAGCTTGGTGACTTTGAACAGGAAGTTCAAAGTCAGAAAGATAGTTTCTCCTCGAGTGTTTCTTCCCCCTGAAGTGTGTGGCACAACGTCTCCGTCCAGCCAGCTTCAGGACATCCTGGTTATCAGCAGGTCAGGTAACATCTTTCAGCGGAGAGCGGCTCGTCCAATGAACAAGTTCCGCCACAGGCGCTTCAGGTTTCATTATGTTTACGCAGAAGGTCCATCAGATCTTCATGAAGCTCTTGTGACCTCCGTGACCTTGGGAACTGGTCCTCTCATTTGAAAAACTGAATTTAGTCCTGAAATCTAATTTTGTCCTTCATACAATGGATATAAATGTCTTTTATAAGGCAAAACCTTCAATAAACTGTAAATAAACCCATGAAAGGTTTGTTGTTTTGTGTTGACTGTCTGTTTTTGGATCTGCCTTAATGGTTTTGCTGTATGCCTTATATATTGTATTGTTTGAATAGTCTATAGACGTTTTAATCTACTTCCTCTTTATAGTTAACTCAGACTTGTATTTTGATAGGTTAAAAGGAAGCGCACTTTTATATTATGTTGAAATGCAAACTTGACGGATGCGCCTTTTATTTAAAGTGTAATAGTTTCAATGGACCTGTATGAGGCTAACGCTCTTACGGTGGTGACAAGGTGTTGATAGTTCACGGGTTTTATTCACCTAGAGAGAGAAAATAAAGAAGTTTCACCAGCAGTAAGTTTCACGCCAATTCATATACGGGGATCAGTTACAAAGCTATTTTTGTCTGTCAGGTATTACGTTTATAGTCACACACAAGGGAGACAACAAGAAACAAGTTTCTTGTATTTATTGCCTAAAATATTAACATGTGATTAATTACAGTAAGTTTTAATACTCTTAGGTAGTACAAGAACTTTCCTCAACCAAAGAAATTCTTAGTCGACTAACACTCATTGCATTTTGACCACTATTTGATTTATTCAACAGATCTTTCTGCACACAAAAATATTTTAATCACAATTATTGAGTTTACTAGAAATGTGTTCACACGTTTCTTGATTAAAGAGATAAGACACAAATTACCAAGAACATTTATACTTGAAACACTGATTGATTTACAACCAACAAGTCTGAATGAGGAGCTGTGTTAGAATTAAACAGAAATATACTTGTGATGAATCTCACTGTTTCAGCCACAACATTTTTCTTAAACATGAACATTAAATAGTTTCTTTAATTGGATTTATATTATGTTGTGTATATATATATATATATATATATATATATATATATATATATATATATATAAAATAAAGTGTAAAAGTATTACAATTATTCTGAAACAAGACATATTTCCGGAGGTTATTTTCCCATTTAAAAACAACATTCTGATCTTTTGTAAAAGGATTAATACATTTATAATTTCAGCTTAAATATATTATATAATTGGAATGTTATTGGGTTCATTTCAATTGATAAAATATATAAAAGTATGCGCTTTAGTTTAACTGATGGAAATTTTTGACTAAAGTACAAATACCTCAGATGTTAGAAAATTCCTTTGTTTAAATTATTTATTAAATAAAATGTATTAAATAAATGTATTAAGTTAGGTAAGTTGAAAGTAGTTAGCTAACCTAGGTTAGTCCTAGCGGTAGCATTAGCTATGTTAAAAGTAGGTTAGTTAATGTTTGCTTACTTAAGAGTAGTTAACTACTAGTAGCTAGTCCTAACAGTAGGTAAGTTAACATTAGGTAAGTTGACAGTCATTAGTTAACAGAAGTTTAGCAAATTGTAGCGTTAGGTACATTGACAGTTATAAGTTAACCAAGGTAAGTCTAGCAGTAGCTAAGTTAACACTAGATTAGCTAGCAGTAACATTAGGTTATCTAACATTAGGTTAGCTAGCTAAAAGTAACATTAGGTTAGTTAACAAGAGGTTAGCTAACACTAGGTTAATTAATATTAGGAGAAATTCAGACCCACCAAATAAAGATAATCCTCTCCGCGACTCATTAGGCACTCAAGTTCATTAAAATACGGCCCAACGGTTTCTTCTTCACCGCCGCATTGAGCGTTCTGCTCAGCAGCTGCGTGCTCACTGCTGCCGCCGGTGGCCGGAATATATATTACAATAATAGTATATTGTAATATATTATGTATATGAATGTAATAATAGTGTATATTATGGTAATTCAAACATATTATGTACGGTCAAAAGAATATGGATTTTTCCAATATTTTAGAGAACAGTACTCTGGAGCGAGGAATGATTATAGATATATTCTGAAGTATTTTATTATATTAATTGATTCTACTTTAAAAAGAACATACTTAAAGTACCAAACAATTTCAAAAGAAACTGTTATTTGTTCAATCCCACATGTATTTGTGTTATTTAAATTGCCACGCAACAAAACTCTATTAAAACTGGCCAATTGTGTTTATTTTCCCCAACATTTAATCTCCCTTCACTACAGTTTGCATTGTGCAACTTGTCTCTTTTTGGTGAATCATTTTTTATTATCTTTTTACTTTTTTTTCATATTGTTGTTCTTTCATTAAATAGTTAATTCATTTATTCCAAATGATGTTCACACTTCAAAAAAAAAAATCTCCATGGTGCATATTTGTAGATTCCTGTCCAACAAAAACACCCATAAATATTCCAGAGGACACGACCTCACTGTGGAAACACATTTTTCTCTCGGCACCGCCACCCGGTTGCAAGCCCAGAGGAATTCTGGGAATGGGAAGCAGCGGCGTCGAGCCTGAGAGTTCAGCCGGCGTCCAGTTATCAGAGAAAACACACAGAACCAAACGCAGAACCGAGAGAACCGGTGGAGCCTGGAACAGGCAGCTCTTTGACTGATGGAGGAATAACGATGATGTCATCACTAATCCTCCGTCTTATCGTAAGAACTGTTAATAATGGTTTCAAGAGTGTGTGTATATCCAAGAGGTACATGTTGTACTTTATAATCTTAGAGGTACATATTGTTCTGTATAATCTTAGAGGTACATATTTTACTTTTTAATCTTAGAGGTACTTATTGTACTTTTTACATTAGTCCAGAAACTGATGGAATAATAAACCATTTGTCTGACAAATAAATACTTTTACTCGTATACTTTACTAAAGTGGGGTGTTGAATGCAAGGCGTTTAATGTGGTATGAGTACGTTTACTGCCGTAGAGGAATACGTATTCCTCTTGTGGCGTCAGGTCAGAGACACTTTGATGTTCATAGACCAACAGGAATTGTTTTCTCTTCTTCTACTCTTAATAAACACGTCTCTTCTTCTTCTTCTTTTTCTTCTTCACGTGTTCCTCACCTCATTCTTGGTGAAGACGCTGTTCATCCACTTGGTGAAGGTCTTCTTCTGCACCGTCATCCGCTGCTCCTGCAGCTCCCGGACTCGCCCCGCCCCGTCCTCCTCGCCCTCCATCCTGATTGGCTGGAAGCACACATACAACGTTCCAATGGACATACAAAAAACCCGATGAATCTTAGCATAGCAAAGACTAAGATTAGCTGAAAGGTTCATCCTCTGGGAGCACGAATGGGATCAGGGTATCCCACACAAATCTGTAGATTACATCCTGATATTAAAGACGAGATTTTGTCCTGATGGTGGCGCTACAAGAAAGACCATAGAGGAATTCAAATGGCAAGGGTTCACCCTCTGGGATATTTTATCTTAATCGTGGTACTACGAAAAGGTTGTGGAGTCTAAGGGGTTAGTCCGCCCCTGAGCTGAGTCTGAAGGGTTCACTCTCTGAGGAGCACGAGTGAGATCAGGAATTTCCTCGGAAATCTTGACAAAAAGACAATATTTTATCTTAATCGTGGTACTAGGTAAAGATTGTGGAGGTGAATAGTGTAGTCTGCCACTCTGCCCCTGAGCTGAGTCTGAAGGGTTCATCCTCTGGGGAGCATGAATAAGATCACACATTTCAATATGTGTGTCTTAATCGTGCCACTAGGAGTCATTAACATAAAATAAGTTAGTCCGTCCCTGAGCTGAGTCTGAAGGGTTTATCCTCAGGTCAGAAGGGATCAGGGCATGTCACATACATATTTATAGAACATTAAAACATTTAAGAGGTTAATGGTGTGACGGGGGCGTGAGAGGTTCACACGATCATCAGCCTTCATCCTCTGGGGAGTTAATGCAATCAGGCCGGTAGTTGTTGACATTTATTTTCTTGACTCCTAAACTCAGATTAAAAATATATTTCCTGTAACGTCTCGTGAGCCCTCAGCTGATTGGTCACCTGCTATCTGCTCACTTTCATTAAGTTAGAAATTGAAATGTTATTGGTCTTCATGCTGATAGAAGCAGTTACACCTTCAACATATTACTGCTGTAAAAATACCTGAGCCATGATCAAGGTATTCAGTGTGTGTGTGTGTGTGTGTGTGTGTGTGTGTGTGTGTGTGTGTGTGTGTGTTTTAGTGCATTTATCTTTTATTACTTTCTACATATTCACATTTTCAGTTGAATAATCCTAATTTCTAAGTAATTTGTTTCTATTTTCTTATAAGAGATCATTTAAAATAGTTAATAGAAGTTTTATGAATTCAAGGATAATGTGACTTTTTCAAGATTGTCATTTGTAAGAAATAAATTAAATGATCCTTTAACACGCTGCTCTACATTTAATTGACAAAACTCACTATGACTTTAATAAAGTGTTACATTCTGGACTTTAGTACTTTTACATGAAGAATCTGAATCCTCCTCGTCATGTAATTGTATTAACACTCTGATTTGCATATTGTTTTTCTATAGTTTACGTCAATGCACACGTTTATTTAGGTTGTAAACACATTTGAAAAACTACAAGTTATTAAATAATAAATATTTGTATTTGTATAATACCATATTTCCGTGAGATGTAGAGAAATAGAAGTATAGAGTAGCATTAAGTGGTAAATGTGGATAGAGCCATGCTAGCCGTTTCACTCCATTTGAAGCCTTTATGCTAAGCTAAGCTAACAGTAGAACTAATGTACAACCGTTAACTCTGATTTGCACTTTTCTTGTACTTTGAAAACACCCTTTATGTCACTTTAAAAAGAATACACATGATAATGAATGTTTATTTATAATTAATCCTGATGTATAAATACGTAGGAACAGAACAAGCTCCAGACGACGAGGAGAAACGAGGAGAAGCGACTTAAAGTCGTTGGAGGTTCAGAGAGTCGTCTTACCTCCACACGCTGTGTTGTTCCAGCTGTAGAATATCAGTCAGAGTGAGAGGTCCAAAGACGTGTCGGAATAAAAAGCAACATACAGTCAGAAGAGCAGAACTGAATGTTACCATAGAAGAAGAAGTGTGTGTGTGCGTGTGTGTGTGAACTTTGAAGCCTTCAGATTTACAGCATGAGCAGCTCCGCTCACCTGACAGCAGGTGCAGGGGTCAAAGTTCGTTCACACTCTCTCTCTCACTCTCACACACAAACACACACACATACACACACACACACACACACACACACACACGTCAATGTTTAGTTCACTTGCTGCAGGACATATCAGCTCCCTTATAAGTATTTGTGTGTTTAAGTTCTATAAACACGTCGTCTGTCATTCTAGAGGAAGGAAAACATTTATTTTAATACCTTGTCTGTCAGGTGAGGAGAGAGAGACAGATGTAGAGGAGTGTGAGATACAGATGTTGAGGAGTGAGAGACAGATGAGGAGTGAGGCAGACGGGTGAGGAGAGAGATGAAGATGATTAAGGAGTGAGACAGACAGGTGAGTTGTTGTAGGAAATGTAGAAACCTAAAGTACAAACTGACCTCAAACCAGCAGAGGAGCATATTTGAATAAACTTTATTGGTGTCCAGCTGTGACGACAGGACGAGGCCACGAAACATGTCAAAGACACAAAAATAAAACCTTTTACATTTCAACGTGAAGTCTCGTCACTGTTTAAACACAACTTGTGAAACGGAAACGCTCCTCGTTAATGACACGTTTATAACAGAATCCCAAAGGAGGCGCCCCGCTGAGTCCTCGAGGACGCCGTCCGTCCCGTCATGAGAACAGAGGACGCCACGAGGAATCGGACCAATGTGCGGAGTTCTTTAGTTTTTCACAATAAAAGCTCATTTTTAATTGTACAGACAACAACAACAAAAGGCAAATGCAGGTGTTGAGAATAAAAAGGCACGTTCAGGAACCGTTCCCTTCATTTAACGAGGAATATCAACTTTCAGGCACCGCGAGTGATTTGAACTGTTCACACATATATTATATTCTTCTTATGGAGCACAACCGCCTTAAAAATCAACAGAAGAAGTAGAAGAAGTTTCTTCATTTATTTTATATTCAATAGTATGATTCATAAACTGGTTATAAGAAGTGAACGTATTCATTGGGAGGCCATTCGTTGGTTTGTGGACGTTTTAAAGCCTCGAGTTTGGCAATTTGGCCGTCGCCATTATGTTTTTGTTGCAGCCAGCGAACAGGAAGTGACCATATTTGAAACTAGAGACTGAGACAATTAAATCATGTTGACAAGTTTTACTGAGGGAATACATCAAGAGAGAAGTAGAGTGACTAGATGGACTTCTACACAACCAGAGGAGTCGCCCCCTGGTGGTCAGGAGAGACAACGCAGCTTTGACACATGACGCTTTTGCCTCATTTCGGTTGTGAACATGTCGGCCCTCTGATGAATGAAGCCGTTTCCATCAGCAGTCAGCAGAGGTCAAAGGTCACCGTCTACTCTGCTGTTTACAATGTAAGGAAACGCAGACGGCGGACTGCAGGACGTCGTTAAGTCGTCCCAGGAGGACCGACGTTGTCTCTGCCTGACGCTGTTTAAACAGGACGCGGACTCTGACCTTTGACCTCTGACCACCTGAGGAAACCGTGGCGGTTGGTTCTGCACTAACTCTGAACCCGTCAGGCGGACATCAACCGCTTCCTGTTCTCAGAACGTGTGGACGTAAAGACGACCTATGACATCACCTTCAAGTGTTATTCCTCTTTTATTCTGAAAAGTCCAATGACAGGAAATTAAATTATGACACGTTAAATATCCGACTAATATATTATACTAGTATTTTTCTTTGTCATCCCAAAACTGAAAATGTAATTAAAAAATATTCAAGATTTTTTTTTAAATACTAAAATACATTCTTTGTTTGTGATCCGTTGGTGTTCAGACTATATCATTTTTATTGAAGAGTTAATTATTCAAAGATAAAATGAATTTCAGGCCTGACATGGATTTTGAAATTATATATATTTATATATATATATATATATATATATATATATATATATATATATCTTTTTAATTTATTTTATATATTTAGAAATAAAAAGGATTAAATGTCACAAATAATTTGATTTAATTTGTTTTAAAACACAAAATTCTTTTCTTTCCCCTCAATATATAACCAGCTCCAGCTGCATGATGGGTAAGGCAGTTCGGACTCATTTTGGGGAACTTATTTCCTTATTTTCAGTATAAAACGTCGTCCTCAGAAACTGATTGCAGATCAGTTAATATTTCACCGGTTGAGGTCAAACACGTTTTCCACAGTCTCGCGTCAGAGAAACAGTTTAAGGGAGACTTTAAAAGTAAAGCCAAATAATAATAAGAATCATAATTCAATAAGAATACGGCGCAATTTAACGCAGCATTGTGTCGGTAAAGAAAAAAAAAACACAAACTACAAACTACACATTACAGTTTATACTCTTATAATATTGTGTTACTCCGACACTGATTATTAAAGAAAACACTATATAAACCTCCCGCGCTTTTATTCTGAAGGTCAACGCTTCTTCCTGTGAACGCATCCGAGCATTGTGGGATATTTGATCATTTTCATGCCTCCAAATATTAAATAACTCACTTAGACGGAAAACAATTAAGACAGGAAGTTGAAATGTCTTTAAGGCAGTGTCCTTTTTTCAAAATAAAAGTCCCCAGATTAAAAAAAAGGCAAGAGGACTAAAATACGAGGCTGTTTTTTTCTTCCATTTGTACATATATATATATATATATATATATATATATATATATATGTTTTGTTTTAAAATATATATTTATATATATATGAATATATTTATATATATCTGAGTTGATCCGTGTTGGTGGCGGGTAAATCCTCAAACTGACCGTCTGTCAGCCGATTGGTTCTCCAGTCTGATGAGCAGCAGGACCCCGTGGTGGCGTTGTGCGCTCTAGTCCTCGGCGTGGTTGTACAGGGCGTCGGCGGTGGGGTTCTTGCGGTGGGCCGGCGGCACCAGGTGGTCGGGCAGCTCCCCGGGCAGCTCGAAGCCCTCCAGCTTGATCTTGATGAGGTGCTGCGCGAGCGCGAACTCCTCGTCGTCCAGCATGCCGTCCTGGTCGCAGTCCGCCAACTTCCAGATCTTCCCTAGCACGGTGTTGGGCAGCCGCGAGTTCATCATCTCCTTCTTGGCGTTGACGCCGGTGATCTTGCCGTTGATGGGCATCAGCATGTAGAAGAGCTCGTCGTAGCGGTGCTTCTCGCGCCCGACGATCCAGTCCTCGGCGTCCGCCCCGGCGCTGACGCCCTCGCCGTAGCCGCGGCCGAAGGGCCCGTCCTGGGAGCCCTCGAAGGCGCCGCCTGACACCATCGCAGGCGGCGCCTTGGACTCCTCGTCCCGGATCATCGACATCAGGCCGGCGATCTTCGTGGCGAGCATCTTGTCCACAGACTCGATCAGCTTGATCTTCAGGGACGGGAACTTGCTGAAGTCGTAGTGCTGCAGCATGTCCTGCAGGGGGAGAAGCCAAAGTCTTTAAAACCAGGAGGAGCAGAAGTCTTTAAAATGAGGAGAAGAAGAAGTTTTGTAAAGTCTTTGTTCCTATTGACATTGACTCGTTGTTGCAGTTCCTGTTTGTCGCCAGCAGGTGGAGACAACGACTACACTAACAAGTTAATGAAGAGGTTTATAGTATACTTTTATTGTACTTTATCTCAGAGGTACATATTCTACTTATTACTGTACTACACCTATAATATATTACATATGATAAAAGATACAAAACCTAATAAACTCTTTAGAAATCCTTTTAATCAGATGGAAATACATAATCACAAGGTTGTAGAGATACAAGGTTCCTCCAGGAGACATCGATGCAGCAGAAACATCAGATATCAATTAATACTTTCACTCCATGTTTTTATACTTGTGGTATTAATACTTTTACGACATGTTTTTATACTTTGGTGCTTAGTATACATTATGAATTAGTACTTTTACTGCAGTAAGGGATCTGAGTACTTCTTCCAACTCTGATAATCACGCGATGAGACGGAGCTGAGAGTCAAACCTCCTGCTTTCTGCAGCTGGACACAGTGCGGCATGACCTCTGACCTCTGAAGAACACACTCACACACACACGCTAGTCTGCAGAAGAATCCAAATAACTCGCAACATGTGTCAGAATGTGTGTGTGTGCGCGTACACATCTCACCAGGGAACCGAAAAATCGGAAACATTCCCTCGTCAACAATTAAAAAGTAAAAGTTTAACTGGGGAACACACACACACACACACACGCACACACACGCACACACGCGAAGCAGAGTCCAGTTCACATGCTGTTCTCAGTGGAAGAAGCACTGATCTTTTTACTGCAGTCGAGGCAAAGTGAAAACGTCCACCCGTATTATCGCCTTTATTTTGAAAAGACACACCTCCTTCCGGCCCAAATCAGACCCAAGTTGATATAAATGTACCTGATTGTTTATCTAGTATATTCTGGTTGTATTTTAAGTACATTTAATAAAAAACACTTCTTATTTAACCCATCAACGTGATTCAAAAACATTTGCACAACGTCCTGATCCTCAGATTTATGACGGTCCTTGAACACAACGTGTGTGTGAAACGGCGCCAACATTTTTTATTCTACGCGTCAAATTTTAATCCCCCAAATCTTGCCACAAATAAACCGTTTGATAAGCATGTTGGGAGACGAGCCAATCAGAGTGAAGAATGAGAAGGGGGCGGGGCTTCCTGTACCTGCATCTTGGTGACATTGGGGAAGTCCCCGGGGCTGATGTGGTGCTCCCGCTGCAGGATGCAGTAGATCTCTGGGAGCCGGGAGATGAGCTCCTCCTTCTTCTTCTCTCGGCCAAACAGAGACGGCATCTCCTTCTTCAGGTAGCTGATGATGTACGCATGCACCTGCCGGAGGAGGAGGAGGAGGGAGAGGAGGAAAAGGGGAGGAGAAGAGGAGAGGGAGATGTAGATGGAAGAGGAGGAGGAGGAGAAGGAGGAGGAGATGGAGGAGGTTAGCTGAGAGTAACAAAGGCCCAAATGCAAAAACATCATCACCATTTTTTTTATTTTCACGTTATGAAAACAATCAAATCAGCTGGTGGTTAAAGGAACTGATGTTAATCTGCACAGAGGAGGAGGGGGAGGAGAAGGAGGAGCAGCAGCAGCAGCAGGAAGAAGAGGAGCAGGAGGAGTTCACAAAGCCTTCAACTCTCCCTTCCAGTCAGCAGCATGAAGGAGGACAGAGATACTTTTGGTTGAAGAGTCACCGGTCACAGATCAGGGGGAGGAGCCTCTGCTCCACAAACCGACCAATCGGTAAGCAGCAGGAAATTAATGATTGGTTGAAATAATACACAGAGTTCCACGTAAACACAACACGTCACTTCCTGTCTCACCTTGGCCAGCCGCGCTCTCTTGATGAGGTCGTTGAGTTTCCGCAGCGCCGCGTTTCTCGGGAGACTCTGGATGTCCTTGAACAGGTCCTGAGACTCCGCCTCAAAGAGACGCCTGGACAGGAAGTGAACGGGTGAATCAATAACTGGTGACTCGTCAATAAATACAAACAGATATAACTTAGACAACTAAATCATCAAAGAAATAAACTGTATTATTATTATGTGTGAATTAATTAATATCGGACCGGTTCGCAGTTTGGATGAATGGATGAATAGATAAATGAATGAATAGATGAATGGATGGATGGATGGATGAATGAAAAGATGAGTGGATGAATGAATAGATAATGTATGAATAGATGAATGAATGAATAGATGAATGGATAGATGAATGATAGATGAATGAAGGAATAGATGAATGAATAGATAAATGGATGAATGAATGGATACTTGAATGAATGGATAGATGAATGAATAGATGAATGAATGAATAGATGAATGGATAGATGAATGATAGATGAATGAATGAATAGATGAATGAATAGATAAATGGATGAATGAATGGATACTTGAATGAATGGATAGATGAATGAATAGATGAATGAATGAATAGATGAATGATAGATGAATGAATGAATAGGTAAATGGATGAATGAATGGATACTTGAATGAATGGATAGATGAATGAATGAATAGATGAATGAATGGATACTTGAATGAATGGATAGATGAATGAATGAATAGAATGGATGGAGGGATGACTGGAGGGATGGAGGGATGGAGGGATGAATGACCAACCTGTTCTCACTGTTCTGCAGCGGTTTGCCCCAGAAGGATCCCAGGTAAACTCTCACCACCTCCGGTGTGTTGATCACTTTGCCCAGTGACCACATGAGGGCGCCGTACACCCTCATCAGCTGCTGCGTGTCCACCTGAGAGCGCAGGTGAGGAAGAGGTTACCTCGTCTTCCCAACGATCCAGAGGCCGACCGTACCTTCGCCGTCCTCTTCGTTCTCCCACCTGGTCGGCTTTGTTGAGGACCACCCGGATCTTGTCGTCTTGTCCTTTGAAGGCTCGGATGGCTTCGGAGAACTCGTCCGAGATGTCCAGCTTGTGGGCGTCGAACAGCAGAATGATCCGATCCACGCGCTCCCCGAACCAACGCAGCACCTCGGCGAAGTCATAACCTGCAGACAGGAAGTTCATCCTTTCAAAATAAAATCACTTTTAATGTCAATCATCTTGTAGCCGCGCCCCTATAGCATCCCCTGCTTTATGAACTCATGTTTACTGAAGTAGAGTTATTATATAGACTTCTATACAACCAGAGGAGTCGCCCCCTGGTGGTCAGGAGAGAGAATGCAGCTTTAACACATGAAGCAGAGACTTCTATACAACCAAAGGACCAAGTAAAATGAAAAACATTACAATTATTAATTACTGCAAATTCACAGGTTATACCAGGATATGTTGTCTTATATTAAGTGATCTCAAGTTCAAAAGTTCAGATTGAAACTCTGAACACAACCAGTTACTATAGTAACGCAGTATGAAGCGTTCAATGAGGGTCATGCAGACACGCAGCTGAGAGCAACGAGGGCAGCTGCTACGCAATATCTTTAAGTCTGTGTGTGTGTGTGTGTGTGTGTGTGTGTGTGTGTGTGTGTGTGTGTGTGTGTGTGTGTGTGTGTGTGTGTGTGTGTGTGTGTGTGTGTGTGTGTGTGTGGCAGCAGCCGTTTGGGTGTGGTTCCTCTAAAACTGGGTAAGGCTCTGAAACTAAACTCAAACGAAAGCTTTGAAATTTTAACTGGAAACACGTTTATTTGTCAGAAAATCCTGCTCAGATTTCAGAGATCAGCTGTGTTCTACTCTACTGTGTACTACTCTACTGTGTTCTACTCTACTGTGTTCTACTCTATGTTCTACTGTTCTACTCTACTGTGTTCTACTATACTGTGCGACACTTTACAGTGTTACACTTTACTCTAATTTACTTTATTCTAATGTACTTTAATTGACCTTACTGTGTTCTACTTTTCTCTACCGACATCTAATCAGCTCATTGTGGATGTTTGTGTGACATCTGAATAACTTCCCTCCAGATGTTTGTGAGATTCGGCGCTCATGAGAACAGACATGATAGGAAGTAGAAAAGGTCTGTGGATTATCAACAACAACAACCTCTCAGAGACAAATAAAACACAAAACCATCCGCCTGCAGAGACACAACCAGAGAGGAAGATTTAGGTGAACTGGCCCTTTAAGAGCAGAAGAAGATCTGTGAGTCACCAGCAGGGGGAAAGTTCCACTTCCTGTTGGGACACCATTCAAACTCCATCAGCTGGTCTTTCCTTTGACTCATAAAGGTCACCTTTAAATCCTACACACACACACAAACACACACACCAGCATGTACGCATCCAGTCTACCTGAACACACACACACACACACCTTCAGTAAACTTGTCAACCTTCCCCCTCGACTGCTTTCTAAAACGGCTTCATGAGGTCGGTTTGAATCAACACTTGAACAGGAAATCAGCTGACGTCACAGAGTTCAGATTTATTTGCCACCGACAAAATCAATCAACCAATTAATCAATCAATCAATCCCTGGATCAATATCTGCGATGCTACCGTGTTGAACAATAGGTTGTATTAGATTTCAACCTTTAACATGGAGGCGCTGCTGTCCACTATCACAACGCTGTTTGTAGACACACACACACACACACACACACACACAATGTAATGTACTAAAAACTAAACTGAAACAATGTGGCTGGTTAAATAACAGAAACACAGCTAACGAAAGTTAACGCGCAATAAACCTTTTTTGTGGGTTTTTCACCCTTTCAGAATAAAGTGACCGGCTTTCTGCTGCTGTGAAGAATCAACTGCAAAAAATCGTGAATAAAAGATGTGTGAAGGTGTCGGGAACCACCCCTCCCCCGAGCTTCAGGTTACACCTGCAGCTTCAGGTGAGTGAGGTGAGTGAGTGAGTGAGTGAGTGAGTGAGTGAGTGAGTGAGTGAGTGAGTGAGTGAGTGAGTGAGTGAGTGATAAATACATCAACTTCATCGGCCGGGGAAACTTCCTGCACCTACGAGAGCAAAAACACTTCCCCCCAGTGTTCAATCCCGATTCTCCGCTCCTATTAGGATGACTGATTACTCCACTTGTTCCACTTCCTGTTCCAAGGGAAACACCTTCGGAGGAACAATACTACTTCCTCTTTTGGCGTACTGTAATAATGTCCTGGACCAAAAAAGAAATGTGTGCAGAGTGCACCAGAGGAAGTGTGACACATGGCGCTCACATCACATGATACTTGGCACTCTCGACTTTATGATGCAGAAAATCCAGGTAAATATTGAAAACAACGTTATAAAAAGAGTTGCTGCTCACACACACACGATAGTGTTTAGGATACAAACTGGGGACCTTGAGACAACGGAGGACGAGTAAATAAAAACTGAGCCGGTGAAGGATTCAACATGAAAAGATAATGTCGATATGACACTGCAGCATACATATGCAATGGATTCAAGTAGATGTGTGTTTACTGCATTTATAAATGTTGCTAGTGAAGTCAAGCAGAGGAAACGGTCTTCAGTGTTTTCCCTGACTAAGATGTGACTCTGGGAAACCTCACGTTAACAGCAATGACGACAACAGTCAACAGCTGATATCTTTGGCGAAATATTCACTGTAATACGATGACGTTTGTTTTCATTGACTAAAGTTGTGAGGAAGGGGAAAAAAAGTAGGAAGTTATGGTTTAGAGCTCAAGCCTTTCTCTAATGTCTCAACTTTTATGTTTATTATGCAACAAATCTGCTCCAGTCATAAAACTACATTTAAATCCAGAAGTGGAACGGTTATTACATCGTTTTCTCCAAACTTCTTCAGCAGCAGCAGAACAAGAAGACGAAGACGAAGAAGAAGAAGATTCAAACTGGTATTCCAGCTGCAGATGTGATGTTGGTCACAGAGTTCATTTACGGGGACCAGGACTGAAGCAGACCAGTGGAACCAGGAACCAGGACTGGAGAGGGAGGGCCAGAGGGGGACGGAGTCTCTGGGGAAGAAGGGAGGGATTCCTGGCTGAAAGCCCGAGAGGACGATCCGTCAGGTTCAGGAATTTAAGTAAGTGAGGCTTGATCCACCAGAGACTCAATGATATGCAGAGACCTAAACTCCACAAGAAGAAGAGAAAGAACAACCAGAAGGTCACTGCGGTACCGGCGTATCAGGAGGTACGGACCCTATAGGAGGTACTGGCTGACTGAACTTCTACAAAACAAACGTCAATGCCACGACACAAAGGGGTCAAATAAATTGACACACACACACACACACACACACAGAGCAGTAGCTGTAGTCTGTCAGTGATGCTGCTGATGTAATGTGTGTGTTTAACGTCTTTAACTGGAATTTAAATCTAAATGATTCCAGATGGAGGGAACGCCCCGCTGCAGCTTCCTGTGGCCACTCCCTCAGCCACTCCCTCAACCCCCCCCCCCCCCCCCCCCCCCCCCCAGCCTTTAGCGGGTGCTGTCCCCATCATCATGACTCGCTTTGAGAGGAGCAGGGGGAACTACAAGTTGCTTGTGCAATACGAGAAGAACAGACACAGAAAGCACTGCCTCTTCATTTGCATGTTCTTTCTCCTCAAATTAAAAGGCAATGGAAGACAATTTGTAGTTAGCATGTCTTTTTATTCTCGTGGAAATAATACAAATAAATAAAATACATTTTACTACTTTAGATTTGGATTTGTAGATTTCTCAAATTCACCAATAATAACCCTTACTAAAAACTGGCAATACAAAGATATTTTTTGTTAATGTAACTAACCTACTGGTAACGTTTCATGGTGATATTTATTTAGTACATTTTTCTACCCCATCAAAAAAAACACAAATTGACGCTTAGTGAAAACAATATTTTACAAAAGTATTTAATCTGTAAGTAAAATATGCAATGTCTGAGCGATAGTTTTTTTACTTAAAGAGACACACACCGACATAAAAAGCTGATTCATAACTTTTCCATGGACGCGATTTCAGCGGCACAATTTTCGCCCCTAGTTGAAATATTTCAACTTTGAGGCGGTAATATCGCAACTCGGCCAATCAGCTCTTGAGTTGCTCTGCGCGTCATCGATGTCCCGCCGCTGTTAAATCAGAACAAGACGGACAATAATGTTATGAACACAATAGCAGCGTTTAGATGTTCTGCTCTCGTAGCGCTGGTAGCGGAAGTCTTTCAGACGTAACAGTAACTTCATCGGTGAAAGTGACCGAGCTGAGTGAGCCTACAGGTGATGTCATGAACTCAAACACGAGGGCGTTAGTGTGTGGGATGTCCACAACAAGTATAAAGCAGAACTAGTGGTTAGTTATTCTGGTGGATGAATGATGATACCGGTCTTTACAAAGACGAAACACAGAGATAAGCCCCGCCCCTCGCCGAGCGTCTAAACGCCTATGGCGTGAACACGGCAAACGGTCGAGCGAGTAAACTCACGCGCTTTTGCTGTGAACGCACCTTTACACTTCCTGCCTCCTCATAACACGCCTCCTGCCTCCTCATAACACGCCTCCTGCCTCCTCATAACACGCCTCCTGCCTCCTTAGAACACGCCTCCTGCCTCCTCATAACACGCCTCCTGCCTCCTTAGAACACGCCTCCTGCCTCCTTAGAACACGCCTCCTGCCTCCTCATAACACGCCTCCTGCCTCCTCATAACACGCCTCCTGCCTCCTCATAACACGCCTCCTGCCTCCTTAGAACACGCCTCCTGCCTCCTCATAACACGCCTCCTGCCTCCTCATAACACGCCTCCTGCCTCCTTAGAACACGCCTCCTGCCTCCTCATAACACGCCTCCTGCCTCCTCATAACACGCCTCCTGCCTCCTCATAACACGCCTCCTGCCTCCTCATAACACGCCTCCTCTACTGCCTCCTCATTCCAAATGTTTTGCTTCCAGAAATGTGGTTTAGGAAAATCCAGCCATCAGAGCTCACAGATGTTTTTCTCTCCGCTGATTCTCATTTGCCAGATTTGTTACAACTTCTCCTCTCTGCTTCCCCCGGAGGCTCGTCTCCAGTTTTTAGAAAATCCAACACTGCAAACTAAACAGTTATATATAGATACCTGGCGTCTCACTGCGGTCTTCATCATAACAAACAGGACATCTCTGATCCCCCAAAGCAAGTGGAATGCAGTTCCTCTCATGGCCACTAGAGGAGGGCTACAAGGCGCCTTCATGGACTTTAAAACAACTGACGTTATCTTTATGTTCGAGGACAACGGTGTAGTTCACTAATGACTCGAGTCCCAAGTCAAGTCCCAAGTTATGTACCGAATCCAGTCCCAAGTAAGGACAGTCAAGACCCAAGTCAGGTACTGAATCATGAATGCAGTTCCTCTCATGGCCACTAGAGGCATGCTCCGAGGCCCATGCATGGAACCGCTTCTGGTAACATGTTTAACAGAGTAATAGCACCAGTACATGCAGTAAAGATACATACATAGTTACTCATGATATGTAGTTACTCATGTTGCTTTGTGTGTGAACACTCGGTCAGTTTTTCTGGTTTCAGGTCCTCATTTATAAACTCTGGTGGAGGAAACGGGCCAACAGACGAAATAGGAAGTAAAGGGAAAAAAAGAGAATTTCACAAGAACACTTCACTGAGAAAGACGCTCTACACCTGTTTGACCAGAGGGAGGGTCGTGGGGGATCCCCAGGTCACTTAAAAAACTGACTGTGAAATGATCTTTATCTCACAACGGTGAAGTTTACTGATGAGCCGAGTCCCAAATCCAGTACTGAATCTAGTCCCAAGTCAAATCCCAAGTCAGAACAGTCTAGTCCAGAGTCAAGTAAAGTACCAAGTGACGACCATCAAGTCCCAAGTCAAGTCAAGTCTCAAGTCAAGATTATCTAGTCCCAAGTCCTTTGAGTCCTAAGCCAATCAGAATGGATGCGTTGCTAAACCTAATGCAAATTTAACAGAGTATTATTAAATTAAATGTGTAATGTTTTTATTCATCAGAGTGAAGAACATCAGCTTCAAGCTTTGATCTGTGACCTTTAACCTCTGCCAGTTTAAACTCAGTCGTCCCTGCCAGCGATGAATGAAATGAGGGGTTTGGATCCCAGCAGGCCGGCCGCGCTCTGCCCTCACACAATATGGGGAAGTGAAAGAATCACACACACACACACACACACACACACACACACACATTCCATTACCTCTGCTGATTCGCTGCTTCTCTCCGGACAGGATGCCGGGCGTGTCGATGATGCTGATGCTCTGCAGGACCTGATTGGGCATCTGAGAGCAGATGAACCTGAACACAGGGAGAAGAGAGGTTTCCATCAGACGGGTCAACTCCCTCACCTCCAATAGTTTCTTTAAAGAAAGTCAAGTTATGAGTTATATTTACTTCTTTTCCTGCAGATAATACTCAGTACATGTGTATGTGTGTGTGTGTGTGTGTGTGTGTGTCTGTATTTATGGATAAACATTCTGATGATTAGCTTCTCTAAAAACAAATTTAACTTAAAAAAAGAAAGAAAGATGGAGTCAAAAAGGATTTAAACGACCCTCAGATCATTTAAATTATAAACTTATAAATAATGTTAAATAAAATTAAATCAGCATTTTCCAACTGGCATCTATATTTATACACACACACACACAAACATATATAAGTATAAGTATTGATCATTCAAATGGCACAGTCTTTCATCATCATATTTGTAGTTTGTGTTGCAAATAAAATTAAATAATCAAAGTTTGGTTCAACTTTGTTTGGGTTCGGCAATATTAGGATTTGATTATTTGACTATGTATAAAATGTCAACACGATACAATACGGGCTGGAAGAAGAAAAGAGAAGTACAACTCCCGTTGTTTTACTGGGACACTCCCAGTTCACAGAGCTGTGGGGCTCGTGGTGCTAGGTGGTGTGTGTGTGTGTGTGTGTGTGTGTGTGTGTGTGTGTGTGTGTGTGTGTGTGTGTGTGTGTGTGTGTGTGTGTGTCAAGATTAATGTATCTTAACATTATCAGTCTGTTAATTTGTTGATTGCTAAAACTTCATTTTCTCTTTAAAATATCAGAACACGTTTTAAAACGCTTCAAATATAATTTGCTTGGTGTTCACCACCTTGAATATTTTTTTTTTAATCTGCACGTTAATTTTAAGCATGTGACCATTTTTTCTTGTCTGAATGTGTTTAATATTTAATAGTAGTATTTTTATTTTTCCGCAGCCAGGCTAGCAGTTTCTCCCTGCTTCCAGTCTTTATGCTAAGCTAGGCTAACCACGGCCGGCTCAGAAAGAGAAAAAGAACATTTACCAACAAGATGAACTCATTCTGTAAAAGGTGTGTGTGTGTGTGTGTGTGTGTGTGTGGGGGGGTCCTCTAAGTTGTCATAAATATCAAATCTTAAATTTAGCCGACGGACCACGGCGGGAAAAAACAAAAAACGGCGTGCCGATGCGTGGTGACGCACACACACTTCCCCCTGGAAACAATCATTTATTGAGGTGGGACGAGGTGGGATTCCTGGTTAAAGGAATGCCTCAAGACACACAGAGACACACACACACACACACACACACACACACACACACTTCGAGGGGAACTTGACTCTCCCTTCACTTCCTGCTGCCACTCACGAAATATTTCGGGACAGAGGAAACGTTTTGACCGGAGTGCTTTTAATCTAAATTTAAACCCTCACAGTGTGTGTGTGTGTGTGTGTGTGTGTGTGTGTGTGTGTGTGTGTGTGTGTGTGTGTGTGTGTGTCATTTCCCGGGCAGTGAGCGGTGAAGTGGCCTGAAGAGTCAGGACGTTCTTCAGCGGCAGGTCGTCCAAACAATAGTCGTCAAACTTAAGAACTTCCCACGTGAAGAACAAAGCTCGGTTTGTTACGGGTTGTGGAATTATTTTTACTTTGATGATGAAAAAGAAATACAAAAATTTACTTTTAAATGTTTTAGAAGACGAAAGTCCTTAAGATCGTCACGCGAGTAAATATTTAGCAAATAGTTTACAGGATATATCTACCTTTGTTTCTTTATAACACGTTTAATACTTCACTTCTTTCTTTACAGGGTTTGTATCAAAGGTAATTAAGTAGTTTATGAATATGAATATAATCCCTCCCCGCTATAAATGCCATATATATGCATGTGTGTGTGTGCAGTGTGTGCAGTGTGTGTGCAGTGTGTATGTATGTGTGTGTGTAGTGTGTGTGCGTGCAGTGTGTGTGCGTGTGTGCGTGCAGTGTGTGTAAGTGTGTGCGTGTGTGCCTGTGTGTGTAAGTGTGTGTGTGCGTGCGTGCGTGTGTGTGTGTGCGTACCTGTTGAGGAAGGAGTTCCCAAACGCGTTGAGCTTCCTGAAGGGCTTCCTGGGGTCGACCACCAGCGCGTTGCCGGGGATGATGCCCTCGTTCTCGCCGTACATCACGGCGATGAAGCCGTCCGTGGTCGGCTCCGGTCCGATCCGCATCCCCGGGAAGTCCTGCTCCAACAGGTACCTGGGGGGGGGGGGGGGGGGGGGTAAATGAAATACACAATAGTTTTATATTCTTAGAAAGAAAGAAAATCAACCTACAAAACTGCAATTGGTGCGTCTCTATATATTTACTATGTGAAGTGACAGCAAAGAACTTTGAACTGATCCTGAACCCGTCAGTGTAGTCCTGGTCCTCTTACACTACCACTTTAGTCCACAGGGGGCACCAGGAAAAAACACTTTAACAGAAGTTTGTCCCAATCAAGATTGTTTAAGCAAACCCAGATCACAGGTTAAATAAACGTTAGCTTCAATCTGACAGGAGATTAGAGAATCATAACAGAGTTTAAAAGAGTCATACAACAGACGCAATTAATGTTGCTAATGTCCGCACGTGTGGCCCAATCAGAGGCTGAGGCGCTGGTTTCACTTCACCTCTGTCAAAAGAAGAACAAACAAAATACGTTGACCCTGCAAAATACTGCCAACTTCTTCATGATTCATAGCATTATGTTCAGTTCCCATGATTCATTGCATTCCTCGGGGCAGGGTGGTGCCTCAGAGATGGAACGCACATACACACACACACACACACACACACTGTAGCAGAGATTACTCTGCAGCTTGTGTTGGACCTAAACCGACTGCAGGTCAGTTCTAAAGGTCTGGTTTGCTTCCAAAACCTACGACTGTTTGTACCCGACACACACACACACACACACACACACACACACACACACACACACACACACAGACACACAGAGAGAGAGAGAGAGAGAGACAGACAGACACACATAGACAAACATATACAGACACACAGACATACACACACACATACACACATACATAGACACACATACACACAGAGACAGACAGACACACACACACACACACACACAGAGAGACACCTGCTGCTGTTGAGTTCAAGGACAATCTGAAAAAACAAACCTCCCTTACAAGCAATCAGGAATGTGTAAAAACAAGTGTGTTTTTCTCTCTAATACACAAAAAAAATTGTAAATTGTTATTTATCATAATTTAGACAAGCTCAAGATCATATCAACTTTTTTTGTAGTAACTTTTGTGGAAGTAACGCCTTTAAAAACCGTTGCTGCAACACAATATATACGTTGTAATACACCCGACTGCCACAGGGGGAAAACATCATCTTCCAACATGCTCCACTCGTGTTTTGTCAGCCAGATTTATTACCACAACACGGGAAAGATTTGTTTGACATCGGCTTGTTTGTCGTTTCTAATGAAGACGGCTTTCCGAATAAAGACGAGGACATGAAGCCCAAATAAAGCAAAATAAACCCAAATATATCCCGTGAGCTTATAGAAGACGATTAAAGACCGTCTGGCGTTAATATTTAACCAATATTTAACCAATATTTAAAAAACGAAAATAATAATAAATGAAAATAATAATAATAATAATAATAATAATAATTATTGTGTTGAACATTTTTTGAAAAAAATACTAAGATATGTTGAAAGTTATTACTCGAAAAATCATGAAAAGTCATTGGTAAAAAAAAAAGTTATAAAAAAATTAAAAGTATATCGAAAGAATAATTAACTAGAGAATAGTTTGTGAACAACAATTATTATATAATTATATATTATCAGTGTATTAATCTACCGGCTGACCTGCCAGCCTAACCCAGGCGACACCAAAACAGGAAGTGATGTCACACCGGTCCGATTGAGGTAACAAGGAAATATTGGAAATAGAGTGCATCACTGTACATGTTTGAGCCTGTGTGTGTGGGTGTGTGGGTGTGTGTCTAACATGCAGCTTTTAGGGATTACAAATTATTAGGAAGTTTGAACAAAAATTAGAGAAATTAAAAACATGCGAGACACACACACAGCTGCAGGAAACATCAGACCGCTCCGGAGAGAGAAGGAAGAATAAAGGTCACGTGAGGCAGAACAATGGCAGGTCAGCTGGAGGGATCAGGGTGACACAAGCTGTCACTCTTACAGGACTACAGTTCCCATGAGCCTCAGCTGGTGCCCGTGGCTTATCACAATAAAGGTTATACATTTCGAAACGTGTCTTTATGGTAAAAAAATACACCAGTTTAGACATACAAGACCATAAAATGACCATTAACAAACATTAAATGACCCATTAATGACCATAACATGACCATTAAATGACCCATTAATGACCATAACATGACCATTAAATGACCCATAACATGACCATTAATTACCATAAAATTACCATTTAATTACCATACATGACCGTTAATGAACATTAAATTACCATCAATGAACATTTTCATATAAATAAATTCACAATAAATGTGGAATTTCACAATAAAATGACCAAGGTTAAATAATGTCAACACCCTGGAGGAGGAAACACGCCACACTCTGAAAAAAATCCTCATTCAGCCCTGCGTGGTATTCAGGGACGTTTCTACTTTAGAGGAAAACCGGAAACGTGTCGTAGTCACTGGAGTGCAGAATGTGACTTTAACCCCAAAACACCTTCCACTTTTATAGCTGCCATTGCCGCCTTTCTACCAGTATGCAACGCGGCTGGTTTAGCAAGACGTGACACGCGCGCCACAAAACTGATACAATGTCCTCAAAAGAAAGATCAAAGAGCGCCGGCGGTGTCGCGTGAAGTGATTCACCTGACACACAAAAGGTGGAGCAGCCCCCCACAGAGTCCCCCTCACCGGGCCGTACCAACACAGGCTCGCGGAGGGGTGTCGCTCACCTGATGAAGGTGGTTTTCCCAGTGGAGTACTGGCCCACCAGCAGCACCATGGGCTTGCTCTGGAAGTCCGCGGCCTCCAGCGCCGGGGAGTGGAAGTCGTGGAAGAGGTACGTCTCCTCCAGCGGCAGCAGCTTCTTGAGGTAGAGGCTCTGCAGCCCCTCCGTCACCGTCTGGTACATCTCTCCGTCCTTGTTGCGGCCGCCTTGCTCCTGCTTCACCCAGCTGAACATGCTTCTCACGCGCTTCACTCCAACTTCCTCGTTTCGAGGTTTCCAAATGTTCCGGCTGCTGCTTTGCGTTTCTCTCTTTTTTCCGGCTCCTTCTCTTTTCTGTTCCTGCCTCCAGAGGAAAGAGTGTGTGTGTGTGCGCACACTGCCTCCTCTGTGCGCGTGTTTGTGGTGACGTGACGGGTACTGGTGCGCCTACCTGGGCGGGGGGAGGGTGTGCGTGTGTGTGTGTGTGGGGGGGGGGGCACCGCCCTTCCCCCCCCCCCTGTGACGCAACTGCGCGTCCGCGTCAGCTTTATTATTAGAAATAAAGCTGATGCTGAATACCGGCATCTTACGATCGTATAATTTAGTTAAATTCTCAATCGATGAACATAAACGTGACGTCACAATCGATATGAATAAATTAATAAGGGACTAATAAGAGACGAATAATGAACACGTGGATGTATTATATATATATGTTCGACCTGTGAAGTGATTTGCTTTCTTAAATCAATAACCTGTTTGTGTGGCTGCAGGTCATTCTGAGCTCTTGCCACCATCATCATCATCATCATCATCATCATCATCATCATCATCATCATCATCATCATCATCATCATCACCATGGCTTTGTGTCCTATAGCGCCCCCGGCTGGAGGAGGCTTGTCAATACCACGTGCTGTACTGCAGGTTAAACGCCTCATATCTATATCCTAATAAACGTTATTCACACGGTTGTATAGGTTATTATTAAAAGAAAATCAAAATGTGTTTATTTGATATTTAAAAAATACAGTAAATATAAGAAATATGCTACCAGACAATAATAAAATAAAAATGATTAAAATAAAATAAATTATATAAAATGACACTCAATACTGGATGGCACACTCATTGGCGATTGCTCAGAGATTGTACAGGGGTAATGACTGTAAGGTCACTTTAGAGCCCTAATAAATTGAGGGCCCTTTACAAAGTCCAAGAAAGAAGTCCACATCTCTTCAAACTCTGCATATTTTCCTTTCAGTGAGTATGTTATTTTTTCCATGGCTATAACTTGTACAATGTCCTCTAGTCAGCCTTTGGTAGTTGGCTCATGTATAGATTCCCAACATTTTGCAATAGACCGTCTGGCTTGCAGTAGGCATAGGGTAACCATCTTTGTTAGACCTGCTGAGATTAATGTCCTTTGCTATGATTCCCAAAACACACATTCATGGGCACATAGGGAGAACCACTTTTGATGGGTTTGAGTGTCTCAACAACCATCCTCCAAAATTCCTGTACTTTTGAACAGGACCATAAACAATGGAAAAGAGTGGAGGTCTGGATCGTGGAATATGCCTACTACTAACTATTCATACACTCTGTCATATTCTTTGATTGTGTTGTTACTCTGTTTTCATTTGTGGTTAATGATTCCTTCTGTACACATTGCATCTATTGCACATGTCCATCCTGGAGAGGGATCCTCCTCTGTTGCTCACCTGAAGGTTTATTCCCTTTTTTCCCCATGAAGGGTTGTTTGGGAGTTTTTCCTGATCCAATGTGGGGTTCTGGGACAGGGATGTCTATATGTACAGATTGTAAAGCACTGAGACACATTTCTAATTTGTGAAAATGGGCTATACAAATAAACATGATACATGACACTCTTATCCAAAAAAGTCTTGTTCATTTGTTTTGGATCCAAGCGAGCTAGAGAAATCTAGCCTCACTCACTCTTGTCTCCGTCCCGTTCCGTCTGAGACTTATATTGTTCACTTATACCACTCGACTAAGACTTATTGCAAACTCAAATGAACGGGTTTACATTTCTATATATTTTGCCGGAGCACCTGGGTTCCGCGACTACTCACGTCCACATCATAACCGGAACCTTCTTTTTATTTTATTTTAACGTAGTAGATGATAAGAGATTAATAATCACAGTGATAATTGTTTACAGATCTGAACATGTGAGTTTAAAGTTTAAAGTAAAGTCATAAAAGATCATAGTATGTTGATACACAAATAATGAACATAAAATAATAGTACGTCGAAGAATAATGAAACGGTAATAAATAATTGAAGTGTGTCGAAATAAATAACTGAAAATTTAATATAGTATGTCGAAAAAAATCATGAAGAATAATCGTATATGTTCGAGAATGATAGTGTGAAAATATTCCAAAGTGTACGAGGAAAAAATAATAATTATGGAATGTAGAAAAAACAAAGTTCTGAAAAAAAATTGTGTAGTGTTGAAAAAATTAATTGAAAACAATTACGATGTACTATGTTGAACAAAGTCATAGTAGTATATGGCATTTGGGAAAAATCATGAAAAAAAAAACAAAGAAGAATGTTGAAAATACATTTACATTCATTATTTCAGATTCATATTTATTGTCATTGCAGAGTACAAGTACTAAGACAACGAAAAGTATTGAGCATCGGACCAGAGTGCAAATGCGAAGCAGTAGTAAAGTCCAATGCAGTATGCGAATAAATACATTACAATGCTATTTGAAACCGTAGCCACATTATTAGCGTCACCGACGCAAAAGAAGGAGACGTCGATGTCGGGGTCCTCTGAGCTGTGATGTAAAGTAAACTAATACAATGTCCTCAAAAGAAAGATCTAAGTCGAGCGCCGGCGGTGTCGCGTGAAGTGATTCACCTGACATACAAAAGGTGGAGCAGCCCCCCACAGAGTCCCCCTCACCGGGCCGTACCAACACAGGCTCGCGGAGGGGTGTCGCTCACCTGATGAAGGTGGTTTTCCCAGTGGAGTACTGGCCCACCAGCAGCACCATGGGCTTGCTCTGGAAGTCCGCGGCCTCCAGCGCCGGGGAGTGGAAGTCGTGGAAGAGGTACGTCTCCTCCAGCGGCAGCAGCTTCTTGAGGTAGAAGCTCTGCAGCCCCTCTGTCACCGTCTGGTACATCTCTCCGTCCTTGTTGCGGCCGCCTTGCTCCTGCTTCACCCAGCTGAACATGCTTCTCACGCGCTCCACTCCAACTTCCTCGTTTCGAGGTTTCCAAATGTTCCGGCTGCTGCTTTGCGTTTCTCTCTTTTTTCCGGCTCCTTCATTTTTCTGTTTCTCCTCCAAAGGACGAACAGGTTCCTCTCACGGAACACCGCGACAACTAAAAGACACAAAACAGCTTCACGCACAAACAAGAAAACACGTAGTCTGTCAATAAATATATAAAAGGAAAGGACAACTTAAACGTTAATGTAATGGAGGTTACGTTAATGTAATGGAGGTTGCCGTGCTGGCCTGGTAGACATTAAAGTCCGACATTTCTCTCTTCTTTCTGAACTCCGCGTCCACTTCCACCTAGTCACGTGACAACAACACCAGCTTGTTTATCGTTACGAGTAAAACAAAGGTAAAACAGTTAAGAGTTTAACACAAAGTACCCGATGTAAAAGTAAACAAAAAATACATTAAACCAATAATAATAGTAAACTAAAGTACATATTAATCATATAAATCTCGTGGGTCAACTTCCGGCCCCCGCTGCGGGCGAGGGCGGGAGCTGCTCATGCACACAGCTTCATACTGATGGAACGTCAGCCCGTCAGCGCGTCAGCGCGTGCCTTTGATGTTTCAGCTTGCCAGTTGTTATATATATATATATATATACAGCCCGGAGGAGCTTGTGGAGAGTATCGAGGAGCCTTTTTGATACAGCAGTTTTCTGAGATGACAACTATGGACGGTTGTGCTATGGACCAAAACGACATTAAGAGCGAGACAACGCAAAATATTGAAGGGATAATCGCTAAGGGCAAATATTTTGTCCACCATAGACCAGATCAGGCACAAAAGAAGAAGTCTCAGTCACCAGCACACAATAAGAACAATCCAATGTGTCAGCGGTTGACTGGGCGCTTGAAAGGTCTCATGGATAAAGTGTCAACGTTTCAGTACAAGTTGGAGCATTGTGAAGTTTACCAAACTATTGATTTTCATAATCAGTATATTTTTAGACAAGATGGCTTCATAAAGAGAAGTGCACAAAAAGTTCAAAATGAATTGCCCAAGCTGCAACTTGAACTGAAGGTCATAAGCCAACGTCCCAATGTCCTTGAGCTCGAAATGTATTCAGATTTAATAAGCAAATGTGTTACTTTCGGGGAGATAATGATGGAATGGCTGGAAAAGATGTCATCTGATGGTGAGACCATAAAGATGATCCCTGTGAAGGCTGGACCTCCTCTGAAGGTCAAAGATCGGTTCTCAGAACCCATGACATGGGAGATAGAAAAAATTGACATTGTCCTAGAAAGAATCCTGGACATATTGATTTATAACATCCAGAAGATGACCGGCGTTAAGCGTCACCTCATCAAACAAGACCTCTCTCTCGAGCTTGATGCTCTTGCAAAGACGTTTCTTTGGCTGGTCCTTCAAGACCAGAAGAGCTATGAGAGGGTATTTCCTCCAGGAAAGGAAATCAAAGTTAACGTCGACGTTAATGTGATGTCATACATCGATCAATATCCGGTTCAGATTAAATATTGTACAAACATTGTTAGATGTACAATTACTCAGGAAGTGACAGATTACCTCTTGAGTCCCCTCACACATGGGACGGGGCCCAAGATGATCCGAGAAAGCATCACAAGTGGCTCATCTTGCAATCCGTCGTGTGCACAGACGAACGTTGAGACCTACACTGAGACGCTGACCTATATGTATACTTTCCTGGAAGAGATGAATGTAGAGATAGACAAACACAAAATGGAGTGTACTTCACCTGCTGACGTGCCAGAAGAAGGCGTCGTGGATAACGTATGTCCTCTACTTGAATCCTCAGGATGTCTTTTAAATGAGGGCTCAGATTGTGACTTAATGAACCCCAAGTCTCCTCCACCAACGGACTTGCAGACGAAGACTGATCCAAGCTACCGACTTCCAAGTGAGAGAACAGAAACTAAGTGTCTTTCACCAGCTCAGGCGTCAGTGGACAGCTTGAGGAAGGTCGTAGCTTCAGCAATTCCTGGCACAGTGTTTGACGAAGTAGACCCTGAGCCTTTTTCTCCAACTCAAGTGCCGGTTTCCAGCATTAAGAACGAGAAATTAAAGAACAGAAAGTTTGTTCAGGTGATGATGAAGATGCTGGTTTCCCGGATCGTCAGTAAAGCCAAAGTGATCGGGCCCATTGCAAACTATGAGGCCACCATTAGCCATCTGTCTGAAAGACTGTTAATCGAAGTCCAGGATGTCGATCTTCAATTCACCGCAAAAGAGTATAAAAAAATTGACAGTCGCATTTACAAGGATCTTTGTAGAATGTATGGCAGTGCAGAAACGGTGCTGATGGCACTTCAATCGGGAGAACTGCAAGTCGAGGACTGCATTGCATTCGCTGCCAGAAATCACCTGACCAAACCACCCAAAAAGTGCAGTTGCATCTGTCGCTTCTTCTCAAGGGTGTGCAGCGCTGTCTCCAAATTCTGCAGGGGTAAAAACAGAGTTGAAGTTCTTTAGGTTATGGTTAGGATACTGTTGGTCAGCCAACAGAACCGGAGCCGGGGGGGGCGGCCGGGCCGCAAAGGAAACAGGGCGCTCGGGGCGGCAACGGGACAAGGGGAGGGGACCAGGAAGACACCTCAACGTGGGGCAGGACATGAGGTCTCAGGGGACTTCAGAGGCCCAACAGTGTGACTTCACAGTTCAGAGGCTTGATGCTTTGTGAGTCTGTGTTGTCTACAGCGACACAGGGAGTTGACGGGACGCCGGGAGCGGAAACGGGACAAGGGGAGCCGACGGGACGGCAAAGGGACATGGGGAGGTGACCAGGAAGTCACCTCAACGTGGGACAGGACATGAGGTCTCAGGGGACCTCAGAGGCCCAACAGTGTGACCTCACAGTTCAGAGGCGTGATGCTTTGTGAGTCTGTGTTGTCTATGTCCACAGGACACGTGGAGCCGACGGGACACTGGTCGGCTACGGGACGCGAGTAGCCGACGGGAAGTCAATGGGTAACGGGGAGCCGCCGGGGCGGCAACGGGACACAGCCAAATGTTTGACAAAAAAAAGGTTTTCTCTAGGGGCTTCAGTTTTTCCCACATTCATTCGTAGCGGCGACGGGACAGGGGGACGCCGGGCCGGCAACAGAAACAGGTCGCTCGGGCGGCAACGGGACACAAGTAGCAGACGGGACGGCAATGGGTAATGGGGAGCCGCCACGGCGGCAACGAGACACAGCCAAATGTCTGACAAAAATAGGGTTTTCTCCTGGGGCTTCGGTTTTTCCCACATTCATTCGGAAAGTCTCTGTCATGTTCGGTGGCCTCTCAGCTCATCTCCAGTGTGACGTCATCATCTATCTGGTCACTACTTGAGCTTCACGTCGTCTTAAGGTGCATTCACACCAAAAGCAATGTGATTTTTCGCATCGCCCAAAACGCGTGAGTTTACTTTGCTGTGTTTACGCCATAGGCGTCATGACGCTCCGTAAGGGGCTTATCTCTGTCTCGTCTCTGTAAAGACCGTTATCATTTCCTTAATCCACCACGGAATAACTAACCACTAGTTCTGGTTTATATTTGTTGTGGACATCCCACACTAGGGGTGTCATGATACCAGTAGTCAGTACCGATACCAGTAAAATAACACGATTCTCGATACCAATTTCGATACCACTGTAAAAAAGAAAAGATTCCATGTACAATATACGTACAATATTTGAAAAATGGCAAGACATACAAAAAATGTGCAAAAGAGCATAGCACAACATAATAAAGTGCAATTTGTTGGAAGCCTACACAAGGTGCCTTATGTATGGCTTCATTTAGCTGGGTTAGCACATCCTGAGTTAATATTTCACTTTTCTTTGTGGCAGATGATGCTGACATGGGTATTTGCTTTATCTTATCACAAAGCTCTTGTTGTGGTTTTCCATTAAGTAATGTTTCAGCAACAACACTCATGCATTCTTTGACAAGCCCTCCCTCAGTAAATGGCTTTTTGTGTTGCCCCAAAATCCAACAACTCTGAGGGAACACTCATGAGTTGTTGGGCAGTGAACGTGTGGCTCAGGATCCTGGTTGTTCATATTGGGCTGTGAGGCCACTTATTTTCTGTGATCTCACTTCGGATTGAGTGGGTATGTTTGTTCAAAACCTTTATGTTTTGTCTCATAATGGAGTTTCACATTGCCACTTTTAATAAGTGCCACGGTTTCTGAACATATAAGACACACTGGTGTTGTGCTCCCTGTGGGAAGTATGAACAGAAATGAGTGTCCATTCCGGATGAAATGCTCTATTTTCGCTGTCAACTTTTCTTTTTTAGGAGAGTGACATTTGTTCCTTATGTTTCTCTCCCTTTCGCTTTCTCACTCGACTTGTTCTTAACTTTCTCCTGCACAGTCGTCCGTTTCTCTCCCTTTGTTTTCTAAATGTATCGCTATCTTTCTTTTTCTTTCTACCGTCTCAATGTGTAACCTGCCTCTAACTTTCTCATATGTGCAGCGCTGTCTGTTGAGACGTAATGTTTACCGCCGAGAATGCATAGATTTGATTGGCTGAGTGGTATCACGTGGGATGGCTTAACTCGCATGCAATTGGTCTGTGCGTTTCCACATCCGCTAAACCACCACCGTAAAGACTGAAAAGGCAGCGCCGCGGCGCCGGTTACAAAAATATATATAATACTTCTCCACTTGACAGCTTGCTAGCTAACGTTAGCTTCCGAGGAGCGCAGCGCGAGCCCAACAGCGCAAGCCCAACAGCTGGCATCGGCGCTCACGGTACTTGCGGTACTTACGGTACAAAAAATAGGTATCGTCGGTATTTTGATATTGAGTACCGAAAGGTACCGTAAGTATCGGTTATCGTGACATCCCTATCCCACACACTAACGCACTTGTGTTTGAGTTCATGACATCACCCGTAGGCTCACACAGCTCCGTCACTTTCACCGATTAAGTTACTGTTACGTCTGAAAGACTTCCGCTTCCAGCGCTACGAGAGCAGAACATATAAACGCTGTTATTGTGTTCATTGCATTATTGTCCGTCTTGTTCTGATTCAAAAGCAGCGGGACAGCGATGACGCGAGGAGCAACTCAAGAGCCGATTGGTCCGAGTTGCGAGATTACCGCCTAAAATTTTAAATATTTCAACTAGGGACAAAGATTGCGTCGCTGTAAACGCGGCGCCCACATTGCGTCACCCCAAACCCGTAGGTTGGAAGTCAGTCAAATGAATGGGGAATCGGTGTGTGTTTATGCCAAGACGTTGTCAGACACCGTAGTTTTCTCTGGCCCTCTCCCAAATTTGCAAACTGACGAATTGTATAGCCGAATGTCGTCTTTCAACCGCTGGCTGTCGAAGTGGTGCCCAGCGAATAAGGTGGGCTACGTAGACAACTGGAAGACTTTCTAGGGAAAACCTGATTTGATGAGGAGAGACGGCATCCATCCCACTTTGGAAGGAGCGCGTCTCATTTCTGCGAATATAACCAAGTTGATCACCGGACCTAATCCATGACAACCCGGGGTTCAGATCAGGAACCGGGAGCAGAGTTGTAGTTTAACACCCTTCTCTGCTCTTCCTTTCGAGCAGTTACCCACCCACAACTCTAGAGTAGAGACTGTGTCTGTCCCACGGCCACTTAAATTAAATAAATCTAAAGTAAGCACAAGAGGAGTCGTACACAATAACCTTATACAAGTTAACACCATTATTTCAGCAGTGCAACAAAACAGGACTATTAAATGTGGACTCCTAAATATTAGATCTCTATCATCTAAAGCTGTGTTACTAAATGATTTAATATCAGATAATCACATTGATCTATTTTGTTTAACTGAAACCTGGCTGCGCCGTGAAGAATGTATCTACCTCAATGAATCGACTCCTCCAGGTCATATTAATACTCACATTCCTCGAGACACCAGTCGAGGAGGTGGAGTAGCAGCCATCTTTGACACCAGGTCCATATTCAGAGTTTATATCTGAATTTTCAGAATTTATATCAAGTTTGGTTCTTAAAACTGATAAAGTTATTATTGTTGGAGATTTTAATATTCATGTGGATGTTGATAATGATTGCCTAGGTGCTGCATTCATCTCATTGTTGGACTTGATTGGCTTCTGTCAGAGTATAGAAACCCACTCACAGCGTTGGCCACACGCTTGATCTTGTTCTTACATATGGCGTTGACATTGAGCATCTGAAGGTCTTCCCACAGAATCCTCTTCCTCAACCTTATAACCACAACCTTATAACTTTTGAGTTTATACTTCCGGAGTGTACACCGTTAGTCAAAAGTTTCTATACCAGATGTCTAACTGACAGTGCTGTAGCTAAATTAAGGAAGTGATTCCTTCTGAATTTGATTCAATACCACGTCTCAATATAACAGAGGACTGCTGGTCTAACTTTAGTCCGTCCCAGATTGATCGTCTTGTTGATAGTGCCACAGGCTCACTGAGAATGACACTGGACTCGATAGCCCCTCTGAAAAAGAAGACAGTCAGTGCGTTTACATGATGGTATAATTTGAATCTTTCTTTAGTCGGACTATGCTATCTTTTGAGGAATCTGCTATTATCCCAATATACATGGCAGTGAGTAATTCGAATCATTGGCTGAAAACATGTCACCTCTGATACGGCAGGTGGCGCTGTTTTCACTACAACTCCTGTTGTGTAGCCCATTTCCTTTTTTTGATTGGCTGATAAGCACCACGTCACAGCACAACACCAGGAAGCGTTTGTTTTCCCCATGGGGAGAGCGGCGGGGCCAGCTCATGTTATCGCTGCAGCACATTAAAACATTAAATAGCCGAGAGTTGTTTTCAGCGTGAAGAAATACGATGTGTGGCGGGAGTGCGGGAGTAAAGACCGAAATGCGTGACACTAGAGAGCCCTGCAACTCGTTGCGATGCTCGTGGCGATACTCGTTGCGCTTGCGTGCGCATGGGCAAAGACGCAAAGTTCGGTTCCTAATCCAATTCACCGTTACATGCCGCGATAGTCAGATTATCAACCCCATCGGATCGAGTTATCCAGGGGTGTCAAACGGACAGTAGTGTGACCGCACATAGTCAAACAAAGGTGTTTCCATGAAACGGATAATTTGATTTCAGTCCGACTAAGCCAGTTATTCGAATGCATGTAAACATGGTCACTGAGGCAGAAAAGGTTTGCTCCCTGGTATAACCCTCAGACCCGCAAACTAAAGCAAACGTCACGAAAGCTTGAAAGCATTTGGCGTTCAACTAATCTGGAAGAATCGCGCTTAGTTTGGCGAGATAGTCTTAAAACTTATAAGAAGGCCCTCCGTAATGCCAGAGCAGAATATTACTCATCAGTAATAGAGAAGAATAAGAACAACCCCAGGTTTCCCTTTAGCACTGTAGCCAGGCTGACAGAGAGTCACAGCTCTGTGGAGCCCAGTATTCCTATAGACCTCAGTAGTAATGACTTTATGAACTTCTTTAATGAGAAGATTTTAACTATTAGGGACAAGATTAATAATATCTTGCCCTTAACCAGTGCCAATCTGTCCTCAAGTGGAGTGGCCTTGGAAACCGCTGTATGCCCTGGTGTATATTTAGATGGCTTTTCTCCCATCAACCGTGACCAATTATCTTTAACCGTTTCTACTTCTAAACCGTCTACCTGTCTCCTGGACTCCATCCCGACAAGGCTGCTTAAAGACGTTTTGCCTTTAATTGGCAGCTCTCTTTTGGATATTATCAATGTGTCTTTGTTAACAGGCTGTACTGTTCTCGCTAAAGTTGTCGTCAAACGTGTTCTTCAGCTAAACAGCCAGCTTGACAATACATGATCCAGCACCGTATTCTCCAAGGAACAGACAGTTGTTGTTGTAGTTGGCAGATTTAATGCAGGAAAATGTAATAATTTGTAAAACTGAAAAAGAGCACAAAACACATGCTTTTGTAAATACAACTGTACATCGTTTGACCATTAACTAATAATAAACAAACTGTATTCAAAACAACGACATATTAATGTAAACATGTTAATATATATGTATAACTCACAAATGAAGCCGATTTAGTGAACCGTAAGGCGTGTATTGCGCAGATTGTCATCAGATTGTACTCCGTGAGCTCGTGGACCGACAGCGGACTTCCTCAACATCACTTTCGGTTAGTCCGTGTTTACAACCTACCTAATGCAGCTGTCCGCAAACGCCACTAGGTATTGCTAGAGAGCACATGACACAGAATTGAACTGGTTCCAACACACAGGCCACGTACCGCATTCCTTCAAAGCAGCTGTCATTAAACCTCTCCTGAAGAAGCCCACTCTGAGGTGTTGGCTAACTACAGACCGATCTCTAACCTCCCCTTCCTCTCCAAGATCCTTGATAAAGTGCTCGCAAATCAGTTCAGAATCAGAATCAGAAACCGTTTATTGCCAGGAACGTTTACACAAACAAGGAATTTCTTTTGGCGGAAGGTGCAACATTTGACATGACAAACGACAATCAACATAAATTCAAGTACAATACAAAATAAGATAAAGATAAAGTGCAACAGAGAACGTTTAAAGTGTCTAAGTGTATGTTACATGTGACATGTGTTTAAGTTAAAGTGTATGTTACATGTGACATGTGTTTAAGTTAAAGTGTATGTTACATGTGATGTGTTTAAGTTAAAGTGTATGTTACATGTGACATGTGTTTAAGTTAAAGTGTATGTTAAGGCCCAGTCACACCGGGCCAACGCTCGGCCAACGCTCGAGAACATGACTGCGCGTTGTCGTTCGCTCGGTGTGCGTCAGCATTCGTTACTCGTTCGTCGAGCGCGCTGGGCAAACGCTTCGTGCGTCGGGCAAACGCTTCGTGCGTCTGGGTTTTTGTGCATGCACAAAAATGTGTGCAGAGCTCGACGCATACATGTACACGGCAGAAGGACGCCAGACACACACAGAGCACGCTGGACCAACGCCAGACACACAGAGCACGCGCTGGGTATTCGTTGTATGTTCGTCGGCTGAGGTCTATCAAAAAGTCCTTAAAGTCCTTCTTATCCTTCTTGTCCTTGGCGATAGTCGATAACTGCGCGACCAGCGATACACGGCTGTCTACTGAGCGTGAGGGAGGAGGGGAGCCCCGAGATGAGGGTGGAGAGCGTGAAGCATCTCTAAAAGTAGCAGGGTCCAGGCTGGACATTTCGTTGCCTATACCACTACCACTAGGCATAGCATCAGGAGCAGGAGTCTTCTTCTTGGATGTCTGGATCCTTCGTTTTGGCATCTTGGAGTCTTGCAGTTGTCAAAACACTACGACAAGCAACATGAGCAGCCACTTTTTTATACAGACGCTGCTATTTGCTGGGTGCGGTGCGCACGCGCGGTGTGTGCGTGCTGCATGCGTGCTGCATTCGCTGTGCATTCGCTGTCAACTCGCTGGGTTTATTGTTATCTTTTCCCAAAACTTGGACAAACAGCGACGCACAGATCTTAATTATGCGCCGGCCGTGCGTTTCCCCAGTGTGACTGGGCCTTTACATGTGACGTGTGTTTAAAGCGACACTATGTAACTTTTCCCCTGTAGCGCCCCCTTCAGGTATTTAACGTTTACTTCAGTGTCGTGAAATTCTGGCTCTCGAGCCATATATGGCTCTTCCGGCTCGTGACTCACAGCTGATTTCACAGCTGATCGATGCGAGCTGCCGGCAGCACGCCTGGCAGCCGCAGCGAGCCTCGTTCAGCCACGGCATGTCATTCTGTCTGTACACGTCGCGTAGAGCAAATAAAAAGTCACCTGTGAGCGTGGACTGGCACTATATGACGTTGCGTAATCACTGCCAGACAGCTAGTTGAAGTACTTCCGGCTCCCAACATCTTACATTCAGCAGTATTCTGGCCACAGACCCCCGATGGCAGTGGCGGAGGAGCAAATCAACATATTAAAAGTCATTGTAGCGGCACAATTTTTTTCAAGCTGTTATTTTAAGGTGGAAAAGTTACATAGTGGGGCTTTAAGTTAAAGTGCATGTGAAGGAGGAGGAGAGATGAATGAGAGGGAGGAGGAGGAGGAGGAGGAGGAGGGAGGGAGGAACCCAAGGAGGGAAGAGGTAGGAAGAGGGAGGAGGAGGAGGAGGAGGAGGAGAGAGGAAGGAGCAAAAAGTGGAGTTAGTCCAGGGGGTGACAGAGTCAGTCAGTGGGGGACCCGGGCTCCATTGATGAGCCTGACTGCCGACGGGAAAAAACTGTTTTTGTAGCGGGAGGTCTTCGTCCTGATGGACCGCAGCCTCCTACCAGAGGGGAGGGAACAGGCTGTGTCCAGGGTGGGAGGGGTCAGCCACAATATTTCTGGCCCGGTTCAGTGACCTGGAAGTGAACAGGACCTGGAGGGATGGCAGGCTGCAGCCGATGACCCTCTCGGCCGAGCGGATGATGCGCTGCAGCCTGCACTTGTCTTTGGCCGTGGCTGCAGGGTGCCAGACGGTGATGGAGGAGCAGAGGATGGACTCAACGATGGCCGTGTAGAATTTCACCATCTTCTTCTTGGGCAGGTTGAATTTCCTCAGCTACCTCAGGAAGAACATCCTCTTGCTGGGCTTTCTTGATGATGGAGCTGATGCTCAGCTCCCACTTCAGGTCCTGGGTGATGATGGAGCCCAGGAAGCGGAAGGACTCTCCTGGACTCTGGGGTGATTTGCGAAAAAAAAGTCAGCGTCGACGGGGGAGTCACACAGGAGGAGAGGGGCGTGTGGGGCTGCGTTCTTTCTGTAGTCCACAACCATCTCCACTGTCTTCAGAGTGTTGAGCTCCAGGTTGTTCTGGCTGCACCAGGTCACCAGGAGGTGGTCAGTCTCCCACCTGTAGGCGGTCTCGTCCCCACCCGAGATGAGTCCAACGAGGGTGGTGTCATCCGCGAACTTCAGGAGCTTGACGGACTGGTGACTGGAGGTGCAGCTGTTGGTGTACAGGGAGAAAAGCAGTGGGGAAAACACAGCCCTGGGGGGAACCTGTGCTGGTGGACCGGGAGCCTGAGACGTGCTTCCCCAGCCTCACGCGCTGCTTCCTGTCGGTCAGGAAGTCTGTGATCCACCTGCAGGTGAAGTCGGGCGCGTGCAGCTGGGAGAGCTGCTGTTGTGACTTTCTACATCAGAATAGTTTATTTGAAGAGTTTCAGTCAGGATTTAGAAAACACCACAGCACAGAGACAGCACTGGTGAAGATTACAAATGACCTCTTAATGGCAGCAGATAAAGGACTCATCTCTGTACTGGTCTTGTTAGACCTTAGTGCTGCATTCGACACCATTGACCATGACGTCCTATTACAGAGACTGGAGCAGTCGATTAGCATTTCAGGCACCACACTAAGTTGGTTTATATCCTATTTATCAGATCAATCTCAGTTTGTATTTGTAAACGATGAAGCCTCGATAACCACCAACGTTAGTCACGGAGTTCCACAAGGTTCTGTTCTTGGACCAATTCTATTTACCTTATACATGCTTCCTTCGGGCAATATTATCAGGAAACACTCCATAGACTTTCATTGTTATGCAGATGATACTCAACTATATCTATCGATCAAACCAGAGGAGTCCAACCAACACACTAAAATTCAAGCATGTCTTAAAGACATAACAACATGGATGACCTGCAACTTCTTGATGTTAAACTCAGACAAAACCGAAATAATTCTACTCGGCCCTGAGCACCTCAGAGATCAATTATCTGGTGATGTGATTTCTGTATACAGCATTACTCTAGCATCCAACACCGCAGTAAAGAATCTCTGCGTTATCTTTGATCGGGACTTGTCCTTTAACTCCCACACAAAGCAAATCAAAGCATTCTTCCATCTACGTAATATTTCAAAAATCAGGCACATCTTGTCTCAAAAAGATGCAGAAAAATTGGTTCACACGTTCGTTACTTGGAGACTGGATTACTGCAACTCCTTATTATCAGGCTGCACTAATAAGTCACTTAGGTCCCTTCAGTTGATCCAGAATGCTGCAGCTCGTGTTCTCACTAAAACTAAGAAAAGAGATCACATTACTCCTGCACTAGCTGCTCTGCACTGGCTCCCTGTAAAATCAAGAATCACTTTAAAAATTCTTCTTACATATGCTGGTATAGGCTTATAGCTGCTGGGGATGTTTTAGGATGCACTGAGCACCTCTCTCCTCTTTTCTTTCTCCTATGGATGAATTTTCATCTCTCCATCACGCATGACTAACTCTGCTTTCTCCCCGGAGTCCTTTTGACATCACGTCTCATGGGGTCATCGGACCCTATGAGACGGCATAGATCCCATCTGCTGATGGATCATCGATGGTCTGGATCGTCAATTCCTGCTACCAGCTGCGCCGCTGCCCTGTTGGGACTCCGCCCACTCTTCCCGAATATGCCTACTATGAACTGTTCATAAACTCTGTCAAATTCCTTGAATGTATTTTAACTCTAAATATGTCCTTCTGTACACATTACATCTATTGCATCTGTCCATCCTGGAGAGGGATCCTCCTGTTGCTCTCCTGAAGGTTTCTTCCTTCTTTCCCCCTGAAGGGTTATTTGGGAGTTTTTCCTGGTTCGATGTGAGGTTCTGGGACAGGGATGTCTATGTGTACAGATTGTAAAGCACTCCAAGACAAATTTGTAATTTGTGAAACTGGGCTATACAAATAAACTGAATTGAATTGAATCACTTTTGGTGTGAACGCACCTTTAGAGTCAAGCTCAACTCCCAAACACCTCGTATCGTGACGTCTTGTGACATACAGACATGAAGGAAAGCCCACTGATACCCCTTGACCACCAGAGGGCGCCCTCGCCTAAACTTAGTGAAGAGAAGATCACGAGTCACTAATCTTTAGTACCGTTGCCTTTCCATCTTTAGAGTATTACTTTCTGAGTGACACTTTAAAAAAGGAAGAAAGAAATTTAAATTTGTACAAGTAAAAATGTTTATTTTAAAAACAGACAAAACTTCTGATTTGTCCCCCTCATGCAACACATTATTATTATTACTTAGTTGTTCTCCCATCTTGGCCCCTTTCCAGCTCACATTGTGTTAAACACAACGTCTTCTGGGGTCCAGGGAAAAGCACCACAGGATCCGGTCCAGTCTCAGAAACCACCTGGGCACTGGCGATGCGTTCAGGGGCCCTCGGTTAGCCCACGTGAACCTGAGGGGGTCTCCTCAGGCGTAACTGCTGCTCATCACGACAAACAGGAAATCACCCAAACGGATGATGGAAAAAATCTATAAATGTAAACAACAACAACAGAAACTCGTCGTGTCCTCGGCAGTGAGTCGCGTTCCCTTCCATCCCATAATATCTCTTTAAAGGTTCCCGTCTCCCTCCGTCAGAGCTGCAGCCGGTCGTACTCCGATATGAGCTTCTTGATGTGGGCCAGCTTGTTGTGCAGGTGTTCACAGCGAGTCCGGTCCTGGTTGTAGTTTGGGTTGGACTAAAAACAACAACAATAACGAAGGGACAAAAGAAATAAAAGAGGGGATTATTTAAAAGAGCAATATAGAGGAATGGAGTTGCGCCCTGGGCAGCAATATTGGGGATGAATATTGATTAGTTACCTTTTTGATTTTGCGATACTCCTGAAGAATTTGATTACGAACTGTCTGTAAGAGAAGAAGACAGTTCATTGATTAATTAATTATTATACCTTTAAAGAACACTCGTTGGTTAAATGTGAACAAGCTTGAACAATTTGCCCAGAAACATTAATAATATGAATGTGACATTTAAAAAATGTCAATAGATACTGAATTAATTCTTAATTCTGTCAGGGGAAATGCTTTCACTCAACATTTACTGAAAACACTCAAAATAAATTACAATATATATATATGTATATTTTTAATTACTCAAATTTATTATCAATTATATTACAGGCATGAAAACGGGTCAGGGGTGAAAAGGGTGAGAAGGATAGGGAGGGGGGGGGGGGGGGGTTCGTCGCCACACCACATCCACGTTGATAATCTATAGCAGTGGTTCTCAACCTTTTTTCAGTGATGTACCCTCTGTGAAATACTTTTTTCAGCCAAGTACCCCCTAACCAGCACGATTAGTTTTTTAATGGATGCCAATTTTAAATAGATAAAAAAAAACTCTTACGTACTACCTGGAGTGCCTTCACGTACCCCCAGGGGTACGCGGACCCCCATTTGAGAACCACTGCTCTATAGGTCCTCCATTCTGACACTGTCAGTGATCTGTAATCTATAATCAGTGTTGGGGAGTCACGGAATTTACGCCGTTACGTATTTAGAATACAATTTATGAGTAACTGTATTCCGTTGCAATTTAAATAGATGGTATTTAGAAAACATATACTGGTCTTTAGGTTCACAGGCATCCACAGGCAATGCATGGACATGGACAGCCTCATTTCTGTGTAAAATCATTTGTTATCTTTTTTCATTTGACATTCGTATAAACACCTTTTGTCATATCACCTTTTGTCACCTTTTTGACCTATGTTCTATAACTTTGACATTTTGGATTGGTTTTTGCCGCTAGCCTTTGTTACATTACCAAAAAGTAATGTTGGTTTTTAAGTTACATATTGTTTTATGTGGGAAAAATGATATTTGATGGCATAGTTTAAAAAAATTGTTTTGCCATCATCACATTCAGTTTGAGCTTATGTTTTGTTTTGATGGACAGTTGTTAGTGCGTCATTTTTCACAGCTGAGAACATAAAGAAACTGATAAGGGAAAATGTCAATTCTTTCTTTTTCTTGTTACCAAGTAAAACATCTTTTGCGTTAACATACTCTTATAGTCTTTGTTCCTCTACAAAAAATTATAATACAATAAAATGACACTTTCAGGGAGACTTCTAACACATTCAGCCAGTTGGAACAGAAGAACACCCCAGAATAGACCTTTTTAGAGAGCAGGATTTGATGGCCGCATTCCTACACTTATAAAATGCAATTCAATGTGGAAGTAATCCAAGTATTCGGAATACAGTACTCAGAATAGTTCATGTATCGGAATACGTTACAGATTACATTTTTGGGCATGTATTCTGTATTCTGTAACGGAATACATTTTGAAAGTATCCTTCCCAACACGTCTATAATAATAGTAATAAATATAAATTGTCATTATATATAATATGGTCATTCAATCAACTTCCTTTTTTTGGGGCGTGAACAAGTCTTCAAGTCTTGCGTGCTCTGCTGAGCCATGACTTATTATTAATATTATTATATCTCTATGGAATAACAATGCACCCTGACTGACATTAAAATAAATATTTGTGTTTTTTCTTTTCTTAACGACCATGTATTGACATTGTCATTATCTTTTCGCAGCCTGTGAAGAGCAATTTAAAGATAAAACTCCTCTCCTTTTTCTTAACGTTTCCCCCTCAATTGATTCAACAACAACGTGTGTGATGACATCATACCTTGTATTTAAGTGAGTCGTGGTGCAGCCTCTTGAGCTGCGCGTCCAGCTCCATGAACTGCCGCGTCACGCCGTCGATGCGAGCGTGCAGGTCTCGGTACTCGCTGTACTCCGTGTTGAAGTCACGCTTGTAGCGCTGCCGCTGGTCGGGCTGCGAGATCGCCGCGTACTTCCTGTGCAGAGAGGGACACAATAATAGGAATGCCGTTGGTACACCGCCAACAGGATATTGTGTGAACTGCAGATAACACAAAACTACATATTTCAGCTAGAAACACTGAATTGTATGGAATGTTTTACAGGGAAACGTTGAGTTACATGAGATATTCTGCTGCGTCATCGTCTGCTTTGAGCACGCCGGAGTCAAACAAGATTTCACTCGGCTCTGAAAGATAATAAAAAAAAGAAAAGAAATGATGCCAGAACATTTTAAAAAGAGTGAATATTCAACACGTCCAATGACGAGTGGGGAGCCTCACCGACGCAGAACAAGGAGACGTCGATGTCGGGGTCCTCTGAGCTGTGATCTCGTCTCCTTTCCTTCCTGGCTCGCAGCTGATCCTTCTCCCAAAAACAAAAGGATAATTATACCAACGTGTCACATGACATACAAAAACATTATTAAAAACATACAAAAAAAATGACTAAATACATACTAAAAGCATAATAAAAATGTTTATGAAACAAAAACATACCAAAAAAAACATACAAAAGAAATTACTGAAAACAGAACCTTTTTTTTTTTTAAACAAATGGTACTAAAAACATACTAAAAGCATAATACAAATATATTTAGTTAATGTTTTGTATATTTTTATACACCAAAAACATAATTTTTTTTAATGAAAATATTCAAACATTTTACAAAAAAAACATACAAAAAATGTACTGAAAACCTACTAAAAACATACAAATCATTTACTAAAAACTTTTTTTAAAACAATACTAAAAACATGCTAAAAATGTACAACAAATGTATTAAAAACATACTAAAAAACATTTAAAATTTGCAAAAAAGTTGATGTAATAAAAAGGATCTGTTCCTCACCTGATCTCTGTGTTTGCGTTTGCTCTTCTTCCTCCTGAGTGTGTGTCCGCTCAGCTCGGGCGCCGCCAGAGGGGACAGCGGGCGATCGGCGTCTGACTCCGTGACTCGGGGTTCCTCCTCACAACGGGGGGGAGCTTTTAGTCTCTCGGCCACTTCCGCCTCTTCCCGCCGACACGCCGTCAACAACGAGTCGAAAAGCACCCGGGGGTCCATCGACTCCCCCTTCCCGCCTTCGGCCGCCGCTCGCTCCGCGGGCCTCGCTTTGCCGGACAGGCGGGACACGCGCGGCTTCCTGCTGGCCAGAGGGTCGGTGTACTCCTCGGCAGGCGGAGGCTTTGGGGACGAGTCGGGGGTGTCACGCAGAGGACTGACCTGAGCCTCCGGGACGGTGAGGAGGCTGTGCTGCGGCTGACACAGCCTCCTACGAAGAAAGTAAGAAGAGAGTTAGAAGGGAGTAAAGGAGTAAGAAAGTAAGGAGGTAGTGAGAAGGGAGTAAGGGAGTAAGAAGGGAGTGAGAAGAAGAGGTGACCCTGGTACCTGATGAAGATCCTCTTGAGCAGCTGCTGGTCTCCGGCCGAGTAGCCCGGCCAGTCTCTCTGCAGCTCCTTGAACAACACGTCCTTCAGGAGGAAGGTGTTGTCTCTTGTGAGCTGACCCACCTACACACACACACACACACACACACACACACACACACACACACACACACACACACACACACTAGAATGAATAAAGGTTCTTAAATGGTTCTTTAAGAGGCTTTGTGGTTCTACTGGAGAACCCTGTGGTGAAAGGTTCTTTGAGGAACCAGAAACGGCTCTTCTGTGACTCTGAGGAACCGTTTCCGGTCCCCGCGTACCTCCAGGAGCTCGGCGTCCAGCCGCTCCTTCTCTGCGTCCGTCAGCCCGTCCCTCTGCAGCCGGAGGATGAGCTCGGGCCGGGTGTAGGGCCTCAGGGCCAGCAGGTGGGCGAGCCGCTCCCCGAGCCGCCGCTCCCGCACGCCGCTCTTCCCGTTGGACGCGCACGCCGCACTCTTCTGCTTGGTCGCTATGGCGGCGTCGTCGACGACGCCCCTTTTTGCGGCGGCGGAGAGGAGGAGCGAGCGGGGCCGGCCGGGGTGTCGGGGTTTGGTCAGGCCGGCCAGCGCCGGGCCCGGAGCGCGTACCCTCACCTTCTTACCTGAGGGGAGGGAGAGGATCACATGCTACACTCTGGCATTTTTCAGTTTCACCAGAGGAAGAGGACATGGACGACTTGTGAATAATAAAAAGATAAGAGATGAGATGAGAAGAAGAGAAGAAGAAGAGAAGACAAACAGGAGAAGAGAAGAGAAGGAGAAGCTTGCACGAGCTTCCACTGAACTCACCAAACCATCAACATGACTGTGTGTGAGTGAGAGGGAGAGAGTGTGTGTGTGTGTGTGTGTATGTGTGTAAGTTAGTGAGTAGGGATGAGAATTGATAGGATTTGAACGATTCCGATGCCTTATCGATTCCTGCTTATCGATTTGATTCCTTATCGATTCTTATTGGGCAAGGGGTGGAAAAAAGGGCACAATCGGGTTTATTTACATTAATTGTCTTTTATATAATTTTCTATAATGCTGCTCACACCATATAAAGTATAGATATACACATTTACATTTGTTTAAATAACCAAAAACATTTATACATATTCCTCTTGAACTTAAATAACTTAAATAAAATGTATTCTGGGGGCTAAGCGATTAAACATCTCTCTTGTTCTGCCTGTTTTGTGATATTCATGCCTAAAAGGTGCCGAATATTTCTAGACTGAAATAATATCAGCATTATAATTATTATAACTGAGGATTTTTTAGTTGCCTATTCTGTGATGCCCCCTCAGGACTTGGTGCCCTACGCACAGCGCGTAGTGCACGTTGAGGGAGCGGTGCTGGTAGTAGTGTATAGCATGTGTATCAGTAGTATGTATAGCATGTGTATCAGTAGTAGTGGATAGCATGTGTATCAGTAGTAGTGTGTAGCATGTGTATCAGTAGTAGTGTGTAGCATGTGTATCAGTAGTAGTGGATAGCATGTGTATCAGTAGTAGTGTGTAGCATGTGTATCAGTAGTAGTGTGTAGCATGTGTATCAGTAGTATGTATAGCATGTGTATCAGTAGTATGTATAGCATGTGTATCAGTAGTATGTATAGCATGTGTATCAGTAGTATGTATAGCATGTGTATCAGTAGTATGTATAGCATGTGTATCAGTAGTAGTGTATAGCATGTGTATCAGTAGTAGTGGATAGCATGTGTATCAGTAGTATGTATAGCATGTGTATCAGTAGTATGTATAGCATGTGTATCAGTAGTAGTGGATAGCATGTGTATCAGTAGTATGTATAGCATGTGTATCAGTAGTATGTATAGCATGTGTATCAGTAGTAGTGTGTAGCATGTGTATCAGTAGTATGTATAGCATGTGTATCAGTAGTATGTATAGCATGTGTATCAGTAGTAGTGGATAGCATGTGTATCAGTAGTATGTATAGCATGTGTATCAGTAGTATGTATAGCATGTGTATCAGTAGTAGTGTGTAGCATGTGTATCAGTAGAAGTGTGTAGCATGTGTATCAGTAGTAGTGTGTAGCATGTGTATCAGTAGTAGTGTGTAGCATGTGTATCAGTAGTATGTATAGCATGTGTATCAGTAGTATGTATAGCATGTGTATCAGTAGTATGTATAGCATGTGTATCAGTAGTATGTATAGCATGTGTATCAGTAGTATGTATAGCATGTGTATCAGTAGTAGTGTATAGCATGTGTATCAGTAGTAGTGGATAGCATGTGTATCAGTAGTAGTGTGTAGCATGTGTATCAGTAGTAGTGTGTAGCATGTGTATCAGTAGTAGTGTGTAGCATGTGTATCAGTAGTAGTGGATAGCATGTGTATCAGTAGTAGTGTGTAGCATGTGTATCAGTAGTAGTGTATAGCATGTGTATCAGTAGTAGTGTATAGCATGTGTATCAGTAGTAGTGGATAGCATGTGTATCAGTAGTAGTGTGTAGCATGTGTATCAGTAGTAGTGTGTAGCATGTGTATCAGTAGTAGTGGATAGCATGTGTATCAGTAGTATGTATAGCATGTGTATCAGTAGTAGTGGATAGCATGTGTATCAGTAGTAGTGTGTAGCATGTGTATCAGTAGTAGTGTGTAGCATGTGTATCAGTAGTAGTGGATAGCATGTGTATCAGTAGTATGTATAGCATGTGTATCAGTAGTAGTGGATAGCATGTGTATCAGTAGTAGTGTGTAGCATGTGTATCAGTAGTAGTGTGTAGCATGTGTATCAGTAGTAGTGGATAGCATGTGTATCAGTAGTAGTGTGTAGCATGTGTATCAGTAGTAGTGTGTAGCATGTGTATCAGTAGTAGTGTGTAGCATGTGTATCAGTAGTAGTGGATAGCATGTGTATCAGTAGTAGTGTGTAGCATGTGTATCAGTAGTAGTGGATAGCATGTGTATCAGTAGTAGTGTGTAGCATGTGTATCAGTAGTAGTGTGTAGCATGTGTATCAGTAGTAGTGGATAGCATGTGTATCAGTAGTAGTGTATAGCATGTGTATCAGTAGTAGTGGATAGCATGCCGCACAAACAACAACAATGCAACTAGTGGAGGCGGCAAGGTGCTCTGGGTTGCCAGATTGGAGATGGTGAAGTATCATACCAAAGGCTCAAAATGGTCGTATTTGGAGGATAATTATTGTGTATCTGGCAACCGTGAGATCGGTTGACCAATGACTGATCTCTATAACGTCAGCGCTCGCGTCAGAGCTCACGCCTAAAGGTGGACCGTACCATTTCCAAAACCTGTAAGGGGAGAAACGCCAATATCCGACGAAGCAAACTCCCGGACATTTTCTAGGGCTCAAAAACCGACAACGTCGGGTAAAAGAGGACGTCTGGTCACCCTAGGATAAAGCCACATTAAGAGGAGAGGCAAACACTACCTCAATGTAGGGGGCTGAAAATGGAAGATTCTATAGCTAAGCTAGCAGAGTTTAATGCTAAGTTTAATAATGGGTTAACACGATAACGCAAACGTTTGCTGATAACACACGCCCTCCGATATTTAACACCGTTACGATCAAACATTTCACAAAACTGGACTTTCAATCCAAACGTGAAGTGATCACTAATGGGAGACGATGCTGGAGCATCTTAGCTCCAATGCCGGAGCTCAAACGTATGCTTCAAACAAAGGGACAGAAGATGACTTGATCCACTACACACATTAAAGGCAACTTGCTTCACAGTGAGTGTTGTGATCACTTTGAGGAGTTCAGCTTGGACAGAAAGAGATGAAGCGCCGACGTTAGCCGAGCTGCTGCAGCACCGAACACATGACATCCTGTCATTTAAATCCATGCTGTGTGTTCAAATGCTTTTTCATATTTCTTGTATTTCCTCCCTTCGACGAAATAGACTTTTTACACATGTTACAAGTGGCGTAGTTGTCATTGTGTCGTGTGAAATAGAGCCACACTTTAGAACGCTTCTGCTAGTTGCCATGTTTGCTGCAGTCTGAAGAAGTTTGCGCATGCGCAACGCCAGAGGATCGTTAACGGAACCGTTAAGGAATCTGGCTGACGATTCCAAACAATCGGTCCACTGGGAACCGGTTCTAAAACAGAACCGGTTCTCGATTCCCATCCCTATTAGTGAGTGTGTGTGTGTGTGTCTCCTCTTTGTATGTGTGTGTCGTAGAAAACAAGGCCAACGGAATGAGAACCTGCAGAAGAAGAAGACCGACGGCAACTGATGGCCGACTTTCTTTTTTCGTGTTGGATTTTAAATATATTTATTTATTAATATACGTGTCTGGCGGCGTCTCCTACCGTGGAGCCGCGCCCCCTGCTTGATGACGATGGCGCCCCGGCTGCGCGTCTCCTCCTCGGCCTGCGCCATGCTCTGCCGAGCCTTGTCGTACGAGTCGTCCGTGGCGTTGACCGTCAGCTTCTTCTGAATCACCCCGAGACACGAAAGGTCCTCGGAGGACCTGAGGAGGAGGAGGAACAGAGAGGTTATGAACAATAACACAGATGTAATAGAACAAACATGTTGTTGTTGTTTGTTTGTTTACCCGGAGCCGTACTGCTGGAAGCAGTCGAAGCTGCCGTGAGGGTTGTCGCGGGCGACGTCGCTCAGGCCGAAGTGGAAGACGCTCATCTCGGCGGCGTTCTCTGAGCGAGGAACGGAGATGATCTGAGGAGAAGCAGCGAGAGTCAACATCCTTGTTGTTGTTGTTGTTGTTGTTGTTGAGGAATGGTAACAGGTGGCTCCTCTCACCCCTTTGGTGCCATTGAAACAGATGGTGGGACCGGAGGACCAACCCTGAAGAGAAAGACGCATTGATTACACACACACACACACACACACACACACACACACACACACACACACACACACACACACACACACGAGACATAGAAAGACACATTCAGGAGACACATTCTCTCACACACACACACAAGAACAGGACACACAGACAGGAGACACAGGAGACATTCTCTCACACACACACACACACACACACATGCACACAGTGGATTCCCTCATTGACCTGTGTATCAGGTATTGGTGGATCCTTCATGATGATGAATACTTCCTCAGGCCCCAACACATTAACTGTTATAGTTGTTGTGGTGGTACTTTCCTCTTCAGACTGACGTTACAGAAGGTCTCAGGTCACCATGGCGACCAGCACGTGGACTAGTGAGGCCACCCGTGGGTGCAGGAGGCCTCGTGGTGCTTGTTGTTTTTGTGGGTTATGAATAGACACACACTCAAAGAGACACAGAGACACACACAGTGGCACTGAGTGTGTATGTGGAGGGTGAGACGGGTGCTTTCCACTCCCTCCTGTCTGCCTCATAACAAGAAAAACTAGGGAGGTGAGACACCTGACCTAACCAGGTTAAAAGGAAGTGACCTCTCTCTCTCTCTCTCGTCTCTCCCTCTCTCTGTATCTCTCTCTCCCTCTCTCTATGTCTTTGTCTTCTCTCCCTCTCTCATCTCCTCTCTCTTCATTCAATGTTTGGATTCTAATTAAAATATGTCCATCTCTCTCCCTTAACCTACACAACTACAACAACGCCTACAACTGCCTTAATGTTTACAAAGAAGAACTCCATCTCTCAAACGCCATCCCCCAACCCCCCCTGATTCCTTTCTCTTCCCCCTCGCACGCGCACTACTTGTAGCTCCCTGACCAGCGGCTCGCGCCCCGCACGGAGAACGGTTTCCATGTTGCATTATGCAACGCGCGTTCACGTCTCACGGCGTTTCCACACGAAGAAGACGGCGGTGAACTTCGGCTGACAAGAAGGAGAAGAAGAAGAATCCCAAACCCGCCCTTTTTCTTCTTCTTCTCCATTTGTTTTTTAAGTAAAGGGGACCCTGCACCCCCCCTTCTCCCCCTCCTCCTCCTCCCCCTCCTCTCTTTGGCCGAAGTGGTGCAACAATACCCCGCTAACGGCTCGTTTCAGAGGACTGCTTTACTAAAACAATAACCTACCTTTCCGTCCTCAATGGCTCGCGCCGCGCTGTCAGTTAGCTTGACGTGAATCACGGAGACGTGTCCGCGGCTCCTGTTGCCGCCGGACAGCCCGTAGCGCCGTTTCTCCTTCAGCACCGACATCCCGCTCACCGGGGGGAGAGGGGGGGCTCCTTACCGGGACCGGCACAAAAAGCCCACTTAAACTAAAACAACCCCAGCGGGAGGGAAAGAAAGAGAGCGCGCGAGACAGAGAGAGCGGAAGGCGACACGGGGCTCCGCGCTCGCGCCGCTGCTGTTGCTCCTCCGCCGCCGCGCGCTATTCCGGAGTGGGGCGCGTGACGTCATGGCGGCTGTTGCGGAACTCATTGGCTGAGAGCCGAACGAACCCTCGACTGGAGGGCTGACGTCACCATTTCTGCGTCGCATAACCCCGCTCCCTCTTTTTTTGGGGGGGGGGGGGTAAGATAGAAAATACACAGTTACAAGTATAAACCATTCGTTTAGAATATCAAAACAAATACAAGTTATATCATACATTCGAAACAACTTGTGTCTGCATTTGCTAGAATATAGAGAGAAAGAAGTCTGATGCTGTGTGTGTATGTGTGTGTGTTTGTGTGTGTGCATGCGTGTGTATGTGTGTGTGCATGCCTATGTGTTTGTGTGCATGCGTGGGGTGCATGTGTGTGTGTGTGTGTGTGTGTGTGTGTGTGTATGTGTGTGTGTGTATGCATGTGTGTGTGTATGCGTGTGTGTGCATGCGTGTTTGTGTGTGCACGTGTGTGCGTGTGTGTTTCTTTGAAGCAGGTGAGAACCGGTTCAAAGCCAACTCGTATCAAAGGCCTCGGGGTCTTTGTAAGTGACATTTTGGACCTCCGGCCCCCCCAGTGTGGGGGGCCGGACCTCCCTCAGCCCAGCAAGGGCAGAGGAGGCAAGAGACGGAGCTTAGAGGATGAAATATGGGTCTCTCACTTCTTTGTCCTGCGGGTTGATGCGACATCTTCACCCCGAAGCGTCCAGGTGATGTCTTCCCGTGGAGGAGCTCAGGGTCACTTCCTGCCAGTTGGACAAGGAGCCCAGGTGAGCCCAACGCTCTGTTATTAATATATATATTAAGATACCGTATATGTTCCTGGCACTTTAACCTCACCTTATACGTGACCTGCAGGCCATGGCGGACCCCCTGTCTGACAGCAGCCCCCTCATCATGGCTGCGGCCTCCTGCAAGCTGCGCCTGGTCCGCCTGCTGGTGGAAGGCGGCGCCCGGGTCAACGGTAGCGACCCCGGAGGAGCGACGCCGCTGCTGGCGGCCTGCCGGGCCCTGAGGGGGGAGCCCGCCGGGCCGGCGCCGCTGCAGCTGCTCACCTACCTGCTCCGCAACAAGGTCGGACTACATCAAGCCCCCATATATATATATATATATATATATATATATATATATATATATATATATATATTAGGGCTGGGCACGTTAACGCGTTAATCATGCGTTAACGCATCACTGAATTAACGCCGACAATGATTTTATCGCACTTTAACGCAGGTTTAATTATTTATTATTTGTTCCCCCGTCAAGACAGCTCGGCTCGCGCGGGAGCGCTGCGGACACCGACATCCATTAGAGATCAGCTGTGTTGCGCGCACATATCCCCCAGTATGGCAGTACATTTAAAATAAGTGTCAAGTTCTATGAGTTGACAAACTGCCCTGAAAGTGTTTTCTGGTGTCTCTCTCTAACAGGACAACACATGTTATGGCACGTTCATTCATATGGCACAACATTTAAAATAGAAGTGCGCTATACACTACTTTTGAATTAATTATTGTTTTTTGCGTATACAAATGCGATAAATCGTGCGATTAATCGGGAAAATCATGCGATTAATCGTGATTAAAAATAAATAAATAAATTTGGGCACCCCAACAGAAAAATCACATTAATATTTAGTAGAGCCTCCTTTTGCAAAGATAACAGCCTCTAGACGCTTCCTATAGTCTCTGATGAGTGTCTGGATTCTGGATGAAGGTATTTTGGACCATTCTTCCTGACAATGCATCTCCAGTTCAGTCAGGGTTGATGGGTGCCGAGCGTGGACAACCTGCTTCAGGGCACCTCATAGATTTTCAATTATATTCCAGTCTGGCGACTGGGATGCGTTCCAGAACATTGTAGTTGTTCCTCTGCATAAATGCCTCAGTGGATCCATGCTTCGGGTCGTTGTCCTGCTGGAACACCCAACTCCACCCTAACTTCAGCTTTGGTACAGATTCTAGAACATTATTGTCAAGAATCTGCTGGTACTGAGTTGAATCCATGCGAAACTCAACTGTAACTAGATTCCCAGTAGCTGCACTAGCCACACAGCCCCCCAGCATGATGGACCCCCCACCACACGTCACTGTGGGCAGCAAGTGTTTTTCTAGGAATGCTGTGTTCTTCTGCTCCATGCCTAACGCCTCTTGTTGGGACCACATCGCTCCAGCTTTGTCTCATCAGTCCACAGCACTTTGTTCCAAAATGAGCCTGGCTTGTTCAAATGTAGTTCTGCATCCCTCAAGCGAAGAAAAGGCTTCTTCCTATCGCTCTCCCATCCAGCTGTTCTCTGTGAAGTGTGCTGAATGGTGGAGCAATGCTCAGAGACACCATCTGCAGCCAGAGGACCTGCAGGTCTTTGGAGGTGGTCTGAGGGTCGTCCTTGACGACCATTCTGACCATTCTTCGCCTTTGCCTCTCCGATATTTGTCTTGGCCTGCCACTTCTGGCCTTAACAAGGACTGTGGCTGCTGCCTTCCATTTCTTAATAATATTCCTCACAGTGGAAACTGAGAGCTGAAACCTCGGGATAACTTGTTGTAGCCTTCCCCTAAACCATCCTGCTGGACACTCTTTGTTTTTAGATCATTCGACAGCTGATTTGATGCCCCCATGTTGCCACTGTTCAGAGGAGAATCAAAGAGAAGCACAACTTGCCATTGGCTCCCTTAAATACCTTTTCTAATGACTGGATGCACCTTTCTATGGAACTGAAGGCTTAACGAGTTATTCAGACTAATTATGTGTTGCAGTTAATCAGTATTTAGTAGGTACAGGTATTCAAATCAACAAAATGATAAGGGTGCCCAAACTTTTTCACAGACTATTTTTCACATTTGATTTAATTTCACACAACTAAATACTGCTAAACTAAATATCTTTGTCTGGAAAACAGCCCAGCACTCAGTGTTAACTAGAAAATGAATATTACACAACTGTGATCTCTTTTTGGTGAAGAAAGAGTAAATTATCATGCAGCCTCAGAGCGGTGCCTAAACTTTTGCATACGACTGTATGTATAGACCTCTGGGCCACAGCTGAGGTTTTCCCCGTGTGGACCAATCAGGCGGACCCCAACGCGAGGGACCGAGCCGGCCGCACCGCCCTGATGTACGCCTGCATGGAGCAGGCCGGCGCCCGGGTGGCGTCCGCTCTGCTGGCCGCCGGAGCCGACCCGAGCGTTGAGGACGAGTCCGGAGCCTCGGCGCTGGTGTACGCCATCAACGCACAGCACCGGCCCACGCTGAAGGTCAGACATTGAAAATAATAATAAAGATTATTAACTGGTTCAGGCAGTAGAGGTATATATATATATACATATATATATATATATATACACAATATATATACACAATATTATATTATCTACAATATTATATATATGATAATATATGTATCTAAATAATATATACTTAATATACAGTATATATTTATTATATATACATATATTATTATATATAAATATATATTTATATGCTATATGTGTGTGTATATAATATAATATTTATATATATATATATATATATATATATATATATATATATATATATATATATATATATATATATGTGTATATATTACTAAACCATAAATCCATCCGATACCTTGTGTTTCTTCAGGTGCTGGTGGACGCCTGCCGGGCCCGGGGTCGTGACATCATCATCATCGCCACGGAGATGGGCGTGACCGGAGGCCAGGTGACCCGGCACTACCTGAACGTTCCCCCGTGCCCCACCTCCTCGCCGGTGTCCTGCATGTCCCCGTCAGACATCGTGCTCCGGAACACCGGATCCCCCCCAGGAGGAGACAACGTCTTCGACTTCAGAGGAGGAGGAGGAGGAGGGAGGAGGAGGAGCGAGTGAGTCACGCTGACCTTTGGTTCGCTTCAGTTGAAGGTCACCTGCTGGAGCCGAAAAAAATATTTCAGAATTAAAGTGTGGTAAATGTGTGGTCAGGGTGAGAGGTTTGCACCCCTCCTTTTTTTGCATTGCATTGTGGGAGATTCTGATAGTAGCATTAAGTATGTATGCATGAAGTCCATTAGCAGCCCCTGTATCTGTAGACCCTCGGTAAGGAAACCCTGTGGATAGAGGAACCTTCAGGAAGAAGTGTGCGTCCTTTCCACTCAGTGTGTGTGTGTGTGTGTGTGTCTCCTTTAGGCCAATCAGGAAGCAGCAGTCCTCCCCCCAAGAGCCCAGACAGAGAGTGCTTTCTGAACCGTGGCTCGCCATCCAGAAACTGGCCCGCCTGAACCGGATCTACGAGGAGGGCGTGAGGGAGGAGTCAAGGAGGGAGAGAGGAGGAGGAAGAGAAGGAGACAAGGAGCCGAGAAGGGAGAGAAGAGGAGGAAGAGGAGGAGACGAGGAGTGGAGAAGAGGAGGAGACGAGGAGTCGAGGAGGGAGAGAGGAGGAAGAGACGAGGAGTCGAGGAAGGAAAGAAGAGGAGGAGGAGACAAGGAGTCCGGGATGGAGGAGAGGAAGGAGGGCGCGGGTTCGAGGAGGAGGAACCGCTTTGGAGATGTTCTCCTCTCCCAGTCGGTCCTCTCCCTCCCGGAGGAGGCAAGCTCGCTCCCCGAGCGCCGTCTGACGCCCGGAGGTTCGATGCCGGACGTCAAGAAGCTTCCTCCCTGCTCGGTGGCCGTCGACCAACTCCGCAGGAACACCCTCCCCTCCGTCTCGACTCCTCCTCCTCCTCCTCCTCCTCCTCCTCTTCACCTCCCACCCATAGTTGACCTCCAGGTGCCCAGAAGCAGGAGCGTGGTGTTTCTGCCTCGCCCTCCTCCTCCTCCTCCTCCTCCTCCTCCTCCTCCTCCTCCTCCTCCTCCTCAGCCAGAGCGTCCCCAAGGCCTCCTCCCTGGCCTCCTGCTCCAGCGAGACGAGCAAGAGGTCACTGGGTGCAGCAGGAGGAGGAATCATTGAGATATATATATATATATATATATATATATATATATATATATATATATATATATAAATTATACTATATGTAAATATATATATACAATTTATATAAATAGATATACTGTATGTAGATATACTGTATACATTCATATATATAAATATATACATGTATATATACAATATATATATAAGAGAGTATATATATTTATATGTACAGTATATATTTATAAGCATATTACAATAGTTGTATAACACAAGTACTTAATAAATGACATAAAAATGAAATGATTGAATGAAAAAAAGGATATATATACAATATAAATAAATATAATTGGTTAATATTTGTGATGAACCTGTCAAAATAAAATACAATAAATAACCTTTGACCCGTCTGAACAAACAAATAAACAATCAAGAGTAATGTTTTTAATCCAGTGCTTTACAAATGTGAACCATTACAGCCGGGCTGAAGACTAAATCAATATAAAGTGTTTTTAATTAAATGGTAAAACTCTGTGCTTAAGGTAAGAAACCAAAAGCATCTTTCATCAGAAAATATAGATTTATTATAATAACTTCAATATCAATGACCTAAAATCTACAGCATGTCAAAGTCTAAAAGTTCCTGTTGAAAAGTGTTGAAGATGATCTCCTCCTCTTCCTCTTTTCCAGTCAAAAGACGTGCATGTTCATGGCAAAAGGAGTAAAGTCATTTTATTTGTTTTAATATGTATCTACAACAAGGGACACAGGCAAAAAACCACTGACGACTGGAAATAAAAATAAAATAAAATAAAAAATAATAATAAAAATAAAGACATTTATTATCAATGCAGTTTTCCCACCTTTTTTTTTTTCTTCCAATAAGCAATAACATTTTTTGTCTAAAGAAACTTTACAATATAAAGAAACGTACGAAGAAGGAAACCTCTACACTTAGAACATTTAGGATCTGGACTACCCTAACATGAGAGACAACGCTCATCTTCAATACTGCCTTGTCATCAAGAGGAGAACAAATTATTATTATCATCAGGAACTGAACAGAAACAAATTATTTTACTCCATTCAAAATAAAATACAAAATAAAAACATCCTCTTCCCCTCTGGCCCCTGAATGTTACAGTTTATACATCAGCACGATAGAAATACAGAAATGATCAACGTGGTGATGGGGAGAGAGAGAGAGAGAGAGAGAGAGAGAGAGAGAGAGAGAGAGAGAGAGAGAGTCCACTGCATTCATACAATGGGAGGAATAGCAGAGAAGGAACAAATCTCTCCCTTCATTTGATTTTTTTTTTTATTTCTCCTCTTTTACTCCTCCTCCCTCCCAAAAAACATTTCTTTCCCAGCCCCATTTTTAAATAGATTACAAAATAAAATCCTTCATAGTAAAAGTCTGTGTCCTCTGGTAGAGGGAAGTTCAAACGCAGTGGAAGGGACGCGTTTTATTGTGAAAAACCGGCCTCTGATTTAATTCTCTCTCTCCCCCTCCTCCCCCCCCCCTCCTCCTCCTCCTCCTCAGAGGCAGAGGAGGGAGGCCTCTGGACAGAGTTGAATTTGAAAAACGTGTGCGACAGTGAGTTAGCTAAAGGCCTTCAGAGCACCTCCTCCCTCCTCCTCCTCCTCCCTCGACATCTGTGATGAGGTGAAATAGCATAATAGTCCATAGCAGCTCCAGTTTCTGATCTCACACACACACACACACACACACACACACACACACACACACACACACACACACACACACACACACACACACACACACACACACACACACACACACACACACACACACACACACACACACACACACACACACACACACACACACACACACAGCTGCTGTGATTTGAAAATATCAAAACATGTCAGTGATATCAAAATGCATTTTACAGTATTTACAAAACAAAAAAAGCAAATTTAATACAACAAAGATGGTGAGAGTTGTAAAAAAGAAAAGAAAAAAGAATTCAGGTGCGAGAGTGTCACTGCTGGCCCGTCGTAAAAGGTGTGAAGAGGAGTGAGGGGCGAAGGTCATTTTCTTGAAGGTGGGCGGAGGGAGGGAGGGAGGGAGGCCACTCCTTCACACTCAACAGAGCTCCTCCTCTTCCTGCTTTAAGCCAGAAGGAGCTCACAACATGTTTGAGCTAAGCTAAGCTAACGTAAACGTCCATAAAGCTAACGGAAACGTACATCACAGTGTCTTGAGGACTCATCGGCAGACGGAGACGGTCCAAGTGCTCGGTACAGTTCAGCAGAGGAGCGGAGGCCTAACGTGGGGGGGGGGAGTGATGATGTCATAAGGAGGACACACTGCTGACCGGATCTGCATATTTACACACAGTTGCTACTAGTTCTGCGATAAAAAAAAAAATTAAAATTAAAATAAAACAGGGATAACACTTTAAAAAAGTAACAATGATTCATAAAGTAAAGGACATAAATAAATAGAGCTGTGCGTTTCACTGCTACTGAAACAGGAGCCGCTTCCTCCTCTTCTCCTTCTTCTTTTGTTGAACAAGGTGTTAGAAAAAATGTAGAAGTTTTGAGAAGGAAGAAGAGAAAAGAAAGAAAAGAAGAGGGCCAATCAGTACCGCGATGGACGAGATCCACCAGCAGGGGGCAGCGTGGAGCCGTGTCTTCATCAGAATAACGTGCCCGTAGAAACAGAAATTATAGAACCTAATCTTAAAAATTATCATAACAAATATCATTAATAATAACAATAATACAATAATAAAAATAGCAATGTAATACATACACACAAAAAAAACATGGAGGGGGGAAAAAGTTCACCAACTCTGTTAAAAATGTACACAAAGAGTAAACAATGTGTGGGGGGGCGTGAGAGAGAGAGAGGGGGGGGCGGGGTCTTTCATTTGACCCTCAACTGAATCCAAGAGTCCAAAGTTGTGGTTAAGAAGCTTCCAGCTGTGCGTCCTTACCCAGTCTCCTCTCTCCTCTCTCCTCTCTCCTCCCTCCCTTTAACCTCATTGTCTGGAGCCCGACAGGAAGCCGGGGGGGGGGCCAGCGCCGTGGCCGGAGAGGAGGCTCTTCCTGTTGCCCCGCGACCGCTTCCTGTTCAGACCGGTGGCCATGTTGCACGCTGCTCCGGGAGGGCCCGTCTCAAGTAGAGTCCCAGCATGCTCGAGGGCCGTCCCAGAAGGCTGTGCGGCGGGGAGATAGTGGATCCCGTATCGGTGGGGGAAGGTAAGGGGAAGGGGGGGTGGGGGGTCCAATCCGGGGTGATTTGAAGAAAAGAAAAAAAAAGAAAAAAATCAGGTGCAGGGGGCAGAAGAAAGGGGGCGGGGTCAAAGAAAAATACAAAAAAAGAGAGGATAAAATAAAAATCACACACTCATCGTCATGTTGGGTGAATACTGAAAAGAGAGAGAGGGAGGGGGGGGGACAGGTGAGTGGATGTGTCACCGACAACATGTAAACACCAGAGGGCGCTCAAGGCCTGCAGAGCGAGAGCAGCTTCAGAGGCGAGTCTTCATACCTCTGATGGGTGGAACTGGGTAGTGATGCATATTATCACGTTATAACTGATCGTTAAACTAGATCAATTTAGTGAATCCAAATTCAGATTTACAAACGTAAGTGTATTTCAAAGCGGACAGTTATGAGTGCAAATTCTAATGGATCAAAATATGTGGATATATATATATATATATATATATATATATATATATATACACACATGGTGATTCCTTGAAAGCATGAGGTATTAGCTTTAAGGCTCTGCAGCCCGCCCAAACCGCTCTGGTACTATTAAACTTCTTAGAAGCATCAGTAATGTCTCTTTGGACAAGAAGACGTGTTGGACATTAAAGACATTCAAGACATTCAAAGACATTCAAGACAAGAAATGGACCAAACCAGATCAATATTGATAAATGAGGCGACCCCTCTGCTGCTTTCTGTCGCTGGTTTGAGGGAAACCATCAAGGGAAACTTTTAAGAGTAACCTTTAAGGGTAACCCCGCTAAGGGTAACCATGTAAACGCTAAGGGTAACCCCATTAAGGACAAACCCCTGAAGGGTGACCCCGGTGAGGGTGACCGGTAAGGGTCGTGAGATGCTGGTCGATCGCTCCACTCACACTTTCGTTTTGGAACGGGTTCAAGAAGTTTCCGCCCATTTCTCCGTCGTCCCTCGGCGTCCCAGGGGGGTTGTTCATGCCTCCCATGTTGTTAGGGGAGCTCTGCAGGGGAGAGGGAGGGGGGGGCAACAGGGTCATCAGAAAAACAGCTTCATTGAGGTTATAACATTATATTAGAGTTTTAAAAGACGAGAACACTTCAATTACCTTTGGCAACCCGTCCATGTCCCCGGACCCTGAGGAGGAGGAGTCAGAGCTCAAGGTCAACTTAAAGGTCAGATAAAAAGCAGTGTTTACGTTGTACATCAGTGGTTTCTAAAGCCCCGCCCACCACCTTTAAACCCCAGGGTTCATCCACATGACCAATGTGCGGTTATGGATGAGCGCATGTCGTCTTACATTTAGAGCGTCATTCTTTTTAAAAGCATATTCATTAATTAAAACTCAGAGTAAATAAATAAATATATGAATATAACAACTTTTTCAGGACTTTTCCAAAATTTTGGGGGATTGTATTTTTTTAAAGATTTTTCCAAGCCTGAGAATATCCATTTTAATATTCCAGGCCTTTCCCAGGTTTTCCATGACACCCACCTAGTGATCCGTTCATGTGGTGCGGCTCCATGGCTCCCATGGCTCCCATTGGCCCGTCAGGCCCGGGTCCCATAGGGAACTGGGGACAAGAACAATCATGACAACCACACCCAGAATGTAACACCACCCCCCCGACATCGGCATCTGCAGATTTCCCGGGAAAAAAAACAAGCCTGGAAAACGACACAAGGAGATATTCGGTGATCTGAGACTCACGTTGGGTCTGTTGCCGCCCGGCCCGATGGGGTTCATCATCGTGTAGATGTTCTCACTGGAGTTGGTGGAATCTGAATAGAAGAAAATTAACAAATAACGAAATGTAAAAATTAACACAGATAGTTGGTTTGATGAGGTCTATTTTTGGACACTGTGACGCACCTCCAGGACTGGGCATGATGGGAGTTCCAGGTGGACCTCCTCCTCCCGGAGGACCCTGAGAGAGGGAGGGGGAGGGAAGGGGTGAGAGAGAGAGAGAGAGACAATCGGGAATTGAGGTTAAAATTATTAAATTGGAAACATTGAAATAATGTCTAAAAGTCGACGGATTTGAACTCACCACGTAGTTCCCTGGAGAAGAGGAGGAGTACGCTATCTGAGAGGGAAGAAGATGAAGAGGATCAAATCTAGACATCTTTACGTGGTCTTGTATATATAAAAAGATATAATATATATTATACAAATATATAATTTTTTATATGTAATAAATATATACATTTTTATATACAAGATATATATATATATATATAAAATAAATACATATATGTAAAATATATATATTATACATATATGTATTTATTTTTTATATATATATATATATATATATATATATACACATACAGAACGGAACTTTAGGACAGGGGCTTCAAGGGTACAAAATAATCCGAAGGGCTACTTGTTTTATATAAACTTCCCAAAAAACTAATTTGCCTGAATCACCTTTTAATAATGAGCCGCCACACGACATCCTGGTGATTTGATGAAACCTGAAGCTTTTATAACTACGGTACTTTGATTATTCTGTCCAAACATTCTGATGAACATAGATTGTGCCAAAGACACGTAGTAATACTAAAGATTTTAAGAACAATAGGTCCTCTGCCCCACTGTCAGTGTGCAGGCCCTGATTAATAAGCAGAGGGCCTTTTGTGCGCCACATTTTCTTTTAAAGCCCTGGATCCATTGTTGGAGACACATGTCAGAGTCAGAGGGATATTTTATCACTATGACTCTGAAATTCTGCTCTTTTGGACTCCATCACTGAGATAAAGATGAACTAGTTCAGTGTCTAATTTACCATTCTATGGAGAACAATATGACACTCATTAACAACTATGACACTCTGTCACTACCTGATGTTCAGAGGTCACCTGGTGCATCGTTGACTTTAAGCTAAACTCATTGAGAAATACGATGTGTGGCGGGAGTTAAGACCGAAATGCGTGAGTCTCACGCTCAATGCGTGAGGCTTGAGAGCCCTGCAGACAACTTTCCGACGCTTCAGCTTTGAGAGAGACGTGTTGCAGCTTAATGGTAGCTTAATGGTTTCAGTGGTCAGCCAGACCAGAGCTCTGGTGAGGAGTGGGTTACGGCAACCAACACGGGGCGTAACATAACGATGTCACCATACAGGTCTGGTGGAGGCAACAGTGAAACTCAACGGCTCTGGGTTAGATGTCTCAATGTATAAAAGAGGCGTGTCCGTCAGTTTTATTTTTTATTACCAAGCTATACTGATTTGCAGGCAGTCTGGCGGGCCGGAGTTAAATTCAAACGGGCCGCTAGTTGAATAAACCTGGTGTAGGAGTTACAACTCCTTTCATACGTGGACCCTCCTTTATGAGGGGCCAAAAGTAATTGGACAAGCTAACATCATCATCATTGTAATTGTCGATTGTAATACTTGGTTGGAAATCCTTTGCGGTCAATGACGCCTGAAGTCTGGAGCAGAGACACCACCAGGCGCTGGGTTCATCCCTGGTGACGCTCTGCAGCCTCGACGGACACTTTATTCCACTAGATTCCCAACCAAGTATTATAATGAGTTGCTCTTAAAGCACATCGGGATCGTTTCATTCAAAATCCATTGTGGTGATGTTCAGAGCCCAGAGAATGGGAATTGTGTCAATGTCCAAATATTTATATATATAGAGAACACAAGTTTTTTTTCACTCACAGAGTTGGCGTTAGGTCCTGGCCAAGGCCCTCGTCCTCCGGGGCCCCTGATGCAAAGAAGAGGAACAAAGAAAAAAGGGAAGAGAGACATTTTTTAAAAGGGCAAAATAAAATTAAAAAAAAACAATAAAAACCCAAATTTGTCGTTTTAAACTCACATGTTCATTCCGGGCATCGGGCCGCCCATGGAGTTGGGAGGAGGCCTCATGCCGCCGTAATTCTGTTAAGACAACGAGACGCCGTTATTGATTCTCAACAACAACTTCCTGGTATTGTTGATACTAACGACGAGAAATCTAATTATTTTCACCCTCTCGTGCCATGTTTTATATCGTCTAGACTCAAGAAAGATGCAATATGAGCCAGAAAAGAGCAAATAATATAAACATGTTATATGAATAAATCAGTTTAATGACATTAATAGAACTCATAACCCTGTCTAATCTCCACCAGTCAAATTAACATTCAATAGTAATATAATCTGTGTGTGTGTTTCTGTGTGTGTGTGTACCTGTGGGCCCATGGCCATCCCTCGAGGCGGGTTCATTCTCATCGGTCCGCCCATGTTGGGATGTCCTGCGGCAGCAGACGCACAAAGTCACACATCCCATAATACACCGGAGGTCAGTAACCACAAATATATTGGGCGTTGTGTAAGATGATTGGTATTAAATTGTTAAATAATAAAGATGATAGTATTTGATTAAACATTTTAACCATCAAACAAACATAACATTTAAAATATTTTTTCCAATATGAGAAATTGCAGCTTTTTCTTAATCTCGTTTATGTTTTTATCTTTAAAAAAAACTTTGTGAGCCTTAATCCTTATTTGTATTATCACTAAGAAAGCAAATGATTCTGGTTTCAAACTAAAATCGTCCAATGTATGAAATATATTTTGTACAATTTGTATTTAATTATATATATATATATATATATATATATATATATATATATATATATATAAAAACATTATTGATTATTGATTATTATTGATTGGCCTAGATTGGCCTAGAACCATTAATCAAAAATGAATGTATTGATTGATATTTATATTATTGTTTTTAGTGCCGTCTGTTTGAGGAAACTGAAACGACTAAAGTAAATAGTTCAGTTATTAAATAATCATTAATTACAGCTTGAGTATTATTATACTGATGAACGTCTTCAGGGGACCAGGATTTGGTACCTTGCGGTCTCGTCGGGTCCAAACTGCTTGGCAGGAGCGGCTGAGATCCTGGGATTCCCCCTGGAGGCTGAGGAGAGACATGACACGCTGACTCACCACCTGGCAACGCAGGGGCTCAACCACACCGTCACAACCTGGCAACGCAGGGGGCTCAACCATGCCTCCACAACCTGGCACCCCTCCCCCCCCCCCCCCCCCACACACACCCACCCCAAAAACCTGCTCTTGTACCTGATTTGGCATTCGGAGGGCGGGCCGTGGTCCTCCTGGATACCGTGGTGACATGAAAGGCTGCAGAGAGAGAGAGAGAGAGAGAGAGAGAGAGAGAGAGAGAGAGAGACAGAGACAGAGACACACACACACACACACACATTTCCATTATTGATCAATCTAAGCGCTCTCGACCCGGAGCAGGACTCACAGATGGAGGATGGAAGATGAGGCTGAGACCAGAGAACACACACTTCCGCCTGCTTGTGTGTGTGTGTGTGTGTGTGTGTGTGTGTGTGTGTGTGTGTGTGTGTGTGTGTGTGTGTGTGTGTGTGTGTGTGTGTGTGTGTGTGTGTGTGTGTGTGTGTGTGTGTGTGTGTGAGACCAACGACACCGTCCAGAAGCCAACGCGCGAATGTCCACGCTACACTCCCCTCTCTCTTTCCCTCGCTCGCACACAAAAACGGCGTTTGTATCTGTGTGCGTGTCTCTGTGTGTGCATGTGTCTGTGTATGTCTGTGTGTGTGTCTCTGTGTGAGTGTGTCTGTGTGTGTGTCTCTGTGTGTGAGTGTGTCCTGTATGTGTGTCTGAGAGTTCACATTCACGTGTTTTGTGCGTCCGTCGTGGTTTTCCCCGTTTGTATTTATAAAAGGCGCAAGAACAAGTAAGCAGAGAAGAGGGTTCTCCGCGGGGGCCTCGGGGAGGAGAAAGGGCCTCTGGATGCTCGGCTTTCATTTCAAAAATATAATAAAATAAAAATGTCGTAGCTGGGAGGGACCAGAGGGGCAGGACTAGAGCTGGGGGGGGGGGGCTGGAAGGAGAAGATAGCTTGTGTGTGGGTGAGGGGGGGAGCCAGGTGTGAATGAAAGAGAGCCAGGTGTTGAGAGAGGAGTTAGCGCCTTACCTGGCCATGGGGTCCCATCATGGGGTTGCTGGGGTTGTGTGGGGGGGGCTGTGCATGGGGGGACTGCTGAGAGCCCGGTGGTCCCTTTGGGAGAGAAGAGCGATGTCAGAGAGAGGGAGGGCCCACAAGTGGGCTTTTATTACACCTGGAGGAATGACCCCCATCAAGAGAGGGGGGGGGGGGGGGGAGGAGTCTAAAGTTACATCATAGACTCCGCAACAGAAAACACAGAATTAAAGAGACGACGCTTGAAGAAAAAGAAGACGACGGAAAAAAGAAAAAGATCTGGGGGTCCTACGGGGGTGTAGTACTCCCCGCGGCCACACGGGGGCAGCGATGCCAAAGGCTCGCCCATCGGGAAACGGAAGCAGGAGGAAAATAAATTCAGACCACAGAAGAGATGTGACGACAAGAAGAGACGCAGAGGGAGGGGCTTCCTGTTTATTGGACCCCCCCCCCCACCGACACTGTGGCGTTACTGCTGACGTTCCACCCCCGTGAGACCAAGAGGTCAACGACCCCCAATAAATAACTGGTTACGCAACAGTCTACCTCAGCGCTCTTCTTTCTCTTCTTACTGTCGACACCTGAAGGCGTCTCCAGGGGGATTTACAATTTTATGATATCGGAAATATAAATAAATCGGCACAGAAAGTGCTGAAGAAAATAAGAGTTTGTTTGTTTAGAGTGAGTTGTTGTTGTTGTTGTAGATGACGAACGCAGCGAACAACCAGAGGCTTGCCGCTACAACAAAGTCCCTTGAATGCACCACACACAAAAACCCTGTCGCCCAATCTCACTCCCCCAACAATGTTATAAATAGCACGTCTGTGTGTGTGTCTGTGTGTGTGTGTGTGTGTATTCACAGTCGTACTCTGGCTAATCCCTTCATCATCACCATCATCATCTCAACAGTGGCGTGGTCAGTAGCCACAGAAACACTCGGCCACCCATCTTTCACATTTCCCTCTTTTCCTCCCCCTCTTCTTCATCTCTCTCTCCATTCTTCCTTCGATTGCGTCACCGTCTTTCTTTCCTCGCTCTCCGACCACCTTATCGCTCCTCCTGCCAAATGCCAACGCTGTCCATCACACCGCTGTGTGTGTGTGTGTGTGTGTGCGTGTGTGTTTGACGGCCATCTCCCACACTAAAACCGTTTTCCATTCTCAGGTGACGGGTGGATAAACACTTCATCAATAATCTGTTCAGACGTCAAGATATTCTTCTTACAAATAAAAAACATTATAGATTATTATTAATATTATTTGTGTTTTGTTGTTTCTTACATGTCGGGAACATTCTCGCTCTACTTTAAGCTCAACGAACACTTTAGAAATTGTTTTTGATGATCCCCAAAAATTCCGTGAATTTATTTTTTTCATCCTCTAAATATTTTTAGCCTTTTTTTCTCATGAAGAATTTTCTTTTCTTTTCTTCTTTTACAGTAAAACTGTTTAAGAAATTAATTTTGGATATATTTCAATTAGAGTCAAGTGGGAGTCAATAAGCGAAAAACTTATTCTTCTTTAAAAAAGAAGTGAATTACATAAATATATTGGACCTTTCACCACTTATGAACCTTAAAATGAGTCTGAAAGGTTTCTGAATAAAAGATGTTTTTTACAGAAAAACTGTAAAAAGCTAAGAGAAAGATGAAGAATTTTGGATATTTCTGTGCTTCAATTGAATGTCAGTCAATGGGCTGTAAAGGCTGACCTGACCTCTGAGACACAATGAACCATCCGAGAGACGAACACGCAGCCTGGACGTCTCGTGACCCGTCATCAGCTGGACGGATGGAAGCGACACAAAGATGGAAGTGATGGAGGTGACGGAGGGAGGGAGGTGAAAGTGTGTGTGTGTGTGTGTGTGTGTGTGGGGGGGGGGGGGGGGGTGTCTCACCTGGAAGAAGCCCGGGGGCATGGGGCCACCTGGCATGGCGTCGTTCGGGGGCATGTTGCCCATCACGGGGCTCGGCGCCGCCGCCGCGCTCTGAAAGACACAAGCGCTGCGGTTAGGGGGGTGTGTGTGTGTGTGTGTGTGTGTGTGTATCATGTACTGCTCCACATATTGCTGTAGGGGGCAGTGTCTGCACCTGCAAAAGCAGCAAACTCCATCTATTAAAAGTTTATGGTTGATTCAGAAAAAAAAAAGTTTATTACAATTTTTTAAACGTTTCATTAAATCTGAGAAACATGAAAACAAGACGAGAGACGGCCGAGCGGCAGGAGATCTGGTGTCAGTTATAGTTCTGGTTATAGTTATGTTATGGTTATAGTGTGGTTATAGTTAGTCCTGGTTATATATATTTTACACGTCACATTTCCATATTATAGTAGGATTATGTTTTAGTTTGTTTCAGGGAGTTTCACTTTGGATTATTTATTAATTTACCTAATCCTAGTTTAAACACACTTTCTTTGTTTTGTAGTTTGTTAGTTTACAATTGATCTTATGTTGTCATGATAGTTGGTATATTACTTTTTTTTTTTTACTTCATTTGAATAGAATGCATGCATATATTATACTATAAATAATAATAATAATATTATATATGTTTACACATTATTTAATTTGTAAAATGATCATTATTAAATCCTCCCTGTGATTAATGGATGAACATCTCTTAAACACATAGCAACAAGTCATCAGCAAATAAATGGAGTTGTAACTTTCTTTTAGCTATTAAAGCTTCACAATACCCAATCATACTGATATTAGATGGTTCAGCCGTCCATGAACTCAAAGCACACAAACAGTCGAGGAGTAGTAGATGGAGTAGTAGATGCTGTTGGAAGGAGGGAAGTAAAAACAACAACTGTTTATGTTTCTGTGGTTTCCACAAATCCGACCGAGTAAGACTTACTTTTGTTTCACATCACATTCAGGAGAAACATAAGTATTGGACTATAACTGATCATTCAACACACATATGAACATGAGTACTGTAGTTTACAATCAATCAATCAGTATGGAGAACATCTAGAGGGGGGGGGGTAAATATGATATAACTGTTATTGTCAACACACATGGACCAAAATCGCGTTCAGAGCGCTTACATAACCACGCCGGAACAAACACGCGAACGCGCAACACACACACACAGTTGCATCACAGGCTCATGAAGTGCTTCAGAGGCAGACAGGGAGAACCACAGGCCACAGGACCAGAACATGGAGGGGGTTTAGGACCCAGGGGAGGGGCTTGCTTACTTGCTCCCCCTCCAATACACACACACGTCTACCGTTCCACCAGCACACACACACACACACACACACACACGACACACACTGTGTGCTTGGACAACAACGCACATTACCAATGACACACAAGTACACACACTCGCTGCCCTTCTCCCGACTATCTGAGACCAACACACATTACAATAGGGGGGGGGGGGGGGGAACGACACACACACACTCACACCTCCCCCCATCTTTATGCTAATTCTGTGAGTGAACATGAGCCACTGAGTCCCTGGGGACGAAGCCGAGTCGGCTGCCTCCGCCTCCTCCTCCTCCTCACTTTTCTCTCCATCTTTTCTCCTCCCTCACTTATTTCTCACACACACACACACACACACACACACACACACACACACACACACACACACACACACACACACACACACACACACACACACACACACACACACACACACACACACACACACACACACACACCTTCTTGTGTCCCAACCCCTGTACCACCCCCCTCCCCTCAAACCCCCCAGTAGGGTGTCAGCAGCTTGCAGAAGCTGTTGCTATGGAGACAGGTCCTCTCTGCACTCTGTCCCCCTGGCATCCCCCGCTCCAGGAGAGAGAGAGAGAGAGAGAGAGAGAATGAGAAGATACAGAGGAGAGAGAGAGAATGAGAAAATACAAGAGAGAGAGAGAGAGAGAGAGAATGAGAAGATACAGAGGAGAGAGAGAGAATGAGAAAATACAAGAGAGAGAGAAGATACAGGAGAGACAGAGCGAGAGAATGAATTTGAAGATGCAGGGGAGAGAGAGAGAAAAGATACAGGCAAGAGGGAGAATGAGAAGATACAGGAGAGACAGAGTGAGAGAGAGACAGAGAGAGAGCGTTAGAAGATACAAGAGTGAGGCAGAAGAGGAAGTAGAGACAGGGGGATGAAAGAAAGGAGAGATATTCCTGTGAATCACTCAGTCACATTAAGTCGTCGAGTCTTCCTGACCAACGGGGTGCTCTTGAACGCCCCGCGAGGGCAAAACGTGGAGGAAGAGAGAGAGTCTTCTTGGGGGAATACAGAGAGGAGCGGGGGGGGGGGGGGGTTAGAAGTATATAAGTGAAGCGGTAAATGGGAGGAGCCAGAAGACTCAGCCAACTTCAGTTCTGCACCAATTACAAATAATGAACACCGATTTATTTATTCTGGAGCTGAGATGAATTATTTATTCTCAGGCTGGATGTATGGAGAGGAGAGGGAGGAGTGAGCACGGGAGGAGTGAGCACGGGGAGGAGTGAGTACGGGAGGAGTGAGCACAGAGAGGAGTGAGCACGGGGAGGAGTGAGTACGGGAGGAGTGAGCACGGGAGGAGTGAGCATGGGGAGGAGTGAGTACGGGAGGAGTGAGCACGGGGAGGAGTGAGCACAGAGAGGAGTGAGCACGGGAGGAGTGAGCATGGGGAGGAGTGAGTACGGGAGGAGTGAGCACGGGGAGGAGTGAGCACAGAGAGGAGTGAGCACGGGAGGAGTGAGCATGGGGAGGAGTGAGTACGGGAGGAGTGAGCACGGGGAGGAGTGAGCACAGAGAGGAGTGAGCACGGGAGGAGTGAGCATGGGGAGGAGTGAGCACAGGGAGGAGTGAGCACGGGAGGAGTGAGCACAGGGAGGAGTGAGCACAGGGAGGAGTGAGCACAGAGAGGAGTGAGCACGGGGAGGAGTGAGCACGGGGAGGAGTGAGTACGGGAGGAGTGAGCACGGGGAGGAGTGAGCACAGAGAGGAGTGAGCACGGGAGGAGTGAGCATGGGGAGGAGTGAGCACAGGGAGGAGTGAGCAAAGGAAGGAGTGAGCACAGAGAGGAGTGAGCAAAGGAAGGAGTGAGTACAGGAGGAGTGAGCACGGGGAGGAGTGAACACAGAGAGGAGTGAGCACAGGGAGGAGTGAGCACAGGGAGGAGTGAGCACAGGGAGGAGTGAGCACAGGAAGGAGTGAGCACAGGAAGGAGTGAGCACAGCACAGGGAGGAGTGAGCACAGGGAGGAGTGAGCACACCCCGAGGTGACTAGCGTCCTCCGTGACTCTAATCCTCACGTTGTGTCTCTGTGTTGTTCTTTGAGTACAAACACACAACAGGACCAGTGATCTGATTTGCCCCCCCCCCCCCCCCCCCAGAGGACCACCGGTCAGATCAATAGTGCTCAACACATTATTGACCTCCACCTGAGACATGAACAGAGAGGAAGAGACCTGTGTGTGTGTGTGTACTAATCTACATGGTGGTTCACACTGATATGAACCTCATCACCGTCTCCTTGACCTGCTGTCCTTAGCGCGCAGAGAGAGGGAAGGAATGGGAGGAGGAGGAGGAGGAGGAGGAGGAGGAGGGGGGGTGAGAGTGAGGAGATGCAAGGAAAAACTGCTGACTGCGATCGGGCTAATTTATTAGTCCAGTCAAAACAATGACACACACACACACACACACACGTTTATTCTTTATTATTTAAGTTTGTCGGTCACAGTTTAAATGATGATTATCTGTTTTAGGAGTTTTAATAAATATTTAAAACTGAACCTGCAGAGACAGTTTAAGGTTTAATAATAACAGATCTCTGTGTCCTTAAGAAGGAGTTAAAAGTCTTGAATAAATCCGTTTAAATAATACAATGTTTGTAAGATGATTTTATTTTAAATACAATTAATACATCAAAATATCACATGTACCTAATATAAAACTACATTAAGAAATGTAAAGTTTAATTAAAGGTAAAGTTTAATTCAAGGTGAACATTATTTTACTGTTTCTTATTCTCCTCATCAGTCCGTTCCTCTCTTCACGTCGACTACACTGATGCATTGTGGGTAAACATGCAAGATTAGGCAATCAATCTTCTCCCGGTAACAGAGGTAGTGATGGAGAGAGGGAGGAGAGAGAGGGGGGAAGGAGAGGTAAAAGGGATAGAGGGATGGAGGGAGGGGAGAGAAGAAGGGAGAGTGCGAGGGAGAGAGGGATGGTGGGAGGGGAAAGAGGGAGGGAGAGATGGAGCGATGGGAAAAGGCATAGAGGGATCGAGGGGAGAGAGGGATGGAGGGAGGGCAGAAAGGAAGGGGGAGGGAGGGATGGAAGGAGGGGAGAGAGGGATGAGGGAGGTGGGAGGGTGGGTGGAATGGAGGGAGGATGGGGAGAGAGGGAGGGGAAGGGCAGAGATACAAAAAGAGAGAAAGAAGGAGTGAGCAAGAAGGCGGGTGAGACATAGGAAAGAGTGTGACAAGAAGGAAGCTGGAGGTGGAAGGGGGCGGGGCCGACAGATGTGTGGGCGGGGCCGAGAAACCCACCAGCAGAAAGGAAAAGTGATGCGCACACGCGAAAGAAAGAGTGAGGAAGTCGTGCCACACGTGGGAGGCGTATTGTGTTCGACCAATCACACGCAGCGTTCAACTCCTTCAAAATAAAAGCATGTTTATGCATTAAAGAAAGAGAAAAAAAAGAAACGGAGCTCAGAGGGCTGGAACCGGTCACACACACACACACACACGCACGGCTTAGCCTTGGCCCAGTGCCGGGATTACCGGATTAGAACTCTATTCCATTATCTCCCCACACTATACTATTCAACACACACACACACACACACACACACACACACACACACACACACACACACACACACACACACACACACACACACACACACACACACACACACACACACACACACACACACACACACACACACACACACACACACACACACACACACACACACACACACACACACGCTGAAGAATTCAATCCCGACGCACAACCTTTTCACACACACGAGAAATGTGTATTTACATGAATCCCAGACGGTGAATTGTGGGACTTCTTCTGCCAGAGACCGGCTCAGAGAGACCCGGCCTGGGACCGTCCCGCCGAAGAGGGGCTTCGGGAAGTAAAGCTTGTGATTCTACTTCCTGTCCAAAATGTCCTTAAAGAAAGATGTGTGTGTGTGTGTGTGTGTGTGTGTGTGTGTGTGTGTGTGTGTGTGTGTGTGTGTGTGTGTGTGTGTGTGTGTGTGTGTGTGTGTGTGTGTGTGTGTGTGTGTGTGTGTGTGTGTGTGTGACTTACATAGTCATGGAAGGCCTTCGCCTCACTGGAGTGCTCACACGTCTCCCGTCGGTCTGGAGCCGCACAATACAAATCCCAGAATACACTGAAATTAAGGGGGGGGGTCAAAGGTTACGATGCTGTAATACAAGCTAACGTGTCGCTATTCATAATCCATTAACACTCAATATATATGTATATATTTTTATTTGTTTTATGTATACATATATATATCCAAACTAAGTGAGTGAGTGATATATATAAATAAAATAAGACATTTATAGAAACACAAAAAGGAAAAATACAAGTAAAACATTTATATATATATTTATACACACATATATACATATAAAACATCTTTATTATGATAAAATAAAAAAAATATTTAAATATACACATAAAATTACACACATATATAAATATGTACTAATTCCAGTGTATTTGAACACAGCTCGGAAAGAGGAATTCAAATATTTAAAAGAGGAATTTATAATATTTTGAATGCGTGGACTTAAAGAAGGACAGAGCTCACGGTTGAGCGTCGACTATGACGTCAAGCGTGTTGCTCAAGGACACATCAACAGGGAGAAAGAATCTGCTCCTTCAAATACAAAGCCTAAACAAGGAGATAAGACCATATCAATCAATACTATGTATTATTTATATTTGCATGTATTTGTAGGAGCAAGTTAAAGGCTTAACCGTAAACAGGATCTATACATTATCACGTAATAAAAAGGTTCTTCTGAGGACTTCTGGAGAACCCTCTTTGGATCTATCAATCTTGATAGCCCCCTGAGAGAAGGTGCAACGGTTCTGGGTAAGAACCTCCAGAGAGGGTTCTGGGTGGAACCATTAGACCATGGGGGGTTCCCTATAGAACCTCCAGAGAGGGTTCTGGGTGGAACCATTAGACCATGGGGGGTTCCCTGTAGAACCTCCAGAGAGGGTTCTGGGTGGAACCATTAGACCATGGGGGGTTCCCTATAGAACCTCCAGAGAGGGTTCTGGGTGGAACCATTACCCCATGGGGGGTTCCCTGTAGAACCTCCAGAGAGGGTTCTGGGTGGAACCATTAGACCATGGGGGGTTCCCTGTAGAACCTCCAGAGAGGGTTCTGGGTGGAACCATTACCCCATGGGGGGGTTCCCTATAGAACCCTCCTACAGTCACAGATTTATTCGCCTCCTGATCTCGTGACTGAACTTCAGGACGTCCGATGTGAAACTGCTGATCGGTGATTGGAGGCGATGACCCCAAAGGTCAAATCTTAGCCCAGGGCAGAAATGACAGGAAGGGGAGGGGGGAAGGGGGGGGGGAGAAGGAGGAAGGAGGAAGGAGGCGACACAAAGGAAGATGGAATGCAACGGGTTAATCTGCTAAGAATCCCTCAACGAGGTGAACAAAGGAGTGAAGTGGGAAGGGGGGGGGGGGGGCACACAAAAGGTGACGAGCGGGCGGGGGTATAGAGCGGTGTGTGTGGGGGGAGAGGGGAAGAGTCCATTCCCTAACCATCTGGATCTATTGTTTCAGAGGGGTGAAGGATGGAGAACTGGAGGAGGGGAGACAACTGGGAGGGGGGGGGGGGGGGACGCCCTCTATGAATCTGGTCAACCCCCGAGACTGAGGCGCCCCCACCTTTGGAACTCTTTTTAAAAAAAATCATCATTCCATCAATTAAACCCAAATGTCCTTGATAGTTTATATTAAATATGAGTGAGTGTGTGAGGGGGAGGAGCTTAAAGCTAGAGTTGATGATGGCAACAACTTTTTTTTTTTTCACGTGAGATTGATTTTTTTTTTAGCGCTCATAAATGGCATCAACGAAAATTGACCAATCAGAGCCGAGGATTCTCGAAGCTGTCAATCACTGCACTAAGAAATTCAATTCAAACAAACCTCATCAAAAGCAGCGGAATTAAAATATGAATCCAGATTCTGTTTCTCGCCTCGAATGTTTTCAGGAAAAAAAACATTTTAAGTCAGGAGAAAGTGTGTGTGTGTGTGTGTGTGTGTGTGTGTGTGTGTGTGTGTGTGTGTGTGTGAGAGACCCGGCCGCCATGTTGGAAACCTAAACTAAGCTCCGCCCACTGACCAGCCGGTGCAATTGTTCTTATTCTTTACACCACTCCAATACAAAGAAGTCAAAGTGAGGAATGGGGAATAAAAAATAAATTTAAACTAATTTGACCCAAGCCGTGATCGGCAGCTGCGTTCACGGCTCCTGATTGGTCGCCTTTAAAACCGTTAGAAGCACGACCGACGACTCGGAGGCTCCTGTGCTACGTCTCATGTTCTGCCGTCACAATGTAGTGACACAAGTTATTTAATTAAAGTTACCGACTGTACGCTTTGAATAAACAAAACACACACTCAGAGGCGTTCAAGGACAACAAGAGAAAATGAGAAAGTGACGCTCACCACCACCACGAGTGGAGGAATCCAGGAGGCTCCCCTAATGTTATATTCTTCTCCCATCGAATCTGGAGGAGAAGGAGGAGCAGAGGAGGAGAGGAGGAGAGGAGAGTCACTTGCAGGCCACTAGAGAGAGGATTACGTCTGCAGCTCCGGGGTTAACAACATGTCATCAGTCTGAAGGCACTCGGGACGCCATCGCCCTGGCTCCACTCGATCTCCGTCAGAGTGATCCTCCTCCTCCTTTTACATCTGTGATCCGTTCCCCCTCTTTTTTTACACATTCTGCGTGCATGGAAGTCAAATTCATCGTTAAGCTCGTCTGTTGAGGAGGAAACGACGACACAAGAGTCCACAAGGTCACGGGATGGGGCATATGCCGTGGTTGTTGTTGTTGACAGACAGAGAGCGTGAAGCTGTTTAGAATTTCTTTTAAAAATCGAGTTTTACCAACAAGGTTTTGTTTCTCTGCTGGAGTTTTTTTTCATACAAATTATTTCTCTCTTCTCCGGAGCTCCAGATGAGCCATTTTCATTTTAAGAAACAACAACAACAACAACAGGCGCGGTGGTTTATAGATCGGGGTCATCTTACCTCAGACAGGAACGTCTGTGCGGACTTCTGTGCTCCCACGTGTAGCAGGTACTCGTACACGTACAGCGCTAACCTGCAGTGGAGAAGGGGGAGGGGCTTGTTAGCGGGCTAAATGTAGCATCACTGATTCATGCGACTAAGATCAGATTCATAATAATCATCCATTTAACTTATAGAGCGCTTGTTTTTAAAAAGGTACTCAAAGACAGTGAAACACCATAGACACAGGGAGCCAGTCAGGGTTACGGGTCTTGCTCAAGGGCACATCGACCAGGGCGGGGATTGAACCCTGATTGCAAGACTGGCTTCATTCACACCTTCAGTACCGGTTCTTTTTTGTTAAAACGTCTTCCAATGGAGAAGACCACGCCGTGTCAGCTGCTGCTCATGGGCATCTTACCACGGACTCAAACTCCCAACCGCAGGAACACGAAGAATCACAGCTCGCGAGGCTCGTGTCAACCAATATTTCTAAAACGCTAATAAAAAATAAAAAAATCACTATTATACCGATCAATCAAGCGGGGGTCTATTAACGGACACGGAGCCACGCGGGTCCGTCAATCCACCCGACGACGAGAGACAGAGGGGACGGCGTACGTAAATGGGAGAAATGTCCTCCAAATAATTCAGTGATCGAGCCCTAATAATAGTAATAACTTTACATTATCATTATATATAATTTGGTTAAAGTCGTTCATGAACCAACTTCTTTTTTTTTTGTTTACTTGTGTGCTCTGCTGAGCTTTGAGCCCGTTCCATGGTTCTGTTCCATGGTTCTGTTCCATGGTTCTGTTCGAGGAGTCTGCTCATTCGACGTGTCCCATCAAAGATGTTTTATTGCGAAGATCACCACATCGCATGTTCTCCGTGTCTCACTCCAATCTCATAAACGCCGTCAGTCCAATGTAACCCCCCCCCCCCCCCCCACACCCAAAACAAAACTCTTCGGATCTACACGATTCACGTGGATGACCTATTTTGATTTCAGAACAGTGAATTTCGCCGAAAGGTGACACGTTTGCAGGTATGATTTTTAGTAGATTTTCGGACAAATAAATGAACAAATATGTTTGTCGGGTACACAAATTAAAATGTTGTTGCTTTTCTTAATCTAGAAAAATAACAAAGTGACAATTCGTCAACAATGGAAGAAAAAAAAGGCTAAATAAGCAGTTGAGTTTTAAATACAGTGTTAGACGACATTGATCCGTTTAGTTAAGAGTCACACACACACACACACACACACACACAGTAACCTTTTGTTCTCTTGAATTTGTTTGTTTTTCTTTTGTTAAACCACAATTGTTGTTACCGCGTAGTTATAATTTAAGTGTGACGCGTGATCAGATCGGCTTGAACGCCAAAGCAGTAACACACACACACACACACACACACACACACACACACACACACACACACACACACACACACACTCTCTCTCTCTACTATGGACCGGCTTGTTTACATCCGGCTCCAGGAGCAAGTCCCCGGGCATCGACACTGAACACGGCCTC
>CM070093.1:8530000-8535000 GCA_036178185.1 Liparis tanakae
CCACAGCCTCCCCCTCACTGCCCTGGGCACCATCATCACCCACCTCTCTCACACCCTCATTCATACTCCACCCCCTCCCCCCCCCCCCACACACACACACACATGAACTCTATCACTGTCTCATCACAACACCGTATTGATCCAAGAACCCAATGATCCCCGGAACACACACACTCACACACACACACACACACACACACACACACACACACACACATACACACAACCACACATACACACACATACACACATACACGCACGCACATACAAACATACACACACTCTCACACACACACACACACACTCACACACAGCACCAGTGTTCTTTCTCTCTCTCTTCTATCAAATGCAGATACAAGTTGTTTGTGTGTTGTGCTTCATTCTATCTTATCATCCTTCCATCCATCCATCTATCCAACAATTTGCATTGTCCCCCCGCAGTCCCATTGGCTCTCTGTACTTCTTCAATAATGCATCACAGGTTTATTTACTGACCCTGGATCAGCCTTAATAACAACTGAGACCTCTGTGACTGTCACGACGTCCAGGTCAGAGGTGTGTGTGTGTGTGTGTGTGTGTGTGTGTCTGTGTCAGGAAGCTGACGCACCCACACACACACACACACACACACACACACACACACACTATCGTCATCTCTTTTTTAAACTCTGGAGTCCTATCTGGTTTATCTTTTTGTTTTTTTGGCAACGCCTGGCCTCCACACTCCCATCTTCTCCCTCTGGCAGCTCTCTCTCTCTCTCTTTCTCCCTCTCTCCATCTTGCCTCCATCACTCTCTTCTCTCCTCCTCTTCCTCGCCGTCTTCCTCTCCTTTGACCCACTTTTCTTTCCTCCTCACCACTATCTCTCTCTGTTCCTCCTCACACACCAACATCCTTCATCTCTCTCTCCTTCTCCTCCCTGCTCCTTCTTCCTCCATTTCTGTTCCCCGATGGATCTCCATCCTTTGGTCCTTATCTTTATCTTTGGCGTTCTTTCTTTCTTCATCGCTGCCACTCTCATCCTCTACCTCTTTGCTGTATCCTCTCCTCCCCCTCGTGCCCCCCTTTCCCTTGTCTTTCCACCTTGCCCCCCTCCCCTCCCCCCTCCTCCTCCCACCATGACTCATTTCCCATCACTGAGCCACAGAGCCACTCAGGACAGACATTTATCAGGCCTCAGATGATCGATGCTGCTCACCACCAGCAGCCAGTTAGCACCTCCACCTGCACGCACACACACACACACACACACACTAACACACACACACACACCAACACACGCCCACACACACACAAACCAACACACGCCCACACACACACACACCAACACACGCACACACGCACACACACACACACACCAACACACGCCCACACACACACACACCAACACACGCACACATGCACACACACACACACACCAACACACGCGCACACACCAACACGCACACACACACACACACCAACACACGCCCACACACACACACCAACACACACACACACACACGCTGCCTGGCTCTGTATGGAAAGAGAACGTTTGGTGAATGCATGGATATATTTTATATATATATATGTATATATATATATATACATATATATACATATATATACATATATATATTTATTTATTCGCTCTTAAATAAAGTGTATACAAGTGTGTCTGCTATAGTGTTGGAGTTGTGTGTGTGTGTGTGTGTGTGTGTGTGTGTGTGTGTGTGTTAGGTATGTAGATTCCAGGGAAGTTGGGTTAATTGGGTCTGAAAAAGAGGGGTGTGTGTCTCTCCTCTATGACGGCTTATTTACATAGCAAAGCTGTAATTACCCTAACGAAGCCCCTATCACACACACAGACACACACACACACACACACACACACACACACACACACACCTACACACACGAGCGATTCCCCAACAGGTTTTGAGCTCATCATGCTGAACCTGTACTTTCCTCCCTCAGACGCCTCCTCCATTCACTCGCTCATCTCCTAATTGAAAAGAGCCAATCAGCCGCTCTGGTTCCTCTATTAGGCTCATTGAGAGGATGTGGGCCGCGTTCCAACACTTAGACATCGCTTCCTTCCTTCTTCCTTCTCCTCCGTATTCTTTATGTATGACAAAAACAAAACGGTCTTTTCTCCTTTCTGTGAGTTCATGATTTTAATAAATGTTTCTTTTGTTTCTCATTAATTATAAATTGAAATGTTCTTTTCTAAGTTTCCTGTGAGCCGCCGTGTGTTTAAAAAAATCACACGGGGTGATGTCAGAAGTCAAGAGGTCACAACCTTTTAGAGGGATAGAGAGACACAATGTTATGTTTGATGTGATTTTTCTGTGATTGTCAAATCAAATCCTCGCATCTCAGAAATCAGGAATCTGCACATCGAGTGACACGAAGAAGACAACAACAACAACAACAATATCCTACAAACAGGGGGTAGAAAACATCTTTTTAAATAAATGCAACCTCGATAAACAAGGTACAAAAAAAACATTCCTACATTTCCCAGAATTCCTTTTACCAGCTTCAACTCATCCTCACACTTGTATTTGGGTGAGATAAACCTTTAACATCTCAAGGTCCAAGTACCGGTACCCGGGCCTCCTCCTCCTCCTCCTCCTCCTCCTCCTCCTCCTCCTCCTCCTTTAACCAGCACCTCGACCCAGTGCTCCCTTTACCCCTCTCTCTCTCTCTCTCTCTCTCTGCACTTCCTATTCCAACAGGAATTTAATCTTTCAAGCCATCATTGTTTTTCTTCTCCCCTTTTTTTTACTGCTGCTGGAAGACCACATACTGCCTCTGTGTGCTCCCTCCTCCCCCTCTCCCTCCTCCCCCTCCCCCTCCTTTCTCTCTCTCTCTCTCTCTCTCTATTTGTCTAACTCTGTCTCTCTCTCTGCCTGTCTCTCTTCCTCTGCCCCCCCCCCCCCAATCTGAAGCCTCGTAGCTGTCTCCGTGCCTCAGATTCAGATGGCAGTGTGATAGTTGTAGACATACACGGGACACGTGCATGCAATTACACATGCGCGCGCAGACCGGCAGCAGGACATATTAATGAGAATGGAGACTTCTTCTGCCTGATAAAAAATTAAGAAAAGAGGGAGCGTGCCAAGAGAAAAGAGCAGAGTGTGTGTAAGGTGTTTGTGTGTGTGGGGGGGGGGAGGGGAGGGGTCAATTCCGAGGGGAGGGGTCTACTCTGAGGGGAGGGGGGGGGGGGTCAGAGTAAAGAGGTCACTCTGAGCTTATGAAACATTTTTTCTAACCCGGACTATTTCTGACAGACCAGACACACACACACACACACACACACACACACACACACACACACACACACACACACACACACACTGCAGTGTCTGAGAAAGTAACATACCTCTCACTGTATTCATCTGAAGGCTCTAGTCCTCATCAATGACCCTTTACCTCCATTCATATTCTTATTGTGAAAGTGATACGATGACATCATCATCATCATCATCTTCATCAGTTCACTGATGGTTCTGTGACTGCGTTGAGTTCATCAACCACGATGTGAACAACTTGACGGTTTGAATTAAATAAAGGTTCTGGAACAGATGTTGTGAATGATGTGGCTGCTGGTAACCATCCCTCCATGCATCCCTCTCTCCATCCCTCCACCCATCCATCCCTCCATCTACCCATCCCTCTCTCCATCCCTCCACCCATCCATCCCTCCATCTACCCATCCCTCTCTCCATCCCTCCATCCATCCCTCTATCCTTTGATCCATCCATCCATCCATCCATCTTTCCATCCATCTTTCCATCCATCCATCCATCTGTCCATCTACTCGTGAAAATTAACATTCTCCTCCTCCTTCTCCTCTTCCTTCTCCTCCTCCTTCGTAGTGTGAGGAGCTCTCAACATGAAACCTTCTCTCTGTACCAGGGACGTGCGGTCAGGGGAGGCAGGTGAGGTGAGGCAGAGCATCAGAAAGAACAGAGACTGTTTGCAGATATGTTTATTTGCCATGCTTTTCCACAGTCTGGCTAAGGTCTTTAACCATTTAAGTTTAATGTTTGTAAGAGACATATTTAGTTTGCTGATGGGAAATAAAGCCTCAGTGAAAAGGCGCAGGGTGAGTCAGATAGTACTCTGCCTCCTGAAGGGGGCGCTAGTGAGCCAACGGGGACTTGTTGCTGCATATACGCTGAGGCGCCAGGCGAGTCGAGTCCGTTTGTTTTTTTATTTTTCTACGCCAACATGGAAGAGGATTAATAAATATCTAAACTTAAAAATGTCTCAAAACTGGACTTTCAGTTAAAAGTGGACGTGATTAACACAGGTAGACCAACGCCGGAGCTAAACGGTTTGCTTCAAACTTTGTCTTACCTTTACGTATCTGTAATATGTACCGTGTGTGTGTGTGTGTGTGTGTGTGTGTGTGTGTGTGTGTGTGTGTGTGTGTGTGTGTGTGTGTGTGTGTGTGTGTGTGTGTGTGTTGTGTGGAGAATGCTGATGAGACATGAAATAACCATTAGCCAATTGAATAATCCCCTTTTGGGTTTATATATTTGTAAATCTGACACTAAAGGAGTCAGTGCCTCACCAACCATGAAGCTCACCGCACGTGACTGCTCTGTACATGAGACCTGGGAACGGGGGCGGGACCACTTGTCAGCACTGGATGTCAGATTGGATCCAGATTGAGTCTTTGAACAGTTTACTAGACCTCCTCTTTCTTTCTTTCTTTCTCTTTTATTGTGTTATTATTATCAAAGACACGCACACACACACACACACACATATACACACGTGTGCGGTGATGTAATTGGGCTGCACACATGTTGTCCCCTTTGAACTAGCAGAGTCACGTCAGACGCTGTGGTTCCATCACCTTTTGGGATGGAGAACCTTCTCAGGCGGTTCTCAAGCGGTTCTGGTCTTGCGTATCTCAGAGGATTCATGTTCCTTGTGTTTTATATTGTTCACATGACTAGAGAATATCTATTTAACCCCAAAACACAGAGTTACGACTTTAGAAG
>CM070093.1:8537500-8565000 GCA_036178185.1 Liparis tanakae
CACACAACACACACAACACACACATTCAAGTCACACAACACACGCGGTATTAAACAAGGTGAATGCACGAATGGATGCACGCCACATGCACGGTTCGTTCTAAAAAGGGCACTTTATGAGATGTTATTGATCAAGAAATTTATAATAAGCGGGTTTGGTTGCCAAGACTTCTTTGGGGGATTTATCGCCTTCATCACAGGCTCGGAATGGAAACTCTATAATTTAAAGCTCCATAGGAGGCTGATGAATTGCACGACCGAACGTGGACCTGGATACATCAACTGTAATCCAACCATTGTTCAACTATTCCACTTTCTACTGTAGGTCTGAAGTGTGTGTGTGTGTGTGTGTGGACGGGACATCTAACCTCTCAATCTTTAATATCACAATCATTTTAAAACATTGTTCACATTAAACGTGTTAAAAATGAGTTTTTTATTTTTATTTAAATGTTTTATTTTGTGCCACTGAACACAACAATCATACTTTTTATTGTTTTATTCCTCTTCGCGCATTAAAGTTTTTCGTTATCAATTTTAAAAAAATGTACTAATTCCTTATTCCTATTCCTGCGGCGGGAGGGCGAGCCGCTGACTTGGAACAGCTGCTTCATGACCCAAAAAACTGTCAGTCTTTCCCTGGAATAAATTGTGGAACGTACCATCTGTGGGTACAGAGCGGGGGGGGGGGAGTATTTTGAACGGGGGCAGCTAGAACAACGAAAGCGGCCGCCGCGGGTAAAAAACGTGTGCGTTTTGGCGGTTTCGCGCGTCACGCACACGGGTAGTGTACTAGACGTGCACGCTCGAAACGCGAGCGAGGACATGGACACGCGTGGAGGACTGACGTCACCCCCGCGTGTTCGCGCCGTGTTTCCGGACGACCCATAGTAGAATCAATTCAGAGAGAGGGGGAGCTTGAAACCGTCGCGCTCACGCTTTTTTTTTTTTTTTTCTCTCCTCCCGAGTCCGAGAGAAACACCGAGGAAGAGAAACACACGGAGCAGCGCGCGCTTCACTCCGGGGCAACAACAGCAGCCTCTGCATATCATTACGGTGATACGGAACCGTGTGCACTATTATAGGAGGGGGGGGGGCTGTATGTGATGGAGTGAACATGAAAAGTGTAAAGGTCACAGGTCACTTCTGTCCACTAATACCCCCCATGTTTTTTTCTTTACGTTGTTTTATTGTTGGCCATTGCGCATGCGCGTCACGCCTCTTGTATGTTATGAATGCAGATGTTTTAACCTTCATTCAGGCAAAGAAAATACTTTTTGCCATAAAATAACCTATATTCAAATGGAACTAATTTGAGAGCATCTATCATATAAAAACACATATAACATATATTATAAATATAAATGGAGCCGCATCAATAGTCTAAAGTCGTTGTCACGTGACCTGTTTGACCAGCTGCTTCTGGAACTTACACAACGAGTTGCATCCCGTCACCGACCGGCTCCACTGCAGCGGCGTGAACGTGCCTTGCTCAAGGGCATCTGTTGACAGGGAGGAGGGATCAGCCATGCTCACACACACACACACACACACACACACACGCACACACACACACACATGCATGCACACACACACTCACACACTCACGTAACAGTTAATCCAGGGCAGCGGCAGCAGCTCTGCGGGTGAAAAAAAACAACAACAAAATAACAACTTTTGAGCAAGGCATCGGTGGCGAGCAGTACACAGTGTTGGGAGTCAAACTACCGCACGGGAGTGATACGCTTACCGCAAACAATAAAAAGATGCACGACGCGTGTTCCGGCATCGTTTGACCTTTTGACCTCCGTCGTCACGAAGCAACGACCTGAGATCTGACGTACGCTTCCACGCCGTCCCATGTCACGTGACCAGTGTTTCACACACATCCTCATTTGAATGTGTGGCGTCGTCCACGCCACTGCCCCCCCCCCCTCCCCTGCCCGCCAAAGTCACCTTCACGGGGCGTGGCTCCGTGGCATGGAGCATCCTTCAGAACGCAACGGATTAGCTTCGCAGGCAAAGGGATGTTGATGAGGTCATCGCTTCCCAAGGTCACACCTACACAGCCTCAGCTATAGCCTCAGCTATAGACCCCCCCCCCCCCACCCCTCAGACCCTATAGACGCTCAGCCTCCCGCCTGCTTGCAGATCTGAATGAGGCAGAATAAGAATATGAACTGGAAAGCGTCATTTCTCGTGTTCCTGAGCTCCTGGAGACACTTTTTAATCCCCACGTGCACTTTCCACGTACGCGCTCTGTTACGCAACGACTGACGGTCGGACATGTTTGATGATGACATCAGTTGAGAGTTCAGAAAGACCACTTCTTCTCCTCTGACTCCTCCACCTCTGACTCCTTCTCCTCGTCCTCTGCCACACAAGGAAATGAGAGCATTGAGGCGCCTCCGTTTCCACAGCCTGAGAATAAGAGACAGACCGCTTTACACACACACACACAAAATGTGTTTGCGTACGGACCTGTGTGTGTGTGTGTGTGTGTGTGTGTGTGTGTGTGTGTGTGTGAGACGTCATGAGTCCTCCATCAAGAGCTCTCTGCCTCCACGGGGCCTCGAACACACAACCACAGCAGCTCCTCCTCCTCCTCTCCCTCCTCCTTCTCCAACAGGTTGCTCTGTCAACAGTGAATACCCACAATGCACTTGCATGTCAGAGTAAAAAAAGAAGAAAGGGAGATGGAAACGAACACGTGACCAACGAAACACACGGTACACACGGTTGTTCTGTCTGTCTCTTGTCCCCTGTGAAGTGTCTTCGTGTCTCAAAGATCCCAACATGCTGCAGGTGATCCACGGATGGAGAGAGAGAGAGAGACAAGGAAAGTCTGCAGTGGATGAGTGTTGAGTAGCACCTTGTCATATCATATATATTTTAATAATCATTTCATATGGTCACACATCATTGTTCTAATGCTGTGATTTTTTGTTTTAAAGATGGAAGTTCCTTGAGGTCTTTTGCATTAAAAAAATGTAAAAAACGTTGTTTTGTTGTTTTTTGTACCCATTCCGCCATCTAGTGGCAACTCTGTGCATGTGCACGGCAATTAAAACGTCCATCACAAAGACACGTTGGATGGTGTCGTGTGCAGAGAATGCATGAACATGGCTCAAACGTCAGTCACTTTATTTGTCCCAAAATAAAATACGGTGAACACACAAAGAAATGCCACGAATTAAAAAGGAAAAACATACATAATATATATGTCTCTGTAGCACCGTGTAGGTTGTGAGGTCTCTGAGAAACGAAAATGAAAATGTCATCAAACTTGTAAGAAGTGTGTTTATGTCCCAGATCTTTTTCTTATGAATGAGGTGGAGATGTTCTTCCATCTGCAGTCCACCATGGGGGAGAGGGGGAGGGGGGAGGGGGGAGGGGGGGGGCGGCCACGTGAGCGAAGGTGCGTGAGGAGTTTTTTTCCTATTGGAATGTTTTTTACCTCAACCCTTTGAAAAGCAGCATCACTTCAACATTTACTCAACCGATACTCCTCCTCCTCTTCCTCCTGCTCTTCCTCATGTGACTCCCTCCTCGTCCTCCTCCTCATGTGACTCCCTCCTCATCCTCCTCCTGCTCCTGCAGGCTCCCGGGGCAGGGCTCCATGGTGACGGCCACCCCCATTCCGCTGCGCCCCACCGGCATGTCGGTGACCGCCGTCCACTCGTTGCTCTCGGGGCAGAAACTCTCCACGCTGGACAGGAAGCCGAGCTGGTTGAAGCCTCCTGGAGGACATGAGACATGAGGGACACGGGAGACATGAGGGAGACATGGTGGAGACATGACACATGATGGAGACATGAGGCATGGGTTCATTACATAGTTTTATTTTAAAAGGTTTACTTTTTAATTATTTATCCATCAGATAAATTATTGAAAGAAATAAAGAATTATTACCATAACATAATAAAAAAAGAAATCTGTATTTATTATTATTATATATATATATATATATATATATATATATATAATAGAAAAAATTAAATAAAAAAGCCGAAGGATCAAAACAAAATGAATAAATATTTAAATAAATGTGATAAAGTATTAATATAAAATAAGAACAACATAAATACATATATATATATATATATATATATATATATATATATATATATATATATATATATATATATATATATAAATAAATACATTAAAAAGCTGAGTGAGCATAACAAAATAATTACAAGATATACAAATATTACTATAAATAAAAAAAAGAATAAAAAAAAAAAAAATATAAATATATATACATAAACATCTGAGTGACTTACCGAAGACAAAGATGCGCCCCTGGTGGACAGCGACCCCGTGTGCACTGCGGCAGTACTGCATGGAGGCTCCGGGCTCCCATTGGTTCCTGGTGATGCTGTAGCGCTCCACGGAGCATAGCTGGCTCTGCCCATCGTAGCCGCCGATGGCGTACAGGTGAGAGTTCACACACACCAGGCCTGTGAAGACGAGGTCGATAACACTCGATGGCTAGGCTTAGCTTAGTCGATTAGCTTAGCTTAGTCGGTTACCTTAGCTTAGTCAGTTAGCTTAGTCAGTTAGCTTAGCTTAGTCAGTTAGCTTAGCTTAGTCGGTTAGCTTAGCTTAGTCGGTTAGCTTAGCTTCATCGGTTAGGTAAGCTTAGTCAGTTAGCTTAGCTTAGCTTAGTCGGATAGCTTAGCTTGAAAACTGAACTGTAAGTTTTTTACAAATAAGCTTAAAACTACGATGCAGTCAGGAGACGTTAGCTTAGCTTAAAGACTGGAGCACAGACACACACACACACACGCACACCCAGAAACACACATTCACACACACACACGCACACACACTCACCCAGTCCACTGCGTATGGTGCTCATGGGCGGCAGCTGCTGCCAGCTGTTGGTGTCTGGTTGGTACTTCTCGGCGGTGTTCCAGCGGTTCTGCCCGTCGTAGCCGCCGACCACGTACAGAACGCCGCTGCATGCCGCCACGCCGGCACCCAGACGGGCCACCGACATCGGGCACACGAAGGACCAGCGGTTAGACTCGGGGTCCCACCTGCAGACAGGTGAGAAGTGTATATATATATATATATATATATATATATATATATATATATATATATATATATATATATATATATATATATATTTATACATACAAATAAAAATAAAAATATATAATAAAAAAATTAATCATCATTTTGGCCTGATGGGACTTTTTCTTTTTGCTTATTATTAATTGATTGAAGCTGATTTATTGTACCAGTGATGTCACTGCTGTCCGTAGAGATGCAAAGCTTCCCGACCACACGCCGACATTCCTGACCCGTGAGTCTCGAGATGTTTGGAAGGAGCTCGTTTAGTAATTAGGCCAAGAGGAAACGCTTTTACGAACCCCAGTGGTTAGCTAGCTACCTTGATATCGTGAATATGGAACTATCAATAGCCAGAATACATGGTGCTAATGAAAGAACCATCTCATCCTGGTCCACGGCTTTAAGCAACATTCAACAATATATATCATTGTAATATAATTGTAACATAATATAATACATTCCCTTTTATAATAGCTGGAGATGTATTAGGGGGGTGGGTGTCGCCAACAGTGGGAGGGGGGTACATTTACATTATGTATGTGTGTGTATATGTACTGGGGTATGCAAGTATGTGCATATACAGTATATGTCAATATGTATGCAGGTTTTTGCATGTATACCCGTATATATATATATATTCATTTTTCATTATTATTATAAACAAATGTTACTTGTTATTGTTTTTCTACCATTATGTACGTACAATGTGTACATATTTTTTTTGTGCGTGTGCATATCTCAAAAAACAATACAAGATTTGATCACTAAAAAATAAAAAAGAGGAAAAGCTCTCATAAATCAAATGGATGGTGTCACACAGAGAGAGGGGGGGGGGGCTCACCTCTCCACCGTGTTGTGGTGGGTGGAGCCCTGCGAGCCCCCGACGGCGTAGATGCAGCCGTCCACCACGCCCACCCCGACCCGGTTCCTGGGCAGGCCCAGTGAGGCCTGCTGGCTCCACTGGTTGGTCATGGGGTTGTAGCAGCACAGCGCGGCCGACTCGGCGTTGTTCTGCAGCGACAGATTACGACCTCCCACCTGGGAGCAGGGAAGGGATTCCTCGTGTCATATTATATATCTACGATAAGTCACGCTGTATCTCATCGTGGCGTTCCCCCTCACGGTGTAGAGGAGCCCAAACAGCGCGCAGGCGCCCAGGCCACTGCACGCCGAGCCCATGTCGGCCAGCTTCAGCCAGGCGTTCCTCTGGGGGTCGTACGCCTCCATGGAGTCCAGAGAGTACTGCTGGTACCTGAACACAGCACGTGTACGTGTGTCACTGTGTGTTTGAGATTATTTAAAAACAGGAATATACAGTACAAAAGAGCAGTGGCTTAATATGTATATGCATGTGTGTGTGTTAAATGAACGTCTTCATGGTGGTTTCATCTCAAAATGTAGATTGTGGTGATTTAACAATAATCCCATGTAGTGATAATATATATACAAATACATAATTATTAATGTATATATATATATATTTATTTATTTATTTATTTAAACATAATATAATATATATGTATTTATATCAATGTAAATTATATATGTATCGAGAATTTAAATGACTTGGGTGTGGGCCTTATGGCCACTAGGTGGCAGACTGATGAGCCCCTTTCTGATCCATGTTTTGCATCTTTGAGCTGGTGGTCCATGTGGGGGTGTGAGGAAGAGCTTAAATATTAACGAATGTGAGCGCACACTGAATCAGTTCCTCTTCCTCATGATCAGTATCAGGACAGCAGGTCCATAAACACAGAGCCTCGGGGCGTCTCATGGACATCAGTACCCTCCGGCCACGTAGATAAGCTGCGTCCCTCGGTTGGGCGCAGGAGGCAGCTTCCTCAGCGTCATGTCCTGGAAGATCTTAGACAGGAAGTCCTTACAGGAGTTGGCCTGGAGATTAAAAAAAAGAGTTATAAGGAGCATTAAAAAGGGTTCCAAAATGTATTCTCTAATAGAATCGGCCGTGCGGCGTGGAGCGTCCACCTTGCTGAGGATGGGGCAGGACAGCAGCTGGTTCTTCAGGAACTTCGGCGGCAGGGCGTAGATGTGGACGGCGTTCAGCAGGGCGTGCAGGTACTGGGCCCGTTCCTCCATGTCCCAGCGGACCCAGTCTGTACAGGCCTGGTACACCTGAGGGGGGGGGAGTTCAGTCAGAAACAGACAGAATCACACAAGCAAAACATCTGTCCATGCCCAATAATAACAAAATAAAAACTCCTAACTTAAAAAAGCCCTTTTTGGAGAATACAAAATGAAAAAATTACATAAAAATAAACAAACTCAGAGCAGATGGAGGCCGTCGCTTATTCATCAATCTTCACCCAAAACAATAATAATAAATAAACATAGAAACAGTGTGTAGCTCCACCCACCTCTGACTCACACAGCACCTTCAGGCTGTCCTGGCTGATGAGCTCCAGCAGCTGGCAGTGAGAGAGGCTGAAGAACTCATCTTCCTTGATCACCTGAGACTCACCAGAGGATCAACATAGAGAGGTGTGTGAGTGTGTGTGAGTGTGAACGTGTGAGAGTGTGTGAGTTTGTGTGTTTGTGTGTGTGTGTGTGTCCCTCACCTCCTTGAAGTGTGTGTTGATGTACTCTCGGCTCCTCTGGTGTAGTTCCCAGCAGCCGACCTCCTCGGCGAAGCGGGCGATGCCGATGACGTTGGCGGGCTCCAGGTGCTTGGTGAGGAAGTCGCAGCACGCCTTGGCCACGTCCTCCATCTGATACCTGGAGGAGGAGGAGGAGGAGGAGGAGGAGGAGGAGGAGGAGGAGGAGGAGGAAGAAGAAGAAAAAAGAGAGAGAGAGAGAGAGAGAGAGTCAATGCGGCTGGTGTCCATCCTGAAACAGAGAGGGTGAGAAGTCCAGCCGGTGTTCACCTCACGGCGGCCAGGAGGAGGTGCAGCACGCACTTCTCCCCCACCGTGATGTGGGCGGTGTAGGCAAAGTCGATGAGCCTCCCCACCACCAGGGGGCAGACGTCACGCAGCGTGACCTCCGAGGCGTGGCACTCCTTGAAGCCTCTGGTGAACATGGCCCTGAAGTACGGGCTGCAGGACGCCAGCACCACCCGGTGCACCTGGAGGACAACACAAGGTGAGCGCCGGCATGGCGCCTAAGTTAAGGTCAGTGGCCCTAAGTTAAGTGGACCTAGGTTACGGTCAGTGGGCCTAAGTTTAGTGGTCTTAAGTTAAGATAAGTAGCCCTAAGTTAAGGTCAGTGGCCATAAGTTAAGATAAGTGGCCATAAGTTAAGATAAGTGGCCCTAAGTTAAGGTCAGTGGCCCTAAGTTAAGATAAGTGGCCCTATGTTAAGGTCAGTGGCCCTAAGCTAAATTCCGTCATGGGGGCCTAAAGCTTGATCGGTGGTCCTAAATTAAGGTCAGTGGTTCTAGGTTAAGGTCAGTGGCCTCAAGTTAAGCTCTGCCATGGGGGCCATAAGCTTGGTAAGGGGTCCTCAGTTAGGGGCCATAAGCTTGGTAAGTGGTCCTAAGTTAAGGGCCTTAAGCTTGGTAAGTGGCCCTCAGATCTTCCACATCTTTAGGGCTCGTAGGCGCAGTAGTTTTTTATCTGACTCCGCCTCCCGGATTTTTACAACTTGATGATTTAAAGCCCCACTATGTAACTTTTTCACCTTAAAATAACAGCTTGAAAAAAATGGTGCCGCTACAATGGCTATTAATATGTTGATTTGCTCCTCCGCCACTGCCATCGGGGGTCTGTGGCCAGAAAACTGCTGAATGTAAGATGGTTGGTAACGACCCGGTACTTCCGGTTGAGGAACAGGCAGTACTTAAACTTGCTGTCTGGCAGTGATTACCAACGTCTTATAGTGCCAGTCCACGCTCACAGGTGACTTCTTATTTGCTCCGCTACGCGACGAGTACAAACAGAATGACATGCCGCAGCTGAACGGCTCGCTGCGGCTGCCGAGACGATGCTGGTAGCGCTCATCGATCAGCTGTTCGATCAGCTGTGAGGGCAACCTAAAGAGCCATATATGGCTCGAGAGCCAGACGTTAAATACCTGAAGGGGGCGCTACAGGGGAAAAGTTACATAGTGTCGCTTTAAAGACGTCAAAGAGTTCATTGTGGGAAGTCGATGTGAAGTCGTGTTTGTTCTGGAGGCTGCAACACAAACGCTTTCTGTACATTTGTAATATTGGCTTTAAAACTCAACGCTTTTTCCTTTTGTCAATATTTTCAGAAAGCCATATTTAACCCTATGGCATAGTTACACAACTCCAAGTGGCTCCCTATAGGTTTGAATGGGTCTTGGTCTCTATTGGGAAGATACACTGGTTTGGATCGTGGAACGGTCCAAAACCGGGGGAAAAAGGGGTTTTATTATTCGAAGACGGTAAATTCCATCTACATTTCATGCAAAGGCGTCTGAGTCGCCACCATCCAACATCTCTCTGCCTTCACCCGTGTCCTTGACTTTCAGCCTCACCTTGAAGTCCACCGTACGGTCCTCGTGAGCGACGTGCAGCACCAGGTCACACAGCACCTCCTGGCGCCTGAACTCCTCCATGACCTCCAGGGCTCTGGAGGCGTGCGTCTCCATCGCGTAGTCCAGGTACCCCGAGCCGTGCATCGAGGGAACCACGATGGCCGAGAAATCAGAGTCGCGCGTGGGACGTTTCTTCCTCGGGCAATGCATTCTGGGAGGGGAGTACTTTGGTTTGTTTTTGTTGTAGTTTTTACCCGTTTCGACGTACAGTCTTGTCCACTTGAAGGTTTTCAGTTCTTATCCCATCGGGCTCAGACTTTCAACAGATGAAGATCCCGTAGTCCAGGTGAAGGCACCTCGGTTTCTATCATTTTGTCTCAAATTTAACACCAAAAAGTCTTTTCAGCAAGGAGACGTTTCCCAAAAAGATGGGGATGTGAACAGCGCAATGGTACGACCCGTCTCTGGTGATCCTGAATCCGGTTGCCACGTAGGACACATTCAGCTCACGCGTTTCTCTGGACGACGACTCCAGCTGGGAACCGAACCGGCGGGCCGATGGCGAACCACGTATTCCCCCCTGGTCCGAGGATCCGTCCTTCGACATGACGGGGCGGCGGGCTTCGTGAATCTGGATCGGGTTCAGACCTCGGTCCAGACCCCGCAGGTCTCAGGGCGTTGAAAGTGATTCATTTTGACGTTTCTGCAATGTGTTGTCCGATGGAGGGAAGAGGAAGAGGAAAAGGTTGGCAGCTGCGTGTAATTGCACGATCGGATGTATCCCGACTTCTTTAACCCCGTCGGTTGCTTATCCTGCAAAAAAAAACACACAAAAACAGCTTCATGTCAGAGACACGAGAGACTCTTGGTGGTTTGAGACACAGCCAATGGAATCAACATCTCACGTGAATGTGACACGTGTGTGTGTGTGTGTGTGTCACACACTCATGGTTTCACTTCCCTGCAGCTGAAATACAAAAGCAGATTATGTTAACTGCTTTAAGCCCAAATAAATACTCTCTGTGTGTTTTCTGTTTGGGAATTACTCTCACGTACAATATGGAAATAATTAATGGCATGTATAAGTTGTATAAGATACAGTGAGGCTGCTTTTAACTCATTGAATAAACTATGACACCTAATATGCACATTTATGCCTAAACCAGCCATTTGATGATCTCATCTTTTGCAATATTGGAAGGTAATCGGCAGGTCGGGCTTTAAAGAGATGTCTCCGAGCTTCATCAAGAGGCTCGATAATGACCTCCGTCTGATTATCAGCAGCGTAACAGAAAGACGGGGTAGGGGACGCTGGAGACACCAGGTATATCACGGGTATGTCACCGGTTTGTCACGTGTATATCACAGGTATATCCCCGGGTATATCACGGTTATATCACGGGTATATCACGGGTATAAACCCCCGGGTATATCACGGGTATATCACGGTTATATCACAGGTATGTCACGGGTATATCACGGACATGTCACGGGTATATTACGGACATGTCACGGGTATATCACGGACATGTCACGGGTATATTACGGGTACATCACGGGTATATCACAGCTATGTCACGTAGGGATGGGTATCGTAGTTTTTTACGATACCGGTACTTTTAAAACGATACCGGTGCCTAAGCGGTGCCTGAACCAATACATAAAAAAAAGAAGCACAAAACGGCAATTGACAATGAGCGCTAGCATGTTTATAATGGCTAATTTATTATTTGTTGGCCTACTTTTAAGAATGCAAGTCTTACAATCAACTTTACGGTACTAATCTGAGTTCAGGCTGCTCTTTTATTCATCGGTCTCCCCATCGCGCCCAGCCTGATGCTGATGTGCTCCGCACGGGCTCACGCAGTCAAACACGCCGCATGCCTCCGCTTTCAAAGTGAAATGATAGGCTATCGTAACCTGCAGACAGGGCGGAAACACCAGAGAAGTTCACAATAAATGTGCGAAATGTGCGTTGTGTTTCGGTCCAGGTGGCACCGGTCCTATAAGAACCGGTCGTATAGGAACCGGTGCCATATTGGTACGGGTATATCACATTCTATGTAAAATAATTAAAAGGAACACATTGAATGTAAAAGAATTAAAGGCATGAATGACTTCCTACCAGACTCCCTGAAGCTGCCGCTCACCAACAACTTCCCGTGTCCCTGAACATCTATCAGCTCACTTCTGAGAAGTAGACTTCATTCCTGCAGTGAAGAAGTGAGCGTGTAAAACCACTCCCTCGTGCTGGAGTCATCTGACTGGAACCTGTTGGACCGTCCACGTCAACAACAGAACTCCCTCTCGGAGCGATTAGCAGCCTCTGGCGTAACAGGAGAGCGACACACACTCCACAGGTGTTTAAATACACCTCTAAACTTGGCCCCTGTGTAAATGTCACGGGGTTGTTCGTCTGCTCGAGATGTCAAATGTACACAAAGAAGTTGAGTAACTTCTATCTTTACGATACAAACGGATATATTGAAAAATGGGTATAAACAGATGCTTTGAAAAGCTGAACTGGATCCAGACCAGAATATTCAGGATAATTGTTGTTGTTTCTAAGCTAAAAGGGATTTGTGGATAATTTATTGTGATTAAAATAAAATGCAGTTGAAGAACATTTGCAACAGAGGAAAAACAACAAAAAGCTTTAATACTTTTTTTTTTTTAAACAGCAGTGTTTTCCTAAAGGGAATTACTTTAGTTGTCACTTTACATGAAGGTGAATGCAAACAGAAGCATCAGAAGCTATTCTCAGGCCACGTCTATATTTTAATAATGATATACAACTTAAAATACATGAACATCTATTTGTATACGATATGTAGACATTAACCGCTCCATGATTTAATGTATTGTGTATTCTTGTTTGTTTAACATTAACAAATGATTAACTTTACTATGTGGTTATCCAATAGTTCACCACAGGACTGGTACTTCAGACTTACACTTAAATTAATGTGTAGCAAAATTAGGGAACCCTTTAACACTTTAATAGGGGTAAAAATAATTGAAGGTGAACTTGTGATGCAGCACGTTGTGCATTAGTACTCGAGTATATAACGTGGACACTTATTATAAAGGACTGCCGATAAGAATCTAGATCCTTCAGTCATTTAACATGTTTGGGGAAAATGTGATGAGTCAATGTTTTTGTTGCGTTGTAAAAACCCATCGACGTCAGGGACCAACAGAACAAAGTCCGGTAAAGTTGGAAAGACATTCAGAGATTTTAACTGTCTGTTGTCCTAGCAACAGACAAATACACCGGGACTATTTTGTCTCAGCTCCTGAAATGTGATACACAACGTTTGGTGGTGACAACTATGTTGAGCTGACAGGCAGCTCACTGTTTACTTACTATTGATATTGTCGCATGCAATCGTATTATAAAAGCACTATGGTGCTGGAGGCAGTGCTGTATCCTCAATAATGTTCAGGGGTTCCTCACAACACCTTGAACACTATAGACGATACAGTCCTGCCTCCAGCACATTATTGCTTAATAATCCCAATGCAGATTCATTAATCCACAATATCTATACGTCTCCATGAAGGCATCTGGCATGGCATTTTAAATGAACTGATCTGTTAAAAGAAGAAGGCATGCACAGTTTAAATAAAAAAGGCACAAAAGTGCACGATCTGCTCTGATCCTGCAGCCCGTCGGCCGCTTTAAGGTCATATGACGAGCGTGAGATGGAAAGGGAGGGGGCGAAGGGAAGCGAGATAGAGAGAGAGAGAGAGTTCATTGGAAGAAGATTTTAAAAAAGAAGGGAAGCAAGTGGAACTCAGTGTTCCGTAACGGGCCTTTGTGCCTCTCTCCTGATGGAGGCTTTACAGGGTTAACAGTGCGTAAACACGGCGTGTGCCGAGCTCAGCTATATATACATTATATATATACGCACACACACACACACACACACACACACACACACACATATACATATAAACACATACATATACATATATATATATATATATATATATATATATATATATATATATATATATATGTGAAGAATATATAAGAAGAAGAAAAGTGGTAATGTTCTTGTTGCATGTGGGTGGTATTCGATGGCACACATTATTATTATTATTATTAATATATTATAATATTATGATTCATCCGCCACTGATTTCTTTTGATGAATCAATGAACTACTACGTCCATAAAATCATATATATATATATATATATATATATATATATATATATATATATATATATATATATATATATATATATATGATAAAAGAAGAAACAACAATTTAAATTTTATATTTTTTTAATAAATTTCAAATATTAAATTAATAGTAGCTATTTTTTGTAGCTGTATTTGCAGCCATATATTGCAGCAATATATAATATGTATAGAATAAATAAATATATATATGTATACCAAAATATAAATTATTTAAAAAAGGTTATATACATATTTGTATTTACGGAGGAAAATAAATATTTTATATATTAGTATTTTAGTTTATTTTAGCCCTTTCTTACAATATATATATATATATATATATATATATATATATATATATATATATATATATATATATAAATAAATAAAAAGTATATAATGTTTGTTTTTTTAATCTTCAAGTTGTTTGTTTTAATTTTAAAGATTGAATTGACAATGATAAAAGTAATGAAGGGAAAACAACTGCAAGCTAGAAACAGGAGAAGAATGTTTAAATAAAGAACGAGCGCGTGACCAGAGAAAACAACAACCAGCGCATTTTCAATTCTCGCGCATGCGCAGTGAGGACCAACCGGACCGAACGGTGACGAGGAGACCCGAACCGGATGTCTCGCGCATGCAGCACCGAAACACTGTTTGCTTCGTAATAGCACACGCACACACACACACACACACACACTCACACTCACAGACGTGCACGACAACAACAATGACAGTGATTTGTGTTGTCATACAAAGGGCGCGTCCACTCAGCCACACGTTGGACTTAACCCCCCACATACTACCCCCACCCCCCCACCCCGAAGCGACACTCACCTTTCACAGCAGCCGCGGGGAGCTTCCCCGATCCCGGCCGAGAAGTCGCTGCAGCCGTTGCGGAGCTCTGCGCGCGCGTGTATGTTTTGTGTGTGTGTGTGAGGGGGGGTTAATGCCTCAACATGACTCTGCAGCTTTTCGCCGTAAAGACATGCGCGCGCGTTCACAGCAACTTATATGTGTGCTACAAGTTGCGATCGGCGGCGCGCATTCCTCAAACTGAAACTGAGCGCGGGCCAAGGATCATTCATCATTATATAAGCGTTACGCGGCGGAAACGCACGCGCGCTCACTCCCGCGTGCGCACACACAGGAAATTCACAGTTCCCAGAAGTTTGATTGGTGAATCACAAGATATGGAACTGATTCTGGATCTGCCCTCTGCTCTTTAAGGTGTTTTATCTTATTTAACGTATTAAAGTAACTGAAGACAATACTTAAATTAATAAATAAAATAATTACACTTCTTCTTATAAGATTAAATAATAACACGTCATCTAAGAAGATACAATAAAAAGACTTCTGGTCAAACTATTTCAAAGGGCCTGGGCAGATGGCCACGCCCTCGCCATATCGCCACGCCCTCTTCAAGTGGCCACGCCCTCATCAGATGGCCACGCCCTCAGCAGGTGGACACCATTCGCCTTTACCCACATTCACTTCTTTCAAAACAAAGACAGATTCGTTCTACAGTTTTCCCACGCTCATTTTACCACACGCAGAGAAACTTAGTGTTAAGCCTAGTTTATGCTTCTCCGCGCGTCGCGCCGCGTCGACGCTGATCCTACGCTGACCCGACGCTGAGCCTGACGCGCGCCTCCAAAAAATCCTAACTACGCGTCGAGTTGACGCGGACCGCAAGCGCTGTGATTGGTCCGCTCAGAACGTGATTCCCGGCAGTAAGTATATTTTCCGGTCTGTCTTCCTACACTGCCATTTTAAAAAGTTATCGTGGACCGGTAGCAACAATGGACCAAACAGAAGACTGTGGCCGGAAGAAAAAGCACGGATTCGGCTATAATCCATGAAACCACACCGCCACACAGCCACACACCCCTGACGACGTGGCGGTGAATCGCAGAGCAACGCGGTCCTTCGACGCAGAACTTCGAATGCTCAAGGTCCGCGGCGCGTTAATGCCGCGTGACGCGCCGGAGAAGCATAAACTAGGCTTTATAGAGCGTTTATAGAGCGTTTTAGAGTGTTTTTAGTACGTTTTAATGGTGTTTTAGAGTGTTTTAATGGTGTTTTTTTAGTATGATTTAATGGTGTTTTATGGTGTTTTTAGAGTGTTTTAGGGTGTTTTTAGCGTCACATTAGCGGCGTGTGTAGGTGACTTTTAAGTTCTTAAGGCGTTATAATTTTAAACAACATATCACGCCACACATCGCCAACACTGAGTGGCTGAGAAGATATTATGAGGGAGAGAGAGAGTGCGCGAGAGAGAGAGAGGAGGGGGAGAGAGAAATAGGGGGAGAGAGATAGAGGGGGGGGTCATGAAAGCTGGTTCAATTGACTATTTCTGCCTCAATTCAGTCATATTTCTCTCCAGTTTTACTTTTTAAAATAAAATATAAATCTTTTCGAGTCTTTTTGATGTCTAGCTTATTATGTTAATATTCACTTATTATCATGTTATTATGCAGGTACTATCATGTTATTATATTATCATGTTATTATGCAGGTAATATCATGTTATTATATTATCATGTTATTATGCAGGTATTATTATGTTATTATGCAGGTTTTATCCTGTTATTATATTATCATGTTATTATGCAGGTATTATTATGTTATAATGAAGGTATTATCATGTTATTATGCAGGTTTTTTAATAATAATAAAAAATCAACTTAAATACTGTTAAAGTAAAATAATAAATTTCTCTAATTATGGACAATAGACTGCATAATCATTTACAGTGAGGTGTTTTGTTGTTGTTGTTTCTAACAACTCCAGGAATGTGATTCACACCCGATGATCCATTGTAATAAGGAATGTGTGTGTAAAGGTGCGGTGAGTGTGCATGTGTGTGCACGTGACTCATCGAAGGTTTCCTCTAAACATTAATATTGAAGTCGTACTCGAAGCTTTCAGATGTTGATAGTGGATTATTTTAATGTTGTATTATTTTATCATAATATTCTTTATGAACTGCTCATATGTCTTTAATGTAATGTGTAATGAGTAAACAAATATATATATATATATATATATATTTTTTTTTCACTCTAAACTATAATGCAGAAGAGGTATGAAGTTCATCACTTATCAGGCAGTGCTGCCTGATAAGTGATGAAGCGTCTTCACTAGGAAGTGATCGAACAAAGAGCAGCGGCATGGTGACACAGCACAAAGTCTCTGAGATCTCCTCCTCCTCCTTCGATCGCGGTTACTCCCCCTTTCCTCAGCTATTTTATTTATTTATTTATTTATATATATATATATATATATATATATATATATATATATATATATATATATATATATATATATATATATATCTTTCATCAACTACATTTATTTATTCCGTTATATATATACATACATCTATATCTATATCTATATATATATATATATCTATCTATATATATATATATATATATATATATATATATATATATATATATATATATATTTCTGTTAATGAGAGGGACATGTGAAATGATGCAATGCATGTGCTGCTCTCTGGTGTCTGAATACGGTAGCGCACCAAATCTGGAGCTCCTCCGATTCTATGCACGAGGTCAAGTTGACTCACGGTGAGAGTACACACACACACACACACGCACACACACATGCACACCCACACTCACACACGCGCACACATGCACACACACGCACACGCACACACACTCACATGCACACACACACGCACACACATACACACACGCACGCCCACACATACGCCCACACACACACACGCACACACACACACACACACACACACACAAACACACACACACACAAACACACACACACACAGATGGATAGAAAGAGACGGAGAGACAGAAAGATGGAGAGACGGAGCGATAGAGGGATAGAGGGAGAGGGAGCCGTTGCTGTACATCTGTGATACATTAGTGAATGCCAGCGCCCAAACTATGTGAGGAGGGACCTCCTTCTATCTGATCCTCCTCCTGCTCCTCCTCTCCACTCCTTTTTAGTGACTCTATCAATACACAGACTCTCTTTCTCTTATACACGCACACACACACACACACACACACGCACACACACACACGCACGCACACACACACACACACACACACACACCCACACACATACAGACACACTCCTCCTCTCTTAACGAGGTTCTGATGGTCTTGACCTCTTCAAACAAACCGTCCAATCAGCAGAGGCCTCTGGGTCCACAGAGGAAGCTCCTGATTCCCCTTGATTACTCCCTCTCCCTCTCTCTCTCCTCCCCCTCGTTCTTCCCCCTCTCTACCCCCCCCCCCTTTCTCTCCACATGTCTGTCTCTTCTGGCTCTCTTGATGTCTTGAACTCATCTTTTTCTTTTTTCTCTCCGTCTTTACGTCTGCTGTGTTTCCTCGTCTGCTTCCGGCCTTCTGATTGGTCGGACTGGTTTTTTGTCTCGAGTCCAGACTCTGAGGGTCTGAGCGAGTTATGAAACAACTTGTTTATGTATATTTAGTGTGAATGAGAATAATTTATTTAAGTTTAACTTTGTTCCAAAGGTTTCATCTTCCGGTGTTTAACACGATTAAACTATATCTCATTATCTCCTGTTAGAAACTCAAACACTGTCAAGTTATGGCTCAAACACTATAAACATAAGTCTTTCTTATTGAATTATTTTAATAATTAAATAGTGAACAAAGAGCTCTTTACATAGAGGTTTAATATATATGTTTTGTGAATTTTTCACATTTAATCAAATTCGTAACAAATTTGACTCAAATAAAAATAACAATACAAACAATATATACATTAAGGAAATATATTAAAAAGTTAATGAATACCAAATATTAATATATTTAATAGATATTATAGTTTTAAAAATAAAAAAACAACAAAAGAAATACAATTTTAAAGAAGATGTATAAATAAATAAAATAAATACAATGAAAAAAGACAATGTTTAACTCTCGTGTCCCGTCTAGTTCTAGAAGCCAACATGACACCACCGTGTGTACGTCCACTCCTCGGACACACACCTTGCCCAGAGGGGTTCAACAGGTGAAGTCAGGAGACCCCGGACACACAGGACTAGCTGTTGCCGCGCTGCTGCCATGGCAACCAGCTGCAACCACATGTGCCTTTGGTTTCCCCGAAGCTGTGGTTCAGACTCCAGAGACCGAGAGGACATTGTCCTCACACGACCGCCACGCAGGACCCCCCCCCCCTCCATCTTCACTGAATCTCAGCGCCTCTCAACACGCCGTCTCCTGGCTGTGGTGTTCTGGATTAAAGACTGTGTGGAGGATGAGCTTCAATGGCCGTGTGTGTGTGTGTGTGTGTGTGTGTGTATGTGTGTGTGTGTGTATGTGTGTCTGTGTGTTGGTGTGTTTGTGTGTTTGTGTGTAGGGGTATGTGTGTATATGTCTATGTGTGTGTATGCATGTGTCTGTGTGTATGTATGTGTGTGTATGTGTGAGTGTGTACGTGTGTCTGTGTGTGTTTGTGTTTGTATGTAAGGGTATGTGTGTATATGTCTATTTGTGTATGTGTGTGTACGCGTGTATGTGTGTGTATGTGTGAGTGTGTACGTGTGTCTGTGTGTGTATGTGTCTTTACGTGAATCTTAATGTAAATATAGTTAAATTAAATTTACCAGACTGTGTAAACCTTTGACTCCTCCCACTCTCCAACATGGCCGCCGCCCCGTGGGGTCTTTACAAACAACGTTACCACAGAAGAAGAACCAACGACTGGAATCCTGCTGTCAGTAATTTGTATTATTTATACATGTGACGTCAAATATACACAAGTGATGAATTACCACCCCCCCCCCCCCCACACACACACACACACACACACACACACACCAGGTCAAATGTGGATTGAGTAATCCACGTTGTTCTGGGCCTCAGAGTCTGGAGAACAGGAACTCTCTTCACCTCCGTCCTCATGCACGCATGACTAATATCTGACTAACACACACATACACACACACACACACACACACACACACACACACAGATGAGTACTGTTGTCCGGCGGTGAGTCAGGGGGTCATGCAGAGCATGATGACCTTTGACCTTCACCTCCCGACTACAATGTCCTTGTTCTCCTCCTCAGAGGGGGAGCGCCACTTCCCGTTACCCGGAGAGTACCGTGTCACGGTGAGGAGGGTTCCTCCATGACAAAGACAGTGTGTCACCACACACACACACACACACACACACACACACACACACACACACACACACACACACACACACACACACACACAATTTAAATAATGAAGGAAATCAAAATGTAAAAAAATTACAAAATAAAATAAAAAGTGTCTCCAGTGTCTGTGAAGTATATACAGCATATAAAGTATATAAAGTATATAAAGTATATATGTATAAACTCCGGGACCAGTAGAGGGTCAGAGACCCTGCGGTGTGGAAAGACTCCCCTACCCATCACTGGAGAGAGGGAGAGAGAGAGAGAAAGAGAGAGGGCGGGGCTTAACAGAGTGAACTAGTGAAGGCTGCAGGAAGCATGAAGAAGGGAGCAGACTGCAGCGGGACTCGCTCGGTGAGACTTTAGACCTGCTGGGTTCTCAGGGGGGTCGGTTCTGTCGGTTCTCTACACCGGGTCACTCGGGTTCTCCTCCCCGGGCTCCGTGTTTCACACCCGGGGCAGCGTCCAGCTCCTCCGGCCGCGGCGGCTTCATTTACTCTTTAAACTCTTTTCTACGCGCTGTGCGTAATTTATATCCAAGGACCGAGGAGACGACATCACAACAACACCAGGACCGAGGAGAGAGAGAGAGAGGGAGAGAGAGAGAGTGGGAGAGAGAGAGACAGAGAGAGAGAGAGAGAGAGAGAAGAATGCTCGCCGTGCTGGATGTGTGCTGCCTGCTCCTCCTTGCGCTGCTCCCTCCCGGCGGGCTCAGCCTGTCCACACGTAAGTTGAGCAAGCCGATGCGTAAAGTCGCGGTCTGTGTGTGTGTGTGTGTGTGTGTGTGTGTGTGTGTGTGTGTGTGTGTGTGTGTGTGTGTGTGTGTGTGTGTGTGTGTGTGTGTGTGTGTGTGTGTGTGTGTGTGTGTGTGTGTGCGCGCGCGCGCCTTGGGGACGGGGTTCTGGTTCGGGTACACGGGGCTGTGAGGGGGTCCCGGTGTCTGCTGCGCGTGCCCGCTTCGTTGCGCGGGTGTCTGAAGCTGTAACAGATGCAAATATTTGGTTTTCTTCTTCTTCTTCTTCTTCTTCTTCTTCTTCTTCTTCTTCTTCTTCTTCTTCTTCTTCTTCTTCTTCTTCTTCTTCTTCTTCTTTTTTTTTTTTTAAACAATAGCTCAACGCGTCACAGACATAGAGAGTAAAACTACACGTGGATATGAGGGACATAAGGATGTACCCAGGGACATGAGAGGAGATGCAGCTCTACATCTACAGTATAGAGATATTAAAGAAGACACAGACAGCACCTACAGGTCACTGTTAACTCCGGATATAAGGTTTCTAGAGGATCACATGTGTAAAAGATCTTTGTTTGAAATATGTAAATCAACTCAAGAGAGTCACAGCCTTGTGTTCGATGCCCGGGACACATCTTTAAAGTTAGAGTCCACTTCTCTCCTCCTGCAGTCGAAGAGGAGTCTGAGTCCTGCAGAGAGTCTCCACAGGCCCATGATGCCTTTAGCACATGGAGAGGGGGGGGGGGCTCTACGGACCGTAACAAAACAGTGACATCATGGCCTCGGGTTGTGGAGAATGTTAACCGGCAGCTTAATGCACGGTAACATAAATAAATCAAAGTTATTCCCCCCCCCCCCCCACACACACACACACACACGTTAAGTGGCTGGATTAAGGTTGTATGCTCCGGTGTGAACGGTGCTCATAAAATCCAGGATAGTTCCCGAGGCTGTAGCAGACCAACGGCTCCATCATAAGTTTATTGCGCAGCTTTTATTGGTCATTAGGTTTTATTCACTGTGATGATGGCGTGGGGTCCTCGACATGAAACACTTTAAATGTGGATTGTTCTTCCCACTACAATACTTAGTTTTTAAAGCGGCTCATAATTCATAAAGTTTGAGCCCGTTAACCCTTCACTTGACAAGATAACATCTCCTCTCTCCAGATGTGAGCCTCTAGCTACAGACCTCTGGAAGCTTTGTGATAACAATAGAGAACACAAAGAGGAGAGTGTGTCCCACCTCCACCTCAGAGGCCTGAAGGAAGCCGAGTCTCTAGACGCCGTCTCTGCTCCTTCCTCCTCCACCCTCCTCCACCCTCAGCCTCTCCAAACAAATAACTTCATCCACCCCGACTCCTCGGCGAGCGGAGACCATGAGCAGCGTAGTGGTGTGTCTCGCTGCCGGGTGTCGGGGCGTGTGGGGGGGGGTTACGTAAACACTGGTTGTTATTCAGCCGCATCATCTGCGTATTATCGGATAATCATGGACCCTTGAGGCCGAGGGCGTAGGTCTGATGGTGTTCGTGAATGTTCCGGAGGAGGTGGTCTCAGAGCTGAGGGATGAAAGAGGTGGTGGTCTCAGAGTTGAGGGTTGGGAGGAGGTGGTGGTCTCAGAGTTGAGGGTTGGGAGGAGGTGGTGGTCTCAGAGTTGAGGGGTGGGAGGAGGTGGTGGTCTCAGAGTTGAGGGGTGGGAGGAGGTGGTGGTCTCAGAGCTGAGGGGTGGGAGGAGGTGGTGGTCTCAGAGCTGAGGGGTGGGAGGAAGAGGTGATGATCCAGCTGTGGAGCTCCTCAGCACCCCTAGAGGCTGCATGTGGTCCTCTGGACAGAAGGTTGAGTCTTCTCTAGTCATCTGATGATGTTTTCCTCTCACAGCGGCAACTTTATTTTATTTACTTTATTGTATTTACTTTATTTGATTTACTTTATTGTATTTACTTTATTTTATTTACTTTATTTGATTTACATTTTATTTCTAGTCCTCGTATTAAAGTAAATAAACTCTCTAAGCTGCTCTTGCACGAAAAAGCAAGAATAAACAAAACAGATACGTCAACCCGGTTCAGTCACACATTCACAAATATTATACAAAAAAAAAAAAAAAAAAAAAAATATATATATATATATATATATATATATATATATATATATATATATATATATTTAATGTCATTAGAATATTTTCGAATTTTTAAACTTCTTTTTTAATTAATGTTTTAAACTTCTGGGTCTATAGCGGCCCTGAGTGACCAAATCTATATTTATATTGATATATTTATTTAAAATAATGTATGTGAAATTATTGATTTAACATTCAGCTACAAATAAATTCAATAAATATACATATATAACAAAGATGTATGTAGTAACTTTTTTTGGCAGAATACATCCCATAAATAGAGCTAGCTTAGTGCTAGTGAGCATGAGCTCACCCGTGCGCGCAACACCGCTGAGCTCCTATGTCGGCACTCGCATCGCCGTATCAACAGCTGGCCGCTCCGTCCATTCGCACACTTTTTTTTTTTTTGCCTGAGGCACTCAGGATTTGTCATAGGCGCTCGGCAAAAAGGCTTAAGCGCGCGCCCACATTTTTTCTATGCAGCAAAAACCCTGCATTGTTTTGTTGTTATTTACTTTTTAGACTTTAAAAAAGGCGTGATCTGAGCCACGTCTGGACGTACATGCCTTTCACGTCTTTTTCCCATGCCGTCCTCTGAATGTTCTCTGACTGTCCTCTGACTGTCCCGTGTCCTCCAGACGTGGCGCTCATCTACCCCCAGGACCCTGTCCTGCGCATGGGCTCCAACCTGACCGCCAGCTGCTGGGTCCACCCGGAGCTCGGCGTGCACGCCAGCTCCCTGTTCTGGACGCTCAACGGTCAGCCACTAGCCGGCTCGCTCTACCGCGTGCTGAGCCCAACCAACCTCAGCGTGACGCTGGCCGGTCTCAACGCCTCCCGGCAAACGTCCGGCGACAACCTGGTGTGCCACAACCACAAAGGACACATCCTGGCCGGCTCCTGCCTCTACGTCGGCAGTAAGTCGAAGGATTGAGTCACGTACGAGTCCAGATTTCATTTGATTCTAATAAAAAAAAGACGGTAATCTATGGCAGATTAGGAGTGAAAAAGTAAATAGGAAGCAAGGAAGTAGTGGGCGTCTCTGTGGATGCGGTATTTAATGTTGAGTGTTCCTGACTAGTAAGAGGCCTCTGTGACCTGTGTGGTCCAATACTCGCACATCACTCACAGGTCACAAGGGGTCGTGAGACAACCTTACGCTCACACACACAGGGTTGTCTTTCTTCACCCGCGGGGACCAGCGTGTACATTGTGCGTCGCGAGGCCCCTCAATGTGTTTTCTGTTCTGGTGAGTGTGACGGCTTGGAATCAAATCTACACTCTCCAGGGTCAGTCCTTTATCCTCGAGAAGCAGCTTTGACATGTTGGGACAAAGTTAGTTAGTAACGTGTTATTGCCAAATGGAAATAGTGTCTAAGTTGTAATAATAAACTGTACTCTAACTCTCAGACGGCCCTTTGTGCAAGTGGAGGAGCAGCTCACTCTAAAAATGGTGCTCTTAAAAAGATAGAAGTGCATGAGCTCACACACACACACACACACACACTAGAAGGAGCGAGTCAGATCCTAATATCTCGTGGTGTTGAGCACCCTGTGTTCTGAGAGACGAGGAATGTTGGCAGGGATCCAGAGTCTGACCAGAACTGACAGCGTGTGGATGTACACACACACACACACACACACACACACACACACACACACACACATACACACCAATTAAGTGAAAAACACACCAATTTGTGAGGCACACTCAGGAGGAAGGGGCTGCGGTGAGGGGAGGAGGTAACCTCCATCTTCTTTGTCTCTGCTCTCTTTTGTCTCCCATGTCTATTTCCTTCCCCCCTTTCTCTCTCTCTCTCTCTCTCTCTCTCTCTCTCTTTCTCTCTCTTTCTCTCCACCTGTTCCTCTCTCAGTGCCTCCGGAGAAGCCGGTGAACCTGACCTGCTGGTCCAGGAACACCAAGGACCTGACCTGCAGCTGGGCCCCCGGAGGGAGAGGAGAGACGAGCATCAGCACCCAGTACACACTCAAGTACAAGCTCAGGTATTCACACACACACACAAACACACACACACACAAACACACACACACACACACACACTCTTTATTAGGAAGAACAATACACTCAGACACACAGTAATAGTATTCCAGTAATCAAGTGAGATATGGATAGAATAAGACCATATCTAGAATAAGAACACATTTAGAATGTCTAGAATAAGTCTATGTCTAGAATGGGACTAGATCTGGGTGGAAAGAGACTAGATCTAGAATAGGACTAGTTCTAGAATGAGACTAGATCTAGTATAAGACTAGATCTAGACAGAACCCAACAGAACTCTTCTGTAATAACTTCAGAACTCCGGTCGCTGGGCTGAAGCCGTCTTCCGTGGCAAAGTCACATTTCATGGGAATTAGGAAAAAGTGATTTCCTTCCAGCTGCAACGAGCTTCACATGTTGCAGTGGTTAGCGTAGCGTTGCTGTGCCGACGGCCTCGCTGGCATCACAGGGACCAGCAGCTAATGAAACCCACTGGCATTGCGCAACGCATTGCGCAACACTCCCCGTGTCACGTAGACGTTGTTCCCGTGGTTACTCTGCATCCAGGTGGTACGGGAAGGAGAAGGCGTGCGAGGACTACGCCCACACAAGGCCGTACTGCTGCAGCATCACGCGGGACCTGCACCTCTTCACGCCCTACGAGATCTGGGTGGAGGCCTCCAACCAGCTGGGCCGCGCCGCCTCCGAGGTCACCACCCTGGACATCCTGGACGTGGGTGAGTGTGAGGGGGACCCCCACCTAGTGGACCAAGACCAGACGTAACCAGACGTAGAGCAAGAATAAGAACAGATATGGGCGGCGTAAGACAGGCTCTAGAATAAGACCATATCTAGAATAAGACCATATCTGGAATAATACCATATATAGGTGGAATAAGACCATATCTAGAATAAGACCATATATGGGTGGAATAATACCATATATAGGTGGAATAAGACCATATCTAGAATAAGACCATATATGGGTGGAATAATACCATATATGGGTGGAATAAGACCATATCTAGAATAAGACCATATCTGGAATAATACCATATATAGGTGGAATAAGACCATATCTAGAATTAGACCATATATTGGTGGGATAAGACCATATATAGAATAAGACCATATATAGAATAAGACCAGATCCGGTTCTCCGGAGTGAGTTCTGGGGTCTGGGGTGAGCGCATTCCCTTCACAGCTCTGAGCGGTTCAAGCGGACACCGGGATCAACATTCCTCCCTTCTTCTCGTTATCCACACACACACACACACACACACACACACACACACACACCTACGCCCGTCCAGGTGTGTGTGTGTGTGTAGAATGAAAACAACGCCCTCTCTTTTGATGAGCTCATCTTCTCTCCACTCTCGCTCTCTGGACAACCCCCCCCCCCCTTCTTTCATGTAGCTCTGGAATGTTCCGGGCTGATCCTCCTGTGTGATCCCGTCTCCGGGACCCGGAGCCTCCAGGAGGGTTTTGGGGGCTTTGAGTCTCTTTTTAATAAGACCTGGTCCAGGTCTTTAAATGAGACCAGGACCCTGAAATAATATGACCTGATCTGAGCTCTGCAATCCCCCCCCAAACACACACACGCACGCACAGACACAGACACAGACACAGACACACACACACACACACCTGTTAACACACCCTGAGGGCAGGGCAGGGCCTGTTAACAGTATAGAAACAAAGAAGGCAGAAGGTGGAGGCGGTTTCTGGACGTGTGTGTGTGTGTGTGTGTGTGTGTGTATACATGTGAGCGAAACAGACACACACACACACACACACACACACAGTAACCACACCTGTGTGGATCGGCTTGTGAGTCACTCGCGTCTTCAGGATCTCTCGTCCAATCAAGGGACTTGAAGGCGAGGCGGGAACCCCCCCTGCTCTTCCTCTCACATTCCTCTGAGGAGAGGAAGAAGAGGAAGAAGAGAAAGAAGAGGAAGAGAGTAATAAGAGTAATAAGAGGAAGAGAAGAAGAGGGGTATAGGAACTAGTAATGAGAGCCTGTGGAAGGTGATGACACAAGGCATGTTAACAACCTTCCGGCTGTAATTTGTCGTGTCTCGATGACTTTTATTGCCCCCCCCCCCCCCCCCAATGGTTTTCTCCTCCAACACACCAGATGGAAACAGGGCAGTTATATATTTTAGAGTTAATGCTGCCCATTATCTTCATTATGGTGACGAGCGATAATGAAGATAATGAAGATGATGAAGATGATGATCGTCTTGGGGTAAAGAAAAGAAAGAGAAAGAGATGACATCATGAAATAATAATAAAGTCTCCTCTCATGTAAATACGCCTCTCTATTTACAGTCCAAGGAGAAGTCCCATGAACCCACAGGCCCAGACTCCACGTGGTTAATGGACATTAATGTCTTGAAGTGAACGTATACGTCTGTTCCAGTCTTTCAGTCCTGATGTTCAGCGTGTCCAGACATCAGGAGACAGCCGTCTCTCTGTGAGCCTGGCAGGCAGTAATAATAATAACAATAATAAAAATAAAACTATTAGAACCTTGTTAAACGTAATTACTGAGCACAGAAAGAATCATAAATTAAACCATAGCAGGGTCATTAGATGATTCACCGAGGCGCAAAAAATAAAATAAAAATAATAATGTGTATATATATATATATATATATATATATATATATATTATAATATACGCACAAGAAAATATATATATATACA
>CM070093.1:8570000-8605000 GCA_036178185.1 Liparis tanakae
CACACACACACACACAATCTAGACCTTCATCCTGAGGGAGAGGAGGAGGTGGGCCTCGGTCCAGAAGGTTTCTCTCACCTTACGGACATTTATAATTCATCCCAGGAGGCTGAGGATCTCACACACACACAGGATGTGTCTGAAGTGACAGAACCCGAAGAGGAGGAGAAGGAAACGAAGATGAAGAAGGAAGAAAGAGACCGGCAGAGCGCAAAGGAACAGCCCGCCATCTCCGCTCGGGAAAGAGGTGTGTGTGTGTGTGTCTGTGTGTGTGTGTGTGTGTGGCTGTGTCTGTGTGTGTGTGTGTCTGTGTGTGTGTGTGTGTCTGTGTGTTTCTGTGTGTATATGTGTGCGTCTCTGTGTGTGTGTGGTGTGTGTGTGTGTCTGTTTGTGTGTATTTGTGTGTGTGTGCCTGTGTGGTGAAGAGCGTTAAAATGTGTGACTGTAGAAAATGAAGAGAAAGAGAACTCCATGTGGAAATCATCAGAGACCATCACTCCTCCTCCTCCTCCTCCTCCTCCTCCTCCTCCTCCTCCTCCTCAGGCCCGGGCCCTGGACGCTATGCTCTTCCTCCTACCATTGGATACATCAACCATGACTTCACCAAGCCCAGTAGCCCCGCCTACTCCTTCCACAGTCGCATGAGCAGCGCCAGTGAGTTCACATACACATGTGTATGTGTATATATATGTATATATATATATATATACATATATGTGTATATATATATATATATATATATATTATATGTGTGCATGTGTATATTTCATGGTGAGAGGTTTAAGGGTCTCTGATGAGGTCTTGGTCTCTGGGGGTCTGTAGTGGTCTCTGTGGACTCCAGTCCAGGACCCAGGTACCTTGTGGATTCCAAGGTGACGCGGTTCGGCCGCATGGAGACGCGGAGCTGCTCCATGTCAGGGAGAGGAAGAGGAAGAGGAGGAGAGAACAACGGAGGTGAAGACTACATGAATATATATATATATATATATATATATATATATATATATATATATATATATATATATATATATATATATTTTAAATTATATATATAATATATATTTTATATAAAGCTTCAGAATTTTTCACTCATATATATACATACAAATATATTCAAATATATATAAAAAACATGTCTATATATTTATAAAGTATATATAGAAATAAATATATAGGAATATATATATTTCTATCTAAAAGATATATATACAAATATTTAAAAAGTATATAATATATAGAGTTATATGTATATTTATATTATATATTAAAATGTATATATAATATATTTTTTAAATAATTTATTTTAAAAAGATCTCTCTCTCTCTCTCTCTCTCTCTCTCCCCCAGCCCAACAGGGGTTCCAGACTCCGGGTCCAGGGACCTACAGCCCGGAGAAGGCTCGTCCTCTCCACCACGGACCCCCATCCTACACCATGGGCTCTCGGACCCGGTACCGGTCTGTGGACCCGGTGCCGGCCCCCAACAGGTGAGGCTGGAGGCCGGTGACCTTTGGTGACCTCTGGTGACCTCTGCGATTCACCAGATGACCTTGTGATAAGGGCAGTCCCCTCGTCATGCAAAGCACATGAGTCATACACCCAAAATACTGAATACTGCTTAGTGGACGGAGAGGTTGTGTGTGTGTGTCTCATGATGTGTGTGTCTATGTATGTGTGTCCGTGTCTGTGTGTGTGTGTCTATGCGTGTGTGAGTGTGTGTATGTGTGTGTCTATGTGTGTTTGTCCGTGTGTGTGTCCGTGTGTGTGTGTCTATGCATGTGTGTGTGTGTGTGTGTGTATGCGTGTGTGTGTGTGTATGCGTGTGTGTGTGTCTCCAGCTACAGCCTCCCGAGCCTCCTGGGAGGCTCCGCCCCCAACAAACCCTCCACCGCCGGCTACAGCTTCTCGGGGCGCCGGCAGCTGGGCGGCCCCTCGGTGGACCTCTACGCCCGCAGCCCGGGGCCCGCGAGGTACGGCAGCACCGACCCGGACGTGTACCGGCGGCGCCAGCCCTCCTTCTCTATCCAGAAGCGGACCAGGAGGCCCCACTCCTCCTCCTTCTCCCCCTCCCCCTCCTCCTCCTTCTCCTCCTCGTGCGCCCCCGGCCCCGGCACGTACAGCCCGGAGAGGTTCCACGCGCATCTGCCCAGACCCCCCTCCTTCAGCCTGGGGGTCCGGCACTCGGAGTTCGTCACACCGCTGGTGGTGGATGTGGTTGATTGACAGCTGGTGGTGGATGTAGCTGATTAACAGCTGGTGGTGGATGTGGTTGATTCACAGCTGGTGGTGGATGTGGTTGATTAACAGCTGGTGGTGGATGTGGTTGATTAACAGCTGGTGGTGGATGTAGCTGATTAACAGCTGGTGGTGGATGTAGCTGATTAACAGCTGGTGGTGGATGTGGTTGATTGACAGCTGGTGATGGATGTGGTTGATTAACAGCTGGTGGTGGACGTGGTTGATTAACAGCTGGTGGTGGACGTGGTTGATTAACAGCTGGTGGTGGATGTAGCTGATTAACAGCTGGTGATGGATGTGGTTGATTAACAGCTGGTGGTGGACGTGGTTGATTAACAGCTGGTGGTGGACGTGGTTGATTAACAGCTGGTGGTGGATGATTGACAGCTGGGTCGGGCGGGTTCTTTTTTAAAGACATTTATTCACTGTTTTCCACAGAGACTTACAGTTTGGTTTCACAACAATCCAGTAAATATATAATAAACATTGTTCTCCTTTACAAATAAATAAACGTCTTCGGCTTGTGCTGTTCCAGAAGCGGCCTGCAGGGGGTCCTGGTGTTCAGAGAGCACCCCGCCTCCAGGGCGTGGCTTTCGGGACCACATGGTCCACAGGTGAGCTCCAGCTGCTGCAGTTGCCCAGCCCCAGCAGGTCCTGGGCGCACACCTGGACCCGGTAGGTCCTCCTGGAGGCCAGGCCCTTCAGCTCCATCCGGGTGCTCTCAAACGGGCCCAGCTGGTGGAGGAAAGGAACACACGGCATTTGAATGCAACATCTGGATTTTCAAAATAAAATGCAAGACTTTATTCGAGAAAAATATAAAAGGATTAACGGAATATTTTGATATTTAGACAGTTATGGGTTGATTACTATGTGTCTGTGAGTGTGTGTGTGTGTGTGTGTGTGTGTGTGTATGTGTGTAGCGATGTGTATTTCCAACCTTCCACCCTAACCTTTAACAATGGAGCGTTGTGTATCATTTAAATGTGTCCTTCTGAAGATGTGTCATAGTGTGTCGATGTTTAAGAGGCTGTGTGTGATGATTAAACATGTTCATGCTTGAAATTAATAAATAGAAATACAATAAAAAACAAGCATGAGAAGGTTTTGTTTAACGTGCGTATGGTTTTCTTATTTGATTTGATCTGTTCTTTCTTTTTTATTTTGTTTATTTTGTAAATCTGAAGTTATCCTCCCACCAAAAATAAATAAAGAATAAAAGATAAAAATGTATATATATCAAAAATGTAAGAATTAAAAAAAATATACATACATAAAAGATTTAAAGAATAAATAATACCAAAATATTTTTTTTATTTACAAATTATAGAATAAAGAATATAAAAAAGAAAGAATAAAAAATGTAAGAATACATATATAAAATAAGTAAAGGATAAAGAATAATATATATATATATATACATATATATTTATTAAAGAATTAAAGAATTAAAAAACGTATATATAAAAAAAATTAAGAATAATATATATATATATATATATATATATATATATATATATATATATATATATATATATATATATATATAAAAGAATGAAATAATACAAATTATATATATATATATATATATATAAGTATTAAAGAATGAAAAGAAAATATATATAACAAAATAAAGTATTAAGAAATTTATTTTGTGTTAAATGAAAGTCTTACGGTGGCAGACTTCTGGCTGCCATGGATCTCCCACCGGTACCGGATCTGGTACTTCAGGGGGAAGATGTCCAGGTTGGTCCAGGTCGGGGGTGGAGACCACTCCATCAGCAGACCCCTGGTCCCGGTGGGGGAGACCCGGACCTCCACGGGGGGGTCCGGCTTCACTGAGGACGGAAAGCAGACTTGTTCAAGTCCCGAAGCACCACGTGGTTCTGTCCCGGTTCCCCATGAGGACGTCCTCTCACCAATGTCCTCCAGCATGAAGCTGGAGAGGCTCGAGCTGCTTCCGGCCGCCGACACGGCCGTGACGTTGATGATGTAATCAGTGAGCAGCTTCAGGTCGGGCAGCTGGCAGAACCACAGCTACAAGATTCAGAGACACGCGGTTACACAAGGCTAGTAAACAGTATATGCACGTGTTTGTGGAATGTGGACTTTTTTTATTATATGTATTATGTGCATTATTTATTTATTTATTTATGTATCTAATGTCTCAATTTCAACTCTGCTAATGTTTGCTTTGTGTTTTTTTATTTTTTAATCAAGCATTAAAAACATACATTAAATTATAAATATGTGCTCCAGACTGTAGTCTAGAGGATGGACGTGAGGAGCGTTTCAACACCACGATAAATGACCCCAAACTTATTCATCTTATTTTCATATAGTCATACTTTAAGCCTTACGTTACAATTATCAGACCAGAAAAGAAATTCTCCATTTCTAAAGGTCAACTCCACAATTTATTTCCGTTTTTCTCCCAAAGATACATTTATGGATTAGTTGGTAATTATTTGACTGTTGCAGATGTTCCAACTCCTCCAGAACAATGATGCATTTTGGGCAATAAGAACATTTAAATAAATTCCATTAGATTTTATATCATGGCGAAAAATAAATAAAGAACAAACTTAAACGTCTTTCTAAATATTCCCTTTCATCCTGTGTGTGTGTGTGTGTGTGTCTTTGTTTATGTGTGTTGTTTCTCTGAGTCTCTGGTACCCGCTGAGATGAGGCCGTTGGAGCTGGAGTCAGGTCCGAGGATGCTGAGCCGGGTCGGATGAGTCGGCACGGCTTGGTGACCAGCTGCCTGCGCCTCTCACTGTCACACGCACACACACACACACACACACACACACACACACTTCAACGAACTGCTCGTCACCGACATAAAGGGGTCAAAGCTTTGGGGTCAGAGGGCCCTCGTGGAGGAGGAGGAGGAGGAGGAGGAGGAGGAGGAGGCTTTGTTCACCTGTAGGTGGCGACGTAGCGCGTCGGGGGGGATCCGGCGGCTTCAGGCCAGGAGCAGAGGGTCATGTTGGGGTAGCTGGCACACCGACACCACACTGAGGGGGTGGATTGGGGGTCTGAGGGGGAGACACACCGAGTCACATCGTAGGGGGCACAGCGTAAAAAAAAAAATAATAATAATAAAATGCACAATATAAATAAACATACTAAAATTAAAATTAAAATGATGAAAAATGATTACAAAAACAATGTATATATATATATATATATATATATATATATACTGTATATATGTATAATAAAAAATTAGATATATAAAATAATTAATATATATATAATAATTAAAGAATACATCATTTATATATACAAAATAATTAAAGCATTTTAAAATAAAATTTAACAACATTTAATTCTAAGGAATAAAAAATAATAACATATACAGTATATATTTATATATAATATAAATTTATCCCCCCCAAATTTGTAAAATGTGTGTAAAATAATAGCATATGGATCACAAAATCCGAAGAAAGCATTTACGTCATAAAAGAAGTAAAACATAAAATGCTACAACATTGTGAGCCGTTCATCCGTGTGGGTGCTCACCCTCTGATGCTGCGGGCCGCGTCGGCAGGTCCAGCGTCTGGCCTCCGAGAACACACACGAGGAGCGTCAGCGCCGCGCACACGCCGCTGAGCGCCATCACAGGCGGGAGGAACGATGACCTCTGACCTCCGACCCCGAGCGCACAGGAGAGCGTCTGAAAACAACGCCGAAATATTGTCTTGTTCTTATCTCCGAGGACTCAGGACGCCACAGGTCAAAGTTCAGAGATAAGGAACGGCTGCACAGCTTCAGCTGTCTCTGAGTGAGTGAGTGTGTGTGTAGAGTGTGTCTCTGTGTGTGGAGTGTGGAGAGTGTGTGTGTGTGCCCTTTATAAGCCGGCGGGGTGAAAGTGAAAGAGGAAGTGTGGCGCGTCACAGGAAACCCGTTCATAGAACTGGTTCCTTCCCGCTGGTGTTTCCCTCTTTACATCACACAAAAAGAAGGAACCTGCTGAGTCGTCATGTTTTAATACAGATTTCAAAATAAAAGCACAGTACATGTGGCGTATACATCTCAGGCTCCTCCTCCTCTGTAACACCAAGCGTTAGCAGCATCAGTCTGGACTCATGAATGAATACTTGGTGGCCCCTCCCTCTTATCGGAGTCTTCTCGGTGGCCCCTCCCTCTTATCGGAGTCTTCTCGGTGGCCCCTCCCTCTTATCGGAGTCTTCTCGGTGGCCCCTCCCTCTTATCGGAGTCTTCTCGGTGGCCCCGCCCTCTTATTGGAGTCTTCTCGGTGGCCCCGCCCTCTTATCGGAGTCTTTTCGGAGGCCCTGACCTTTTATTGGGTCTTCCCGGTGGCCCCGCCCTCTTATCGTGGGCCGTTGGCGGTCACGCGTCCTCCCGGTGGTCTCGCCCTCGAGGCCTCGGCAGCTTCTTGATGCTCCACCCTGAAAGGGGCGGGACCCTCCTGGAAGGCTCCCCGGCGCCGGCGGGCCGCAGCGAGGTGAAGGCCTTGCTGACCCAGTTGCCCTTGGCCTCCCGGAGGTCGTTGGCCAGCGTTCCCTTCTGGTGCCGCAGCTCCTGCACCAGGGCGAGCAACAGGGGAGAGAGAGGAGATGAAGAGGAACTCATTTCCTGTCTCTGAGCTCCCGAGGTGTAGAGGCCCAGCTCAGAGTTCGAGTGGCTCATCGTGTTATCGCCTTAGAAGACCAACAGAGGGGAGAAAACCCTGGAAAACCCTTTTTATGTGAGCGCAGCTGAAAACAGTTGTGCTGGTGAGAGAAGCTATACAACGGGCCTTCCTTTGAGCCACAAGTTTAAAGAACATTAATATTTACAATACAAATATTTTTTTATATTAATTGTATATTCATTTAATAAATAAAAGTGAGTTTTCATGAAACCCCACACTGGCCTTCCTCCAGCCGGGTGGTGTAAACATGAGCCCTGAGTGCTGCTGGGCTCCGTACGGGTGGAGCTACCTGGATCTTACACCTGGCCTCCACCATCTGGAGCTTGGTCTCGGCCAGCTCTCGCTCCAGATCCCTGATCTGGGCTCTGAGGGACTCCTTTTCCCGGGCGACTCTCCTCCTCTGCGCTGCCGCACCAAGACCTCCTCTATCCTCCTCCTCCTCCTCCTCCTCTTCCTCCAGGCCCAGAGCCTGAGATGGCCTCGGTCCCACGAGGCGTCGGCAGCGGGAGCAGCTCGCCGTGGCGATCTACGTGAGGAGCAGGAGGAACAAGGGACTGAGTGATGTCACATGACGTGGTGGTGGTGGTGGTGGTGGGGGGGAGGGGACGACAGGTGGAGCAGGAGGTTCTCACCTGGAGGGCGTCCAGCTCCTCCCTGTGGGCGGCCTGCTGCTCCTCCAGCTGCTGGTTCAGCTGGGAGCAGATCTGAGGAAGAGGAGCATGGTGAAATCAGGTCTCCGTGGTAACGCTCCTCGTGAAGGCCCCCCCCTGTAGCCGCCCTACCTGTTTGTAGTCGGCGATGACCCCCGACGACCTCCGCACCTCGTGCTCCACCTTGTCAAGCTCTCTCCGGAACACCTCCTTGGACTGTGAGAAAAGGAGGTGTCCTTTAGGAGGAGGCGTCCTTTAGGAGGAGGCGTCCCTTAGGAGGAGGCGTCCTTTAGGAGGAGGCGTCCCTTAGGAGGAGCGTGTCTAGAACACATGAAGCCGTGAGGAGAGACTCACCACGGCCGCCTCCTCGTCTTTGCCTCTCTTCTCCTCCTCGGTGGCCTGCAGCCGGTGTTTGGTGAGGTACAAGTCTGTGGTGAGCCGCTCCACCTGGTCCTCCACCTGCACACACACACACACACACACACACACACACACACACACACACACACACACACATTACAACAGTCAATAAATAAGGAGCTCACCCAGAATGCTGCGTATACGTATATTAATACATAATACAAAAAGGTTAATTAAAAATACCTAAATATTTCAATATAAAGTATATAAAATAAATGTAAATAAATAAAAATAAAAATATTTTAATAAAAATACATTTATATGTATAAATAAAAAAATATACATATAAATAAAATAAGGAAATATTTAAATATATAAATTGCAACCTCAAACATATATTGTATGCTTTATCAGGGTAACAGTTCCACCGTCTCCTAAAAGGCGCAGCAGTGACCTAAAATCCACCCCCCCCCTCCTGGGGAAGGGCAGTGCCACCCCCCTAAGGGGCCCCTCAGCGGCCCCTCAGCGGCCCCTGATCGCCCCCTACCAGGTCCAGGCTGCTCCTCAGCGCCACCTTGCTGCTGATCAGCCGGTGGGCCAGGTTGTCGTTCTCCTGCTCCAGACGGAGGCCGGCCTGCTGCAGTCGGTGGTTCTCCTTCTGCACAGAGGAGCCGGGTCACATGACATGGACCGGTACCACAGAGGAGGAGCCGGGTCACATGACATGGACGATAATATTTAAATATTTAAATATTTACATTTATATAAATACCAGAATATTTAAACATTTAAATAAAAATATATTTATATGTATAAATATATATATATATATATAAACAAAATAAGAAAATATTTAAATAAATATTTTAAATATGGATCACAGCAGGTTTTCCGGTTCCTCACCAGGTATCTGTCCAAAGGCTCGTCGTCGTCCATCAACTCAAGACGGCTCTCCCCCATGTTGGCCTCCATGGCCGGGATCTGAGAGAGAGAGAGAGAGAGAGAGAGAGAGAGAGAGAGAGAGAGAGAGACACTTAGCTGAAGTCCAGAGCCCCTCTGCTCTCCACCTGGAGGTACCTCTCTGTCTCCACCCACCAGGCAGGCCAGGATCTCCTCCTCGCTCATCTGCTCCATGACCTGGGCGTCATACGCCATGATGGTGGACACCTCCTCCATCATCCCGAGGTCTCGCTCCGCTCACGGCCTCCTGCGGTCGGCCTCCACCTCCGACCGGAGAGAATCCAGAGCCGCCATGGCGGAGAGGTGGAGAAGTGGTAAAAGGGTGGAGGAGCCTCGCCAGGGCAGCCGGCTCCAGGAGAGAGAGAGAGACAAATAAAGTCCCTCCACCGACGGTCCAAAGGTGAGCGAGATAGTCCACTCCTGGTGTGTGTGTGTGTGTGTGTGTGTGTGTGTGTGTGTGTGTCGCAGTCAGACTCGCCTCCTCTCTGAGGGAAGGCGTGTGTGTTGCAGGTGTACGGGGCAGTAACAGGTTCAACAGGGTAGATGCCTGAGTGTGTGTGCGTGTGTGTGTGTTTGTGTGTGTGTGTGAGAGAACACACCCGCTACACGATGCTCTACATACAAACAAACACACACACACACTCACACACACACACACACACACACACACACACAGTGGATCCAACACCTTTGCAATAAATCAAGGTCACCTGTTTGGTTTCAGATTTATTTAACTTTATGTGTGTGTGTGTGGTGGACGTTGAGGTGTTCACACACACACACACACACACACACACACACACACACACACACACACACACACACACACACACACACACACACTCTCTGTTGAGGTGTCTGTGGGCAGGTCGAGTGGTTTCATGCAGAACAGTTCCATCCAGCATCTTCACCATGATGAGACACACACACACCACACACACACACACACACACACACACACACACACACACACACACACACACTCTCTCCTCTCCTCTCCTCAGGGTGTCTGTGGGGTCTTAGTGTTTTAGTGGTTTCATGTGTCGTTCCATGTTTTATGAAACTTGGTGGGTTGATTGATCATACCTTCGCAGGAACAATGCGATTAGTTTTTGGCGTTTGTGAATATGTCCGTCAAAGGTCAAGGTCAAAGTCACGAAAAACTGAGCGATTCTTATGAAACTCGGTGGGATATTGATTACCCAAGGCATCCGATTTTGGGAGTGATTGGAAACTAGCGCACAAAAGGTGTTCGTATAATTCACGATATCTTGTGATATTGGCATCGATTCGAAACTGCCCATTCTAGTTTATTTTGTCCCGAGTGTCTAGTGATGTTGTCTTGATGTGGTTTTGTTGTGTTGTTGTTGTCTAGTCTGAGGTCATGTGTATCTTAGGACTGGTTTCACTTTCATTTCTTCCAGCTCTCGCTCTGGTTTCACTTCCTTTAATAAACTTCTGCTCACGTTGTTATGTGTGTGTGTGTGTGTGTGTGTGTGTGTGAGTGTGTGTGTTTGTGTGTATTGTAGTCTCCACATGGAGTCATCGAGAGAGACTTAACGCATGAAGACAGACAGAAACATTTATTACTTCCCCAAAAGAATAAACGGAAACATTTTTGTGAAAGCTGGTGGTCCCTAGAAAATGTTCTAGTTTCATAGAGAAACATCTGAAAAATACAAAGTTCACCAGGACCGTTAAAAACATGGAGCCACGAAATAAAACCCAAAACCACAGAAAGCACATATATATATATATATATATATATATATATATATATATTTATAAACTGTATATACACATATATATATATATATATATATATATATATATATGTGTATATACAGTTTATATATACATATATATACAGTATATATATGTGTATATACAGTTTATATATACATATATATACAGTATATATATGAATATATATATATATAAATACACAGTATATATACATAAATATATCTATATATAATATGTAGTATATATACATGTATATATAAACAGTATATATATGTATATATAAACAGTATATATACTGTATATATATACTGTATATATATGAATATACATATATATAGTATATATATATATATATATATATATATATTAACGGCTTCAAAGGTACAAACTCAAGTACAAACTCAAGTCTCGAGATGCTGTGGAACTGACAGAACCGACAGAACCGACCCGGTTCCCTCACAGCTGTTATTCTTTTAGTTTCAAGTTCACTAGACGAGACTCAAGTATATAGTTGGTACACAACAACAACAACAACGAATAGAAAACATTAGCCCTCATGTACAGTAGGAGGGGGGGGGGGGGATACCACCAAGTGTATTAATAAAAGTTTTCTTTCTATATTTGTACTTTACAAAGTTTGACAGTGAGAGAAGAGTCTGGAAGCAATCTAATAACTGAAAATGTAAAGTGTCATTAAGTAGTATAACAAATTAAACAATGGCATGGAGCAGGAACAGAACACGGGGGGTTCATTTTGTTTATGGGCTCATAACATAATATTTACTTTATGTATGTGTGTTCCTTTAATAGTGTTCCTGTGTGTGTGTGTGTGTGTGTGTGTGTGTGTGTGTGTGTGTGTGTGTGCAGCGCAGCAATGGTCAGACCTGGGTGCTGTAGGGCCGTGGCGGCGGGGGAGGGAACATGTCCGTCGGACTGTAGTAACTCAGAGGGGAGGAGCACTGCGGGATGGGGGAGGAGCCATGTATGCTGTGGGAGGAGCCTCGGAGGTTGTGGGAGGAGCTGTGTATGTTGTGGGAGGAGCCGTGGGGGTTGTGGGAGGGGCTGTGTATGTTGTGGGAGGAACCGTGGGGGTTGTGGGAGGAGCCGTGGGGGCTGGCGCTCAGCGGCAGCGCCACGCTCGGGTTCTCGTAGTACGTGTGGAAGCCCAGCCGGTCGCCTCCGTTAAGCGAGTACGGAGAACAGGTGGCGCAGCGGCGAGAGCCCAGCCGGTCCAGGGGGTCCAGCTGGTCCAGGGGGTCCAGAGAGTCCAGCTGGTCCAGAGGGACCGGGGCGCCGTCCATGGCGAGCGCGTTGCAGGCGCTGCAGGGGAAGTGAGCGAGCGGGTCCGCCCCCCCCACGGAGCCCCCGCCCACCTCAGAGCCTCCCTTCTTACAGCAGTAGTACTGAGGAGACAAGGAGAGAAGGAGTCAAGGAGACTGTGAACACACACACACACACACACACACACACACACACCTGCAGCCGACAGTAACACAGCACCGCTACGATGCTCAGCAGAATCACTCCGGCAAGAATTCCTCCGGATATCACGATCGTACCCGCTGACATCCGACCGGCATCAAACCTGAGGGGGGGGGGGGGCATCTGTATAGGTCTTTCTACCTTATAGACGTGATGCTCTTGGTACTCACGTCCTCTGAAGGTTTCTACGACGGTGGATAAGACAACGTAGAGTTAATCTTGTGACGTCCCCCGCTGGAAGTCGCTGTGGGTTGTCATGGCGATGTCACCGGACAGCTGGAGACGAAGGAAACAATGAAGAACTCATGAGCCTACAGAGCAGCTCCGACCCCGACCACCACACCTGAACCCTCTAGTGAACCCTTTGGTCTGCAGGGTTAAAAAGACATACAAAGGTGCACCACCACCAAATGACCAGCAGGACGTCTGGCGGGTCACCGATCCAGATCTTCAGCCAAACAAGAGCCCCCCCCCCCCCTCTCTCTCTCTCTCTCATACTCTCGGCGACATGTCCAGACCTTCAGCTCTTTGGATCCTTCCAGATGATTTTTTTTCTTCGCGTTTCGACTCGCAGGACTATTCTGAGAGGTGTTGGGCTTTAATTTGTTTTCTCTGTGGGAAATATAAGAGTGTGAGTGTGTGTGTGTGTGTGTGTGTGTGTGTGTGTGTGTGAGAGAGAGAGAGTGTGTGAGAGATTGTGTGTGTGTGTGTGTGTGTGTGTGTGTGTGTGTGCGTGTGTGTGTGAGAGAGAGAGTGTGTGTGTGTGTGAGAGAGAGAGAGTTTGTGTGGGTGAGAGATTGTGTGTGTGTGTGTGTGGGAGAGATTGTGTGTGTGAGAATTTGTGTGTGAGAGAGATTGTGTGTGTCTGTGTGAGAGAGTGTATGTGTGAGAGTATGTGTGTCAGTGTGTGTGAGTGTATGTGTGTGTGCGTGTGTGTGAGAGTTTGTGTGAGTGTTTGTGTGTGTGTGCATGTGTGTGTGAGTGTGTGTGTGCGTGTGTGTTTGAGAGTGTGTGAGTGTGTGTGTGTGTGTGTGAGTGTGTGTGAGTGTGTGTGTGCGAAGAAATCTGGAGAGGTATATGAAAAGTCTGGTGCTGTGGGTTAGCGCTAACTTAGCATAAAGATTGGAAACGGGGAAAGAGGTAGCCTAGCATACGTCCAAAAGTAACACAATCCGCCTTTGAAGTTACAACTTGTTCCTTCTGATCCTAGAAGAAGAGGAAGTGATCCCTGTGTGAGGAAGTGATCCCTCAGTGAGGAAGTGATCCCTCAGTGAGGAAGTGATCCCTCGTGAGGAGGTGATCCCTCGTGAGGAGGTGATCCCTCGCGAGGAGGCACCAGAGGGTCCTTTGCATCTTTAACGTTGTGTTTAATTATTTAACTTTCTTTCCATTTACAACATTTTTCCATCACCAAAGAAATCTGGATTCTTCTGAAAACACTCAACAGAGTGAAGGAAAGAGACACAGCTAGGACAGAGGAGGCCACTAGCAGAGCAGGAGGAGACACAGCTAGGACAGAGGAGGCCACTAGCAGAGCAGGAGGAATAAAGGCAACAAGGAGTCTAAATGGAATTCAGTCATTCCTCTCTCTCACTCACTCACTCACTCACTCACTCACTCACTCACTCACTCACTCACTCACACACACACACACACACACACACACACACACGCACACACACATCTTCTTACCTCCAAGTCATGCATCTGGGTTATAGCTCTAACGTGCTGCAAAGCCCCCTGGGAAAAATACACCACAGAAGAAGAAGAAGAAGAAGAAGAAGAAGAAGAAGAAGAAGAAGAAGAAGAAGAAGAAATATGACATCAGTTATAGCTGTGCCCCCCCCCCCCCCCCCCCTTGTAAGATGCTGGTTTGATGATCAGTGTACTATGCATGACGTCATATAAACATGCTTATCATATGACAACATCAGAATACAAACTATTTATACACTATTGTTGTTGTTGTTGTTGTTGTTGTATTTGTTGTTTTCTTTCATTTGTAATAACATTTTATATTTTGGATGTCAGAACAGGAACAACTCACCGGGTCCAGATGGTCCAGATGGTCCAGATGGTCCAGATGGTCCAGATGGTCCAGGAGCCTAACGACACGAGCAAGTGCACCAACACTTTGAGATCGATGCATCCATAACGGCGCCGGTCACGTGACGTCACTGATCAGCCTCCTTTCGGTTCAATTAAGCGGATCCGTTGATTGAGCACCGGAAAGCCTCGTAGGAGGAGGTCCCGGACCGGTTCTCCTCCTTTCTCTCCCTCATGCACGGTCACAGTCCCGGGGTCTGTTCTCCGGTACCGGCACGGACACACGCTCCTGCGCTCGCGCTACACCGGAACCATCACGTCATCATCTACCGTCGGTTCTCTCCCCCGAGACGGAGGAGGCGGCGGTCCGGAGGCGGAGTGTCACGCGCGGCACGGAGGCGTCCTGTGTGTGTGTGTGCGGGGCGGGGGGCAAATAAGGAAGATGGGGAGGAGGAGGAAAGGAAAAGGTGTACAGAGAAGGAGGAGTAGAGAGAGGATGAGAAGGTGGAGGAAGAGGAGGAGGAAGAGGAGGAGGACCAGGGAGCATGAGGCTGATGGATCTGTTCATCTTTTAAATGTGAAGAAATAAATAATAAATATATAATACAAGTATTTCTTGGTACTCAAAAGGCTCCAGGTGGAAAAGAGATGAAGGCAAAGGAGAAGAAAGATACACTGCGGTGACCCCTGACCTCTGGGCTCTGACCTCTGGGCATACACTAACAGATCAGGGAACTTCACAGGATGTTGAACTGATGACGTCATACCTTTGACTCTATGACAAAGAGAAAGACTCAACACACAGGGGTGTGTGTGAGTATGAGTGTGTGTGTGTGTGTGTGTGTGTCTGTGTGTCTCAGGTACGATGTCATTGGCCTCAAGAAGTCTGGAGGGTTTGAGAGCTAGTGAAGATGAAGCGATGAGCCCACATAACGAGGTGTGTGTGCGTGTGTGTGTATATGTGTGTGTGTGTGTGTGTGTGTGTGGCGGGGGGCTGATGGAAACCGCTGCTGGGGAGCTCCAAGATTACTGCTCCAATTCAATAAAGGAGGCGACACATTACAGAGGCTTAGATGATATATGTATACACACACACACACACACACACACACACACACACACCTTGGCCAGCCTCTCTTTAACGCCGTCTTTTCCTCCATTTACCTCGGTAGCATTTGATCTTGTCAACACACACACACACACACACACACACACACACACACACACACACACACACACACACACACACACACACACACACACAATGGATCACATCCACTCAGCCCCCCCCCCCCAGTTCATTATTGCCTTGGCAGGGTTCCTTAGATGAAATTAGAACGACACAATCAGTGGAAAGTTTACACAGGGTGAAGTGTGTGTGTGTGTGAGTGTGTGTGTATGTGTGTGTGTGAGTGAGTGTGAGTGTGTGTATGTGTGTGAGTGTGCGTGCTGAACAAATCGAATCTCCTCTGGTTCACGGGCAGCTCGTCTCTTTGCATCTGCTACACACTTCATCTCAGAGAGATGGAGGAAGAGGAGGATGAAGAGGAGGGCCTCCGACATTAATTCTCTGCAGAACCAAAATCAAGGTTCTTTAAGGAACCATTTCCCAAATGGTTCTCCAGTGATGGTTCCTGGTAGAAGAACCATTAAAGAACCTTCATCATTCTGTGAGACCTGAAGAACCTTTAAAAACATCCAATGATGATGAGCAAGTAATACATGATTTAAATAACTGACGATGTATTAAATCTATTTCCTGAGAGGAACTCAGCGTCTTCACCTCCTTCTCCTCTCCAGGAGCTGAGGCTGCTTCATGGACCAATCAGAAGCTTTCACTTCAAGAAGAGATCAAACATTACAAGACTTTTACTCTGAAGGATTCAAGTTGGCTGAACGCCAGCTGGCTAGAGAAAAAGGCTCAAAATAGTTTCTCATTAGCACTACAACACACACAGTGTACACACACACAGTGTACACACACACACACACACACACACACCATTATTAATGGCGGCCATCTTTAATATCCGGTCCTCTCCTCAGATGAACTGAAGTCTCGTCATCGTCATGACGACGCATACGTATCTTTTCTTTTTTGTCACTTTGACAAAATATGTCCAAAAGTATGCAACCATAACTTTATTAAACAGCTCGTTTCTGCTGCCCCCGTGTGGCCGATCGCGGTGTTGCAGGTTTTTTTCAAAAGTATGCGACCCTAAATTTACTAAACCTGTTACTCCTAAGCATAATTATTATAATCACATTGTTTTTAATAAAGCAAATCTAGCATATTTTACCTGTTAGTTCCATTTGTCACCAGTGCATTATGACTTTTTTTCTACATCGCTTCGAGTCGTCTGAAAGTATCAATAAACAATAAAATGAGGGCGAACCGGTTTCAGGCGGCTCGTTTCTGCTGCCCCCAGTGGCCGAACACGGCGTTGCAGGTAAACAAAAAGAAAAAAAGGGAAATCTTTAAAAAATGAAAATTAATTTTAAAACCAGGATGTCCCGCGTGCATTGAGATAAAACCTGAAAGACTAAACAAGTGAGATCTCATTGATGCTGAAAAATAAATAAATAATCTGCAATCAGGGTCCAAATTCTTGTGTGAAGACATGTCCTCCTCCCTCATGCGAGGGGACTTGGTCCACTACGATAAGCCGGCTTACTTTTCACTTTCCACAGGGCGATTTAGAAGGAGGAAAGTCTGAGAGGAGCTCAAATAAAGGAATCACGCGTCAATCAAACCGGCGGTTAATAAACCGATGACGCAATAATCAGTAAATTAAATCCACAAAAATAAATCAGTTTTGCTAGAGAATAGATTGAAGCATGTTTCCTCTCATTTGTTTATTCTCTGCAGCTTTCACAGCTCTTTAAAAACAATATTAAACCCATTAAATGAACATTTTAATCCAGAAGGTTCTTTCAGTCTGTGAGGAGCGGAGAGGAGAGCGCCCCCTGCTGTCTGAGGAGAGCACGGCCATGTGTCAGGAAGGCGGGAAAGGGTCACTCGCTAACATTTTTTAACTTTAGTCACTGTGTGTGTGTGTGTGTGTGTGTGTGAGTGTGTATGTGTGTATATAGATATGTGTGTGAGGGTGTGTGTTTGTGTTTGTGTGTGTAGGTGTGTGTATACATGTGTGTGTGTGAGAGTGTGTGTGTGTGTGTATGTGTATACATGTGTGTGAGAGTGTGTATGTGTGTGTGTGTGTTCATTGGAGGATCTTGTGGTAGGGGAAGAGCGGCAGGTTTTCCACAAATGCGGCGATGTCCATGATGGTGACGGCGCCCGCCATCTTGGGCGAGGCAGGCAGGAAGGTGAGCTTCGACACCTCGCCGTAGGAGGAGGCGGAGCTTAGGTCTTCCTCTCGGCACGCCGCTCCTTCTCGTTTCTCACCACCGCTGTTCTCCTCCTTCTTCTCCTCCTCCTCCTCCTCCTCCTGCTCATCCTGCTCTTTGGCACCAAACCCCACCACCTTCAAGAGACATTTAAATAATAAACCATAATAACATGCTGGAGGGAGGAAGAAAGACAAGAAGGAAGGAAGGTAGGCAGACAGGAAAGAAGGAAGAAAGGCAGGCAGGCAGGAAATAAGGAAGATAGGAAGGAAGGAAGAAAGAAAGAAAATAAGGTAGGCAGGAAGGAAGGAGGAAACAAAACAGTAAAGAAAGAAAGGAAGGCAGGAAGGAATGACAGAATAAAAAGGAAGGCAGGTAGGCAGGAAGAAAGGAAAGAAGAAAGGAAGGTAGGCAGGAAGGAAGGCAGGCAGGAGGAAACAAAACAGTGATGGAAGGAAGGAAGGAAGGAAGGAAGGAAGGAAGGAAGGAGGAAGGAGGAAGGCCCTTACGTGCACACTGAGTTTCCGCCCGCTGCCTCCTCGGTGCTCCTTGAACCAGGAGACGAGCTCCTGGAGGCTCATCAGCTTCAGAGCCTCGATCTGAAACACAGGGAGCTCAGTGAGGGACGCCAAATGGTGCACAGTGTGTCTGAAACCAAATGGTGCACAGTGTGTCTGAAACACAGGGAGCTCAAGGAGGGACGCCAAATGGTGCACAGTGTGTCTGAAACACAGGGAGCTCAAGGAGGGACGCCAAATGGTGCACAGTGTGTCTGAAACACAGGGAGCTCAAGGAGGGACGCCAAATGGTGCACAGTGTGTCTGAAACACAGGGAGCTCAGGGAGGGACGCCAAATGGTGCACAATGTGTCTGAAACACAGGGAGCTCAGGGAGGGACGCCAAATGGTGCACAGTGTGTCTGAAACACAGGGAGCTCAGGGAGGGACGCCAAATGGTGCACAATGTGTCTGAAACACAGGGAGCTCAGGGAGGGACGCCAAATGGTGCACAGTGTGTCTGAAACACAGGGAGCTCAGGGAGGGACGCCAAATGGTGCAGACTGCTCAAGCCATGGACGAGCAGCAGCTGTCTTCCAGATAAAAGAGTCTATACAGGACGTTTATAAAGGTTATAAAGTTATTATTATTTATGTGTGTGTGTATGAGTGTGTGTTCATGAGTGTATGATGTGTGAGTGTGTGTGTATGTGATGTCTGTTTGTGTGTGTGTATTCATGACTGAGTGTGTGTGTTCACGAGTGTGTGTGTGTGTGTGCGTGTATGTGACGTGTGGTTATGTGATGTGTGTGTGTCTGTATGTGTGTGTGTGTGATGTGTATGTGTCTGTGTGTGTATGTGTGCATGTGTGTGTGTGATGTGTATGTGTCTGTGTGTGTATGTGTGTCTGTCTGTATGTATGTGTGTGTGTGTCCTCACCTCTCTGTTGAGCCTGTCGAACACAAACTGTTGCGTCACCACCTCGGCCCAGTTCCTGTCCACCTCCTCCCCCAGGTGTGTGTCCTCACACTGCTTCAGCTTCACCAGGGCCGTCACCTGGGTCCTGAAGGCGTCCTCAGAGAGGGACGACAGCGTCTCCCCAAAGGAGGACAGGAACTCTTCAATCTTCAGCTCCACCTCCTCCGTGCTGAGGAGAGAGAGAGAGATTTGAACTCCTCCTGCTCCTCCCACCTCCCCCTGCTGCTCCTCCTATCGCTCCTGTCTCTTGACAGGTAAACAGGTAAAGGGACTCACTTGAACTTGGTGGCCTGCGTTTCCACGGTGACGGAGAACCCCAGAACCCCGGAGGTGTTCCTGCAGGTGGGATAGACGTGGTACCTGGAGAGGGGAGAAGAGATGGAGAGGAAGAGAGATATATATATATATGCATAAATATAAAATAAATATATATATATAAATATAAAATATATATATATATATAAATTCAACATTTAAAAAAATATATATAAATATATTCAATTCAATTCAGTTTATTTGTATAGCCCATTCTCACAAATTACTAATTTGTCTTGGAGTGCTTTACAGTCTGTACACACAGACATCCCTGTCCCAGAACCTCACATCGGATCAGGAAAAACTCCCAAATAACTTTTCAGGGGGGAAATATAGATAAATAAATATTTTAACTACTGTCAATCCATGCATATTTTTTTTGTATTAAACATTTTATTGAAGAAGTACCCTAACTACACTCACCCAAGAGTCTCTTTGGTCCGGAGGAAGTCAAAGCAGGGCTCCTCCATGTGCATCTGTTAGACAACAACAACAACTCAGTTCAGCAACCAGGAACCACACCATTAATATTAATAACATGATGGATGCACGAGGAGGAATAAACGCACCACCAACAGCTCCACCAGGGTGTGTTCCCTCAGGAGCTTTGGGCCGGACTACATGAACAGAGAGGGGACAAGGGTTTATATAAATACATATATACATACTTATATATATATATATGCTATTAAAAGTACTGTATTAAACATATATGTATATATTTTGTATAAATATATTATTAAAAATAATATATATATATATATATATATATATATATATATATATATATATATATATATATATATATATATATACACACACACATTATAAACTATATATATATATATATACACAAACATTATAAACTATATATATAAATTATATATGTATATATATATATATATATATATATATATATATAAATTATTATATATATATATATATATATATATGTGCATATAAATACTTCTAGAGCCAGTATGTGAAGAGGTACCTGGTAGTAGACGGTGACCTCAGAGTTGGCGTCTCCCTTGTTGAGGGACTTGACCTTCAGGATGTGGCGCTCCAGGGGTAGCTCCACCACCTGGAACATCACCGGCACCTCTACTGGCAGCTTGGAGAACTGCAGCTTTCTGTCAGGGAGGGGGAAAGGGAACGAGAGAACAAAAAAAACATAGGTAAGGAGGAGAGGAAGGAAAAGAGAATCCTGGCGCTGACAACTGAAGCTAATGCTAATTACTCAGGGTTTTTCCTGCATAGAGAAAATGTGGGCGCGCGCCGAAGCCTTTTTGCCGAGCGCCTATGAAAACCACCGAGCGCCTAAGGCAAAAAAAATAAATAAAAAGTCCGCTCTGAAAAAAAAGAACAAAAAAAAGAAGGTGCGCGAATGGACGGATACGCCCCCCCCCCCCCCCCCCCACCCCGTCAACAACTCTTCTTCGGAGCACCTAAGACCCATTTTGACCCAGGAAAAACCCTGTTACTGTGTGTATGTTTCCATGTGATAACGTCATATGAGTGTTGCGCAATAGCCGACTTACTCTGTGATGTAATGGAGGAACTGCTCAGACTCCTGTGGAGGGAACACAGTGAGAGGAAGAGGTGAGATACGAGGAACACCCAAGTGAACCGATAGCCAATCAATCAATCAATGGATTAATGGATCACTCACGGCGGCGCTGATGTTGCCCTGGACCAGACCCTCGGCGTAAAGCTCCGACCGGAAGCACCGGCTGAAGTCCATCAAGTCGTCGCTGGTCAGACCGGCAGACAGAACCTCGTACTTCTGCACCATGGACCAGCGGGAGTGCTCCAGGACCAGGAGGCGCACATCTCTGAGGGGGAGGGGGAGGGGGAGGGAGGGAAAAGAGAGGGGAGAGGAGGGAAGGATATAGGGAGGAAGAGGGAGGGAAAAGAGAGGGGAGAGAAGAGAGAAGGGAGGAGAGAGGAAAAATGAAATAAGTATGTGTCTCCATGTTCACTCATCTCTCCACTAGAAGGCATCGCAGACTTGACGATAAGCTGTAAATATAAAATCTGAAATATAAATAAATAATATATATATATGTAACTGACTTCCCGAGCTTCTCCGGCCGGATGAGGACGTTGTAGTAGGTTTTCTTGAGCTGCTCACAGAACATGTTGAACACAGCGGGGGACGAGGAGAAGCTGGCCAGGCGGTCCACGATCAGGTGGAACAGCAGCTGGAGACACGGGCACCATCATCATCATCATCATCATCATCATCATCATCATCATGTGAATGTGTGTGTGTGTGTGTGTGTGTGTGAGACTTACAGGCAGCTTGTGGTTGAAGCCCTTCACCTTCAGCTCCAGGCCGTGCTCTCCGGCTCTCAGTTTGTACTCCAGCTGAGCGACTTCCGCCTCGTAGGCCGGACCCGAGAGGTCATGACCCAGGATGTTCACCAGCAGGTCAAACAGGACCACGCTGGGGGGGGAAGGGGGGGGGGGAAGAGAAGGAAGGAAGGAAGGGGAGAAAGGTAAGGGAAGAGAGGAAAGGAAGGGAAGAGAGGAAAGGAAGGGAGGAAAAAGGAATGTAATTTTAGGAGCAGAGAGAGGGAGATACACAAAAAAGAAGGGGATCAATCATGAACAAATATGTAAGAACAAACAAATATATAATCATCCTTAATTATTAATATAATAATAATAATTCATATAAAAAGCTCATTATTGATATAATTATTAATATTATGAACTTACTTCTTAGCAGATTTCTGGATCACAGGAGAAATCAAGTGAAATCTGATGTAGGCTGAGAAGAAGAACACAAGTGTCAATGACATCACACACACACACACACACACACACACACACACACACACACACACACACACACACACACACACACACACACACACACACACACACACACACACACACACCCTTAGGGATGTGGAAGGCCGTGTCCTTCTTGTACCACAGGCAGCCGAGGTCGCTGTCGACTATCCGGAGAGGAAACTCTGAGTCGGGGCGGTCGGACGGCTTCAGGCTGAAGTCGGTGGCTGAAACAAAGAAATAGAAACAATAGAAACATGGGGCATAAAAGTGGGAGAAGCACAAAGCCCAAATATATATAATATTATACATAAATATATATAATATATATATTTACATTTATATAATAATATATATTATATATAACGATAATAATATATATTTTACAAAACAGAATATGTATATATACTGTATATATATAAACAATAATATATATATATATATATATACACACATATATAAAATATTTATCAATACATCTGATCAATGACAAAGATCTGTCGGCCCACCGATGAACTTGTTTTCGTCCGGGAGAGAGAGCTCAGCGTTGAGCTGCAGGTTCCCTGCCGTCCACTGCTCCGCCCACTGCTGCTGGACGTCTGCGTGACGGGAGAACATCAATTAATAACATTAAAGTAACAAAACACATCAATTGATAACATTAAAGTAACAAAATACATCAATTAATAACATTAAAGTAACAAAACACATCAATTGATAACATTAAAGTAACAAAATACATCAATTAATAACATTAAAGTAACAAAACACATCAATTGATAACATTAAAGTAACAAAACACATCAATTGATAACATTAAAGTAACAATTCACATCAATTAATAAGATTAAAGTAACAATAAACATAATTTAATAACTCTGAAACAACAAAACAAATCAATTAGCGAATAGTGTTGGAATATATACATTTTTAAATGCATTTAAAAAAAAAAAAAAAAAATGTAATCCACGTGTTTCATTTTAGAGTGAAAATATATATTAAAATTTAAATATTTTTAAATTCTATTCCAACACTATAGTTCACCATCTATCAGCTTAAATATCACGAGGAACAATGCATTCAGTGAGAGACGACAATGTGGCGAGTGAGCACACACACACATTAAACACACACACACATTAAACACACACACACACCCTCCACGCTGTAGTTTGTGCCGAACCACGCCTCCCTGAGGGGGCAGCGGCCCTCGTGCTCCGGGGACAACAGCATCAGGTTGGCTCGGTCGGGGGTGAGGAGGGCCAGAGCGTCACTGATCACCTGAAGAGAAGGAAGGAAGGAAGGGTGAGATACAGGGGGGGAGGGATATGGAGAGAAAGAATAAGAGGCAGGGAAAGAAGGATGAAAGAAAACGAGGAAGGAGGGGATGAGGGGAGGGAGGAGGGAGAGGAAAGGAAGGAAACAAGGTGAGATGGGTGAGATACAGGGGGGTGGGAGAAGGAGATGGAGAGAAATAAGAGGCATGGAAGGAAGGAACAAAGGAAGGAAGGTGGGAAGGTGAGAAGGAGGGAAGGTGAGAAGGAGGGAAGGAAGGAAGGTGGAAAGGAAGGAGGGAGGGTGAGAAGGAAGGAAGATGGGAAGGAAGAAAGGTAGGAAGGAGGTAGAGAAGGAAGGTGAGAAGGAAGGAAGGTGGGAAGGAAGGAAGGAAAGAGGGAAGGGAGTAAGGAAGGATGGAAGGTGGGATGGAAGGTGGAAAGGAAGGAAGGTGGGAAGGAAGGACGATGGAACGGAGGGAAGGTGGAAAGGAAGGAAGGTGGAAAAAAAGAAAGTTAGGAAGGTGGGAAGGAAGGAAGGTGGAAAGGAGGGAAGGTGGAAAAAAAGAAAGTTAGGAAGGTGGGAAGGAAGGAAGGTGGAAAGGAGGGAAGGAAGGAATGTGGAAACAAGGGAAGGTAGGAAGGAGAGAAGGGTGGGCCCGGGGGGAGGGGCTTGAGCCTCACCTGTGGCTCGTATTGGAACAGCAGCTGGTCTCCGGTCAGCAGGTGTTCTCTGGGGAACAGCTGCATGTTCTCACAGAGATCCTCCACATAGTCCAGAGGGTCCACCTGAGGAGGAGGAGGAGGAGGAGGAGGAGGAGGAGGAGGAGGAGGAGGAGGAGGAGGAGGAGGAGGAGGAGGAGGTGAACACAGCAAGTTGAACCTGTTGAGACGCAGCGGTCAGACGCTCCTCACCTGCTCCTGGTAGAGGAACTCGTTGGCTTCGATCTTCTGGATCTCCTCATAGACTCTGAAACAACATCAAAGATTCACCAGAGAACCTCAAAACATCGACGTCAACGTTGAGTTAGATAACACGAGGAAGGAACAGATAAACGTCATACACTCAAATAATGTGTACCTGTGAGTGTGTGGCTCTGTGTGTGTTTGTGCATGTGTGTGTGTGTGTGTGTGTACCTCTGCTGTGGTCCGAGTGTCTGCAGCATCTTTAGGTACTGGAACACCAGGTGAGTCACCTGAGGAGAAATGAGACGCCGTGACTTTAAAAACGTAACGAATCATTATTAACGAACATTTTCTCTGTAAAATTATTGCAATAAACTCTGTTCATCCCCCAAATTAATCATTTAAATCCTAAAATTGACTTACTCCAGCCATTCTATACATATTCAGAGACATAAATAAAAAATGAGAAAAATAAAAGAGTAAAAATCAACCGAGGAGGAAATATATAAATATATATATATATATATATATATATTTATATATATATATATATATATATATATATTCAATGTTCTCTCACGTGGGGTTTCTCCCCGGCAACAGCAGAACACAAACGCACTCTCTAGAGCACTTATGTGCAGCTCATAATGTGTTATTGTGCTCTGCGGCTGGATAATATATATATATATATATATATATATATATATATATATATATATATATATATATATATATATATATATATATTATAATATTACAGGATATAAAACTACAACATTGTGTTAGTCACACACACATTTAAATAGTGATGTTCTCTTGAAGACTTCTCCAGGTGACGACACTACAGGTGAGCAGCTTCACCTCAGAGCACATAAACCGTTATTGTAATTTATTTTCAGCCTCAATGCTTTGATTCTTCTACGAGGGATTCATCACTTTAATATAAAGATGCAGTTTGAAAACCACAGAGTTCCACTCTGGGAAAAATATAAGAAATAAAAACACAAGAACATCATCAAGGACACACACACACACACACACACACACAAAGAGCAGGCATGAAAACGGGTCAGAGGTGAATAAGGTGAGAAGGATATTACGGGGGGGGGGGGGGTAGTCTGTTCCTTGAGTCTGTTCCTCGGGTCTGTTCTGCCTCTACCTGGTTGTCATGATCTTCTGTACCCTACCTGCCATAAATATCATGAGACCCGATTCAATACCATAAAAACAATATGATACCATAAATATGACACTGCTATATTTATCTATAATAGTAATAAATAAAACATCTGTATGGTTCACTTTTTACCAACTTTTTCAACACTTGGCAGTACACTTTCAACAAATGGCAGTAATATTATTATTAGCCTACAGAAAGATATAAATAAAACTACATGGAGCCATCATACATTGATTATGCACGATGAGGCCGTTAGTCTGTATCTGACCAGATGATACACAGTTCATCAGGATGAGCAGCTGGAGAGTTACACAACTTTACAGACTATCTGTATTGTAGATAAAGAACATAAACATTTCACTTTTGGCATCTTTAAAAAAAAATGTTTTAAAGCCGAAGACTCTAAAGCTCCACCTCTTGACACGGAGCAGCGTGTGCGCTCTAATTGCTCTTTTAATGAAGTATCGATAGTAAATATATGCTAAATCACATCGTTCTTAACGTACGGGTACTTCGTTAGTATCGATACACCGTGCAGCCTGACAGCAGTAAATGTAGCGGCTAACATTCAAGCTAACCCAAACCACCAAACGCTGAAGACATCTTGACGCTGATTGGCCGAAAGGCGACACGTCCCATCAAAGATGTTTTATTGCGAAGAGCACGACATCACATTTTCGCCACAATTTGCCCCCCCCCCCAAATAAATCTACAAAATTCACGTAGGTCACCTATTTTAGTTTCAAAACGGTAAATTTCGCCGAAATGTGAGGGATTTTCATATCTGACAGAGAGAGACACACACACACACACACACACACACACACACACACACACACACACACACACACAGGAACACTATTAAAGGTACACACATACATGAAAAACAAGTAACGAAGGAGCCAAAAACAGAGTCGCTCTTTCACCTCGTAGAAGTTCTGTAAGCCGAGGTCCGTCAGCGTGATGGAGATGGAGAAGATGGAGTAGGTGGTGTTCTGGTCGAAGCCGGTTTCACTGTTGCCTCCGTACAAAGCCAAGGCCCAGCACCTGGAGACACGGGCAGACGCGGTGACTCCTCTGGTTGTATAGCAGTCTATGCCGCATGTGTTAAAGCTGCATTCTCTCTTCTGACCAGCAGGGGGCGATTCCTCTGCACCGAGAACCCAGCAGTACTTTCTTCATTCTGTATAATAAATGGACTAAAACCCCCAAAACGTCCTCTTGGTCCTCAATAAAATAAACAGCGACCACTCGACTGACTCCACCGGGAATTCTAAAATCGGAGAGCGCACTCCAACTCTCACCGCCGCCACTTATCAACCAATTTTAAAAAATGGCACACACACACGTAAATAAAGAAATTCCATCGAGTGATGCCGACGGCGACAGGGACCCTACGGGAGGAGGAGCTCAGCTGGCTGTACGACTGAAGAGCCTCAGATCAAGAAACACTCACTTCTTCCTGAGCACCGACAGGATGCTGCCCGAGCCCTCATGGCCAATCAGCCAGGAGATGTAGTGGAGAGGTTTCACCCTGAGGAGGAGGAAGAGGAGGAGGAGGAGGAGGAGGGAGGCAGGAAAGGATGAAAACAAACATGGAAAAGTCTGGCAATCAGGATGGTGGATCTCCTTGACCGGAAGAGTCATACGGGCCTCTACAGGGTCTCTACCGTACGTAGGGGGTCTCTAGCGTACATAGGGGGTCTCTAGCGTACATAGGGGTCTCTAGCGTACGTAAGGGGTCTCTACCGTACGTAAGGGGTCTCTAGCGTACGTAAGGGGTCTCTACCGTACGTAAGGGGTCTCTACCGTACGTAGGGGGTCTCTAGCGTACGTAAGGGGTCTCTAGCGTACGTAAGGGGTCTCTAGCGTACGTAAGGGGTCTCTAGCGTACGTAGGGGGTCTCTAGCGTACGTAAAGGGTCTCTAGCGTACGTAGGGGGTCTCTACCGTACGTAAGGGGTCTCTAGCGTACGTAAGGGGTCTCTACCGTACGTAAGGGGTCTCTAGCGTACGTAAGGGGTCTCTACCGTACGTAAGGGGTCTCTAGCGTACGTAGGGGGTCTCTACCGTACGTAAGGGGTCTCTAGCGTACGTAGGGGGTCTCTACCGTACGTAGGGGGTCTCTAGCGTACGTAAAGGGTCTCTACCGTACGTAAGGGGTCTCTAGCGTTTGTAAAGGGTCTCTACCGTACGTAAGGGGTCTCTAGCGTACGTAAAGGGTCTCACCGCGTGAGGGTCTCTAGCGCATAGGGGTCTCTAGCGTCGTAGGGGTCTCTTCCGTACATAGGGGGTCTCTAGCGTACGTAAGGGGTCTCTACGTACGTAAGGGGTCTCTAGCGTACGTAGGGGGTCTCTAGCGTACGTAAAGGGTCTCTAGCGTACGTAGGGTCTCCTAGCGCACGAGGGGTCTCAGCTCTAGCGTGGGGTCTCTAAGCGCACGAGGGGTCTCTAAGCGCACGTAAGGGTCTCTAGCGTACGTAGGGTCTCTAGCGTACGTAGGGGGTCTCTAGCGTATGTAGGGGGTCTCTAGCGTACGTAAAGGGTCTCTAGCGTACGTAAGGGGTCTCTAGCGTACGTAGGGGGTCTCTAGCGTATGTAGGGGGTCTCTAGCGTACGTAAGGGGTCTCTAGCGTACGTAGGGGGTCTCTAGCGTACGTAAAGGGTCTCTAGCGTACGTAAGGGGTCTCTAGCGTATGTAGGGGGTCTCTAGCGTACGTAAGGGGTCTCTAGCGTACGTAGGGGGTCTCTAGCGTACGTAGGGGGTCTCTAGCGTACGTAAAGGGTCTCTAGCGTACGTAGGGGGTCTCTAGCGTACGTAGGGGGTCTCTAGCGTACGTAAGGGGTCTCTAGCGTACGTAAGGGGTCTCTAGCGTACGTAGGGGGTCTCTAGCGTACGTAAGGGGTCTCTAGCGTACGTAGGGGGTCTCACCTGTAGTGGTCCCCCTGGGGGGGGAGGGCCCAGGTGATGTTCAAAGCGTGAACTTTCCCTACGGGGACGACTGTAAACAAACAGAGAAACACAACGTCCTGAGATCATAATAAACAGTGATTAATTATTATTATTATAATTATTAAATGTAATAATTCTAATTATAATAATTCAATGTATGTTAATGTACCCCTGTAGAGCCGGGTGAAGGCCGGCGTGTCGAAGGGATCCAGCAGAGTAGAGAAGTCTGGCTTGGCTCGATCGCTGCGTCCCCAAAAACATGTAAAAATTATAATTAGAGAAACAAAAGAGTCAAACAGACATTCCAGGGTTCTTACACATTTTGACCAGTGGATTTCCATGACTTTTCCATGACTTTAAAACAAATTTCCATGACCAAATTGAAATCTTGGTGTATACATCAAAGTGAAATTTAGTATTTAAACAATGAGAATTCCAAAGCATATAGTATTACTTTAAATGAAACAAATAAATGAGACAATAGTTTGTTAAAAAATAATAAACATACAATTTAGAAGAGAGCGTGTGGCAGCTTATATTTTGAGCGTCTTTCTTTCAAAAACATATTAATTATTTTAATCTCGACGTAAATGAACATGTGAATCTAACAAATTTCCATGACTTTTCCAAAACCTTTGTGATTTAAGTTTTTTCCATTACTTTTCCAGGCCTGGAAATTACCATTAAAAGGCGATGCACCATACTGGAGGCACGACATGGCGGCGTTGTCACCACAACGACGCACCAAAAGAAAGAGAGTGTTCCTAAAGGACCTCCTCCAGGTGGAGGAGGGGCGGAGCGGCTCGGCAGAGAGCCTCTCCTCCGCTACTCACTTGTTGGGCACCTTGCTGAAGATCTCTCTCACCCACTCCTCCAGAGTGTCCAGCTTCTCTACAGGAGGAAGTGAAGGAGGATCAATAAAGAGCTGCAGAGCGTCTCCACCACGGCCTCCACAACGCTTTCTGTTTTTTTTCTTCCGAAAGCGAAAACCGTGTCGACTGCATCGCTCCGTAAAAGGCTGTTTTATGATTATCCCCACTTGTATAAGTCACCACTGTGTGTAACCAGATCATTCTGGATGCACGTACCTGGTCTACGCCGGGTTTCCTATCATCACGAAGACAAAAGAAGTAAAATAAACTCATTAAAACTGCGATTTGATCTTTTACAACAAAGATAAAGCAGTAACAGGAGGTTCACGTCCCTGTTTAATGTGTTTTCAACCTGCAGTCCATTGGTGGTCAGAATTCACTCAGAGTCCCGTGACACGGTAACTCCAGAGGGTTGTTCGGTGACTCGTTTCCCAAATTACACAAAACGAGGGATCCAGAAGGAGATCCATGCACCTCCTGTTACTGCTCTCTCTCTCTTGGTGGAGACCAATTAGTTAAATATTATATATTAAATTAGTTAAATCCTGTCTCACTTTCCAAGTGAAAAACTGGTAGTAGTAGTAGTATCTAATATATCTAAATATATAAATCTATATATATCTATTTTAAATTTTAAAATAGAACTAAATACACACATATATATATATATATATATATATATATATATATATATATATATATATATATATATATATATATAACATTTGTAATATACAAATATTAATATATATATAAGAAAACAAATATGTCAAATATAAATATATAAAGAATAAATATATATATATTTAAATATATATTTATATTTTATGAATACATCAACTTTCACATAGTTCTTTACACACAAGGTTTCAACAGGAAGTCAGATACCAAATACTTAATAATAATAAAGCCGTTTTAAAAAAGTAGATTTTTTTCTCAGCACAGACGTCAACACCCGCCGCCATTTTTACTTTCACGCAGTAGTTAATTAGTCGTGTGAAACCCTGACGACACTTGTTATATAATATATATATATATATATATATATATATATATATATAAATATATATATTTATTGCTTCCCTGCTCCCCCCCCCCAATTCATGTGCAGTACGGTCATTAACCATAATGTTACAACTACATGTAACGACTATATCTGGATTAAAACACAGATAAGCACTTCAGTGTTTAGCTCTTATTGTGATAGTGTAATAGCTCTTATTGTAGTACTTTTGTAGTTTGACTATGTTGAGGAAATGTTACTTTCTGTATTCTTGTTGTTCTTAGTTTGTACTCTAGGTTGATGCACTTATTGTAAGTCGCTTTGGATAGATGTGTCTGCTAAAGGACATGTGATGTAATGAAGGAACCGTCTGGTGTCCTAACCTTTGGACTGCACGGCCAGCGTCATGTAGTGGGCCGAGTAGTGCTTCTTCCAGAAGGCCCGCAAACGCTTGTACACGTTGATCTTCTTCTTCTTCGGCTCGTGCTTCAGTGTCTTGGCGTTGCCTAGGAAACGAGGCGTCGCTCACTCCCTGTTTATTATTGCCCAACATACCCCAGTGAATTGTGAGTTGGCGGCAACTCACCCCAGCCGAATTTGCCCATAGGGTGTCCGGGTTTGGCCAAACTGCCAAACAGCATCTCCTTCCTCTGGGAGTCCGACGGCTTCGCCAGCTGGAACTCTGATGGAGGCAACAACAAAAAAATCTAGTTTTATAAATAACATTAAGACAGGAATTAAAACATATCTTGTTTCATACTTTATATATATACACATTTTATAAAAACATTAAGAGGAATAAAAACATATGCATTCGCTCGTTGGCATCGTTTATAGTCGGAACTACGACGGTATCTGATCGTCTTCGAACCTCCGACTTTCGTTCATGATTAATGAAAACATTCTTGACAAATGCTTTCGCGTTCGTCCGTCTTGCGCCGGTCCAAGAGTTTCACCTCTAGCGGCGCAACAGGAATGTCCCGGGCCATCCCTTTCATCATGGCCCAGTTCATGAAGGACACCCACAGTTAGTTTGCCTCAGCAGCTGCTAAAGGAAGACTAGAGGGCCTTGAGATTGTATCATGGTGGAGTTAATGGTTGACAAAAAAGAGGAAAATGTTCTGTTTAACCATTCTGTTTAGGATGAAGATAAATTAATGTTCCATATAGAAGAGAACTGCTAAATAACTGCCGAGTTGCAGCACCATTATGAATAAAAAAAGAATGTATAAATGTATATATCCGTCTTTTGTCATAAATCTTTATGTTCTTACAAAAGTATACCGAGAATATCGGTAATATGTGATTGATCATGATTAATCCACAGAAACCTGTGATTAATTTGATTAAAAAATTTTTATCGTTTCACAGTCTCGAAAAATCAAAAATCAAAAAATGTTAGTCTCAGTGGGACTCACCTGGTTACATAAAACCCCAAAATGAATACCTCAATGCGACGGAGGGAAAACAGCGAAAACAAAAGTGAGTTTGGAGAAGTTTAAAAACTCAGATTCAGGTCGAGCTCACCGCTGTCCACGGCCTCCACCTCGCGGTCGATGGCGTCGCGGATCATCAGCGGGGAGATGAAGAACTGAGCCCACCTATTGGGGGGGGGGGGGGGGGGGGGCACACGACACATCTTGGTAGTCACTCAATGCAAGATCACAGCGGTCAAGAGTGAGCACCGTGTCAAAACTAACGCAATCAAGTGAGATTTTCCAAACAAACGCATGTAAATCCAATTCAAACTTGTTTTAATTAACATGTAAAACTGTTGACGGCTAACTGACAAAGCTATTTAAGCTTTTTAGTTAAAAGAGCCGATAAAAGGGCAACTTTGAATAATCTGACGTAACACTTCAAATTAAAAATCCAATAACAATACCAACTAACATTTCTCTAAAAACACAAATATGCCGCAAATTTAAAAAAAAAAACATAAGGCTATATAAGCTTAAACTGACATTTAAAAATAATTAACAAATATTTCTTTATGGATGCATTAAAAAAAAAATCCTCCCCACATTTACATTAAAAAAGTTAAGGAAAGTTTTAATGGCATCGAAGTGATCGAACCCCCGGGGCTGCTTTTGAACCAGCCGGGTTCATTAGTTTTTAAAGTGTTGTGTTATTGTCTATTTGTGTCTCACTGCTTTTAAATATAAAATGAAAGAAATAGAGTGGGTTCCCAAAAATGTCATTGTTTCAAAATAAAATAACCAGCTCGTATCCCCCCTCCCCCCTCTGTCGAGAGCCAGATATGCCTCAAACTACAAAAACATGAAGCTATATGAGCTTAAACTGACATTAAAAAAATATACATATTTATTTACGTATGCATACATTTTAATTCTCCCCACAGTTACATTAAAAAAAGTTTAAAGAGGAATGAAACCACGGTTACATTCGTTAATAAAGCCCAGCCGGTCACTCAGACACTTGGGATGAATTAAAGTTTAAAAAGAGGACGGCGTGTTTCCTCTGCACAGCAATAACCAGGAGAAACCCCACTGTGTCCAGCTCGTTTGGCTTTTACTCGTTTAAGTGTTTATTCCTCAGATTTTATTCCTGCTCCGTAAATAAATAGAACCCACCTCCGGCCCTCCTCACCTGTCGAGCGCCTCCTTGAAGCTCCTCCTCTGGACGTCGAACTGGAAGACGGTCCTCTCGCAGTCGGTGGAGGCGTTGTCGCTGCCGCCGTGCCTCTTCAGGAACGAGTCAAAGCCGTTCTCTGAGGGGTACTTCTGGCTGCCCATGAACACCACTGGGGGGGGGGGGGGGGATGAATAACTCATTTAAAACAAACAAAATAACAGATACCACGTACGGTAAGGTTGATTATCGTCTTTGAAACAACGAAATTAAGTTGGCGACTCAGTCAGTGAAGCATTAAAGCCCCACTATGTAACTTTTCCACCTTAAAATAACAGCTTGAAAAAAATGGTGCCGCTACAATGACTTTTAATATGTTGATTTGCTCCTCCGCCACTGCCATCGGGGGTCTGGGGGCTGAAAACTGCTGAATGTAAGATGTTGGGACCGACCCGGTACTTCCGCGGAAGTAGCTCAACTTGCTGTCTGGCAGTGATTACGCAACGTCTTATAGTGCCAGTCCACGCTCGCAGGTGACTTCTTATTTGCTCCGCTACGAGACTCGTAGAGACGGAGAGACGTGCTGCTGTGGGGAACACCTGATCAGTGGCAGCGAGTCGCGATCAGCTGTTAGTTCACGAGCTGGAAGAGCCATATATGGCTCGAGACCAGACGTTAAATACCTGAAGGGGGCGCTACAGGGGAAAAGTTACATAGTGTCGCTTTAACATCTAAAAACATTTAAAAAACATTAAAACAGGTTAAAACATGTATTAAAACATCAAGGCCAGACATTTAAAAATAAAAACATCAAACACAGGCATCGATGGCTTGAAAAGTGAAAAAGTGTTGCGTTATTGTGTATTTCTGTCTGCATGTAAGAAATGAGAGAAAAGGGGGGCGGGTTCCCAGTAAGGTCAACGTTTCTCAAACGACTCGGGTCGCGTCGCCGTCTCTTAACGTTTAGTTTTAGGAGACAAATTTCAAGAAGAAAGAAAAGAAAACTTTATTTTTGTGGAGGAGCTGGAATAAAAACGTTAGTTGCAACCCTGTTTGTTGTGCTTGGTGAAGTGCATTCTGGGAAATGTGAGTGATTATTAACTGAAGTCAAAATTACGGCAAAGAGGACGAACTCACTGAATAATTTAAAAATAGCGAAGCATTTCGGGGAATGCATTAAATGCATGCGCTCCTCCCGAGACCAAAGACAACAACGTGAAGGAGTTTAATTAAACATTATTTAATTATTAAATATTATTTAATTGACTCACTGTGCTCCAGGAAGTGAGCGAGGCCGGGGAGGTCACCGGGGTCGCTGAAGCTGCCCACGCCGACACACAGCGCCGCTGCCGACTGACACACACACACACACGCACACACAAACACACACACACACACACACACACACACACACACACACACTTTAGTGATCATAAAGCCAGGTATAGGTAACTCCACTGTGCCATAGGCCCCAGCGGTGGATTAAAGATAACTAAAAAAACTCATAACTGTTGTTTATTTTCGACCGATTCCCCAAAACACTAACAAATGTATAATGTAGGTAGCTTGAGTATCTGTGTGGAGGTTCTAAGTAAGTAGATTTAAAAGTGTGTTTTAAAAGTGTGTATTCAAACATGCTGTAAATAGTTTACTCTTGCATGAATCTGCATTATCTTTGTTTTTTCAAAATAAAGGTTATTGTCTCGTCAGCAATAAACAAACCAAGTGGAGCTCTGCAGTAAAAACTCCTGTACCTGCTTCTCTGAATTCTTCTTCTTCTTCTTCCCTTCATCATCATCGTCGTCGTCGTCGCTGCCTCTCCCGTAGTCATAGTCGTCCTCTTCCTCAGACTCATCCTCAGTTTCATCTCCAGATTCATCCTCATCTTCCTCATCCTCCTCCGCCTCCTCTTCTTCCATTTCCTCCTCTTCCTCCTCGTCCTCAGCTGCACCGCTGTAGTCTGAGATGAGCAGCGCTCGCAGGCCGTTGTTCAGCACGATGTACCTGCAGGTAAAGAAAGAGTTTAATTGAGAATTATAGCAGGTCAAACTGAGCTGATGTACGAGAGGTTTTTGGGGATCTGGGTCAATGGAGCCGGGTCATTTCTCCTCAGCAGGTCCCCCCCCCCCCCCCCCCCCC